>LPNX011076658.1:77759-136807 GCA_001517045.1 Pseudotsuga menziesii
TATGCTGCCACAATAAATAATTACATGAGGGATTTGAATGCATGAATATTCCATTCAAATCTAGTCAAAAGCAGGCTTACTAAATCTAAGCAAATTCCCCATAGGTGCATAAAGCAGTTTCCAAAACTGTCTAGGAGCTCACGAATTGGCAAAATCAATTAGGAAAGCTAAAAGATAATGGAAGGACAACTCATACATTATTTTCATAGGAGAAAAGAGTGGAGGATGTGGAGGACAAAAAACAAGTTAACCTCACCTAGTCAAACTTTCCCAATTGCCTTAAAACACTGAAAAGCAGGCAATAAAGTAGAAAAAGTAGACATGCACTAGGGGGGCCAGGAATAAAGTAGATTTGATTCCATGAGGTTTCCCAAGTGCTCCATGACTCAAAATTAAGAAATTTGACCACTATGGATGTGTAGATGACAACTTGCATAAGGTGGAATATGGAAACTAGGCAAATAAGACAAAAATGGATTAATTAATGTCTAAGGTACCTAACTATGGGTTGATTATTCTAACATATAAATGGGTGAGTTTATTTAGTTTTTATCCCACATAAGGTTGTTTAACCCAACAACAAATCACAACAAAATGTTTGGAGCCATTACATCCAGCTAAGACATCGGATATTCAATGCTTGATTAGTAGGCACCTCATCTTTTGGACTCTTTCGGTTTTTCTTTTATAAGAGTAAATTTTTTTGTATTGGTAGCATGGTAGATGTACTGTAGTTTTTCTATTTAGGGTATTTCCCACCTTTTCCTATTCGCTTCGTAGCCTTCGTATTTGGTAATTGTGTCTGTGATACCGTTACGATGGCCTAGGTTAATTTTTTTTTTATATTTACGTGGGACAAAATCCACTACAGTTGATTTTTAAGTCGAGCTTGGCCTCACGGCTGATTTTGCACCACAACCGGTAGAACGCAAACCTCTTTAGGGTGTAGGGTTTTTTCCAGACCGATCATTTAGAAAATTTACATTCATAACATCTTAGCCCATCCTTCATGGAGATATTTCTCATGGTTTTTCTCTTTTTCTCATGGTTAACTCATCGAGGAACTAGTTACTCGTTTGAGTTTCTTAGAGAGGAGTTATACCCGATCTGGTTTACCAAAGCTCCAACAGGTTTAGTTTTTATGATAATTTTATACCCCATAGACTTGACAGAGGACAAGGGGTACCAGGAACATTACATAAAAAAATTCCTGTTATTACTTGATAAGAAAGGAAAATGATCACGATGTTTTTGAAGATTCAAGAATTCACCTTCAAAATTTCTAAGATGAGTCATTGCAATGATGTAACACATTCACGTAGATTTCTTTGCACACCTACACCTTTAAATAAATTCATGAGTGGAAGCTTCTTTTTCCATGTCAAATTTGAAGTTAATAAATAAAAGGGATGGGAATTGAGGTTGTGAACTTCATCAAAGGGACCAATTTTTTTTATATTATAGGCTTCTTAACAGTGTTACAGAGCTCAAATTGATCGTTACTGCTCTTTTTTCTGAATCATGTACTCTCCACCTTCATGAACCTGTATAAGAATCAACAAAAATTAATAAACTTGCAAGTGAAAATGCATAATAGAATTGATAATAAGGTGCTTACAACATTGTTTTGGCAAATTATTGTTGTTTTAAAATGAAGAAGGAAATTTGGAGGGGATGCCTCCAAACTTTTGATGTAGGATGGAAACAGGTTTATGGCTTACCCAGTAGCATATGCATATGTGACGATAGGTTTTCAATTGATTTTTGTAATTTCATGTCCTTTTATTAGACCACGAGTTCATTAAATGATCAAGCATCTTCGAATGGAACACTTCTCTCCATCCTACATAGCTACATTTTGAATGGATAGAAATGGATATGTAACTATGGCTTTCCTCCCAATTCTAACACAGTACAATGATTGCATTCTCCAATTTTGAGGTCCAATGTAGGTTTTCTCTACGGTCGACAATACATGTAGTAGTTTTTATTTTCAATGTAGGATACCTCAGTACAATTATTGTATGTTTCTTGGTATTGATATATTTGGTTATTCAAAACATTTGCGGTATTACTAAGTCACTTCTAATTATTCTCATGTCCATATATCACAGGTTCTATTTTCACCTAGCAGGATTACCTTATTGAGAACATATTTTAAAACAACGAATTCACACAATGAATAAGAAAGGTACTAAGAAGAAGGTGAATGCAAGTGGGATAGACTCAGATGTGGAAATCATCTCGAGCACCAGGACTGAAACTAAATTTGAATATACGAAAGCAATCACTCCAGAATTCTAATGGGGAGAGCTCTATCAAATGATTAGACATTAGAACATCCTAGACGCTGGTATTGAAGAGATAGTCTTATATTAAAATATAAAGAGATCAAGAATTACCAAAGATGCTACGCACCCGAAGATTGTTCCATATTCAGAAGTTCTTGGGTGGATTCTACCTTGAGAGGGTTAATCCTTGAGGATTATGTAACAATGACCTACAAACTACTTTCACTAGAGGTCTGGATGACTGAGGATTGGATCAAAGGGATAAACGTTGATCCCTTGGAGTATGCAAAAAGGATGGTGGTACCAGGGAAACAATTATGAAAGAAGGAAAGCGGGGAGTATGAAACTCAGATCCTGAGGACCGCACTCAGAATAATATCTTTGATGTTGAACATAATTTTCAGCCGAGATGATGGAACCATCTACAAGCTGAATTGGGTTCCTCTAATTTATTATGTAGCCTTTGAAGGAACAGTTTTTAATTAGGAGGATATTGTATCAGATAGTCTGACATCCTGTGTAGCCACTGCATAGGGAGGTTTGACTCGAAAGAGGGCGGATTTCTACATGTCATATTACCTTATTGATTGTATTTTAAGTAGACAAGATCGGGTGCACCTAGAATCAGACCGAGGGTCCAATCTACGTGGCCTACTAGATTCTATGGGAACACAAATATGCAGTATATTACAAGCTAATATGTGAAGAGTTTCTTATGCCTATTTACGATATAATATTCCTAAGAGAACCAAATTTCTTATCCGACAACACAATGAATGTCATAAGCGAGTACAGATATTACTACTTTTTGTAGGAGGGAACCTACCTTAGGATGTATGGGTGTTCTAGAGATCCTTCCCTCCTACCAAGATACATCACAGACTTCATAGTCCACAAGAAAGCTATTAGGAAAATATTTTTGAATGGGGTTGGAAATTTCCTGCGTGAAATGAAAAAACTAACCTTCCCCCTACTTCCTTTCTGCATAGGAGGATACAAATTCTCAAAGGTAAAAGGAGATGATGACTTTGTAAAGGATCTAAAGGCTTTTCATTTTGGAGAAATTTTTTTCCAAAGAAATAATAGTAGAGGAAAGGTCACAGAATATTGTGTGACCATGAAGATACACTATGAATACTTAGTCTTCTTCAAAAGAGATGAAGAGTTATATCGAAGGTCTAATAATCTGATTGAGTTGAGCAAGCGCTTTTCTAAGAAAAGTAGTGCCAACGAGATCAAAGGTGGTAGTACTATAGCAAAGGTGAGGCTGCAGAAACAAAAATAAGAGGCTTTAAGGTTGTAGAAGGAAGAGACTAAGAAAAATCTAAGAGAATAATCTGAGAAGAAGTAGACAAAAGAAACCGTGAGGCAACAGGAAGAGGAGAGGATAAGGAAATAAAATGAAGAGAGAGAACAAAAGGAAGTCAAGGAAGCGGCATAAGAACTCGTAAGAAAGCAGGAGGAAGACAATATTAGGGAGACTCTAGAGTAAGAATCAACTTAAAATGACCAAATGGACCAAGATCCTCCTACCTCATCAAGCGAAACAATGAGATATGGTCATATTCCTTCTGGGGAGCTTGGGCTTACCCCATTCACTCCATTAAAGCAACACACCATGGCCTACCTAGATACAACATTTTTTATAAATCAAGGAAGACCATGACAAGAAGGTCAGAAAAAAGGTTGAAGATGGGAATGTAAGAGGACGTAGTCACTGTCACCGAAAACACTATAATGTAGAGTACACACAAGGACCCAAAATTCATGGCCTGAATAAACATAGCAGCTGCACAGACCAACGTTGACAATGTCGATCGGTTGATGGATGATGTGGAATGCACTAAAGAAAAAATGCTTAAGATCAAGGATAATCTGGTTAAGACATGAGGAGAAGGTATATATTTAAAAAGGAAATATGATCCCATCCTATCCGAGAAAGAAATTATAATAAGCAAATACCAGATGATGGAGACAGAAAAGGATGCACTAAATGTGTAGTTAAAAATCATGGAAGGAGAAAAGAACGATTTCGAAGCTCGAATATCTCAGTTGGAGTCCAAAGAGTCCATGACAAACCAACAGGTGGAAGACTTGAAAAAATAGGTAGAAGAGCTGGTAAAGAAGAAAGAAATGTGGAGAATCAACTGAAGCTGGATGACATGAAAAATCAAGACATCACTCCTTTCTGTGAGAAATCTTGCAATTTTTGAAAAAAGATACAGCAAGCTTAGGTGAATCTTGCAGGAAAGATCTAAAAAGTCTGGTTAATAATGACAAGACTAAGAGTGATTGAAGTTGAATCACTAGAGTTCAAAAAAAGGACTAATGGAAGTATAAGAAAAGCTCAAAATCCAGTTAACCTGGATGGAAGCCGGTTGAGAAATTCCTGAACATATGCCCCAAAAGACAACATAGGGCATAAATTTAGAAATGGCACTCCTGGCTTATTGTAAGAAAGTTTCTTGGAGGTTGGGAAAAAAAATTTCCAAAACTGTTGAAAAATGCGAGGCTTTTTATAAGAAGATACAAGTCCATGAAAAGTGCCATGTTCTTTTGGTTCCAAAGATCACCGATTTTCTAGGAAAAGACCAACATATGGAACATTTTCAGGATAGATTACAAGAAGACTTGGAATACACCAGAAATATAGAATCTTTCAATGAAGAAGATATTAACCATTTTGTTGGGAAGGATTCTGTCAACATTTACCCTTATAAGACATGTGCAAGACCACGACAGAAGAAGTGACACTCATAGAGACACAACTGTCAACACATGAAGTGACCGTGAAGGTACTAGAGATAATAAAGTAAAAAACTATTGTAGAAGAGGCTAACACATGGAGAGCGTATGTTTCCATCTTGGTAGGGCCCACTTGAAATTTTTGTCTTTTATAGAAGTTTTGGAATTTTCCTAATGTAAAGCAGTAGAAGACAAATTTTGGAATCCCTAGGGTTAGGGTAAGTGAAATTTCACTAGATAACGAATTGTAATTGTAATATAAATAGAGATAGGAAGTATATAGAGAGGAATTTTGCTAACAAAAAGAAGTGTTGGACTATTTTGTATGGGAACTGAATTTTTTGCTAATAAGAAATACCTACTTGCTGGAAAATACCTACACATAATTTTTCTTCAAATGTGTGGAATTGACAATGTGGAATTACTTCCTCTTTCTTCCATATGATATACTATGAGATCGTTCTGACTTCTCTGAATTAATTCTTTGGTTATGAATGATTTTTCTTTCTACGTAAATATCTGTGTATGAAATGAGCAATGAATGGTTTATTATGTCATATATTTCTTTAATATTATTTCTTTTTTGAATGTGCATATTCTATTGAACAACTATCTGTAAAATTACTATGAATAGTTCCAGTACATTGCTCTAATTTTAAATCTTCTCCCTACGAGGATAGAGTAGACTAGAATAGAATATATTTAATTAGATTTAGATTTAAAAACTAATTAATTAGGAAGGAGTGGTAAGACGAGAGGTAAGAACCTTCGCATCACTTGTGAGGCTTTTGTTTATTTATTACATGAATTTAGATTAGCAACTTGCTTCTCATATTTAATTAAATAAAATAATATAAATGGTGGATCAATATGCAACCGATAAAACATTTTAACACAAATTAATCTATGGTAGACAAACTGTTAATCAAATAGATTCCCCACACCAAACTGTGGACTATCTAGTTGGGATCGATTACTGGGGAGAATCCCTACTGTCGGTACCTGGGAATTTTCTAGAAATCAACATATTTGGTGCTAGAAGGAGGGCCTCTAGTGCATGGATGGTAGAGGAAAACCATTTGTGAGAAAATATTACATTGGAACTAAATCTAAAATGACTTTCCCAGAAGATTATGTTCTTGAATCTAAAGAACAAGAAAGGGTAATTTCTAAAGAAGAATATTTAGAACCTTTATACAATGTCCCATTTGAGGAATCTGATCATTTTTGGAGGCATACATGATCCTACGTTAAGAATCTCGATGGGATGAAACCATTACCTAGGAGGAAACCAATAAAGCAGTATCATACACTCAAGATTCATTTCTTGTGGAAAATTTGGAAGAATTGTTAGATTTTTCTCTCCAGGAAATCACCCAACTGCTTGATCGGTTAGGAACTGAATCCCCTATGGATCAATCCTATCCAAATTCTCCACCACAATCCCTACCTTGAGTTATGGATGTAGCTATTAATAAACCCACATGGAGAGCCAGGATGCCACTCAACCTGGCCGCACCTTTACACAATTTACCTAGGCACCCGGAACAAGTGCTACCAAAGTTTGATTCTGGAAAGGGTGTCTATGTTGAAGATCATCTAAAGATTTTTTTATCTCGCACTAAACCTTCTCAACATTGAGAAGGAAGGTGTTTTATGCAGACTGTTCCCATATACCTTTGATCCTAGAGCGTCTTCATGGTATTTCAGTCTCCAAGCTAACTCAATAGCTAACTGGGATGGTTTTGAAAGGGTGTTTATAAGTAAATTTGGCAACCAAAAAAATGTAGCCACACTCATGAAAGAATTATTGTCTATGAATATGGAAACAAAAGAGAAGGTTCAATATTTGAATCAAAGGTTCACTACTCTTTTAAACAATTTTAGTGTTGTGACAATACCAGCTGAGGAGTCTTTGGTAGAATATTATACTACAACACTATATCCACCTATAGCAATGTTTATAGTTAAGGCCACATTGGTAGAAAATTATGAAGAAGCCAAAAAAGTAGAAGCCGATTTGGATAGTATCGCAAGGCATACTATGCAACAAAAATTAAAAACAATAGCTAGTAAAAATCCTTTGTTGTTAACTAGGCCTAAAGAAGAACATTCAAATGAATTGGAAAATGTGGTCAAAATAGTGCAGAAATTATCAAACAAAATAGTAGATTTGGAGAAGGAAAATGGATCTAGTTCATCAAGAAATAAATTCAAGTCCTACTACAAGAAAAGGGAGGAAAGCGGTCAGCCCCAACCTCCTCTACTTAATTCTGTTGCTCTAAATTTTAATGAAGTTGGTATGGATCATTTCTGTACATTTTATCAAGAATAGTACCACTCCGAAAAACGTTGTCCACAATGGATAAATTCAATGACTCTAGTGATGAATCAATTATTAGAAACCCAAATAGTAGATCGAAAAGAAGAACAAGACCAAACATACAAGCTTAAAGAAACAACTGAAGAGACCACAATGGTGTTATGGGATTGGGCACCCACATTAGGATTGAATGAGGAAGAACAGTCTGAGGGGATCCAAGTATCATCAGTGAATGTTACAATAAGGAGTAAAGGACCGGTGGTGGATCAAATTTTACTGCTTCCTAAAACAAAGAAAATAAGGAAACCATGAATAAAATTATCAGCACTACTCAGATGCAACATAAGGTTAATCCAAAAAACATAAAAGAAATGAGCCCAGTAATTAATAAACCTGTCAAAACCATGGAAGATATTAAGAAAACCAAAGCAAATATTTCTTTATTTGAATTTTGTAATCTTCCTCAGCAGAGAAATAAATTATTGGAATCATTTGACCCACAACCAAGTAGTCTTGCATAGGCCAATGAATCAGATACTAAGATAAATGAGGCAAGTATTGGCAGAAAGTCAAAATATTAGACTTTGCCTTTCCTATTAACATTTGAAATTTTCAATCACAATGTGCATAATTGTTTGGTGGATTCTGGAGCCTCATCTAATGTTATGCCATTATCAATATCCAAGAATATCAATGGTTAACCAATACCATCCCCTTCTTATATCATCCAACTAGATAGGTATGTTGTTAAGGTTATAGGGGAAATGAAAGATGTGCTTGTTAGATTGTCTGCAAATCCTAGGGTGTGCCAGTTCATAGATATTATTGTGGTAGATATACCATAGGCTTATGGATTGATATTCAGCAGGGACTAGTCAACGAAACTGAACGGTTATTTTGTGAGTGACTGGTCTCACATGTGGCTGTCATACCTGAACAGTCAAAATAAAATTAAGATACTAAGAGAACCCCACATGAAACAGAATGTAACTCAATTGGAGGAAAAGAATGATATGATAAATTTCTCATCTTCAGTTTTGGGAAACTACTTTTTGGAACTTGATCCAGGGAATTACCAAGCCGAGGAAGTCAGTTTTGAATCAGATGCATAGTCCGATCTCCTTCGATTTTCACGGGCTGATGACATTGATTGTAACATAGTAAATTTAGTTACTAATGTAGGAAGTGATACTAACCAAATATATTTAGAAGATAGATTTTGTATTTTGTATTTTGATGGTTTAGAAACACAAGAGGGATTGGGAGCAGGTTGTGTCCTTATTGATCCTAAAAGGAATAAACATTTTCTCTCTTATAGGCTAGAGTTTGAGCGTACAAATAACACCACTAAATATGAACCTCTGGTTCAAGGTCTCAAGAAAGCCATTGAATTAAATGTAAAAAATATTGAAAGTTTTTGTGATTATGAGATAGTTGTTAGACAAATAAGAGACACCATTCATTTCTTATCTCCACATCTAAAGGGTATCAATCCGAGGTTTGGAATTTGATAGCATACTTTAATGATTTTAATATAAATGTGATCGCTATATTACAAAATGTTACAGCTGATTTATTAGCTACTTATGCTTCTAGGTTAGTGCCAACTAATAACAAGTGTTCTATTGAATTAATTTTCAGGCCATCAGTCCCTGACAACATCACAAATATAAGGGTGTTTGATAATGATGATCAGATTATTAACTTTCTGACCAATGAAGAAGCTTTCAAAGAATACGTAATTGATGAATAAAAACATCAAGCATATTTACAAAACAAAGAGATGTTCAAAGGAAATTTCATGCCTAAAGGAGTGAGAACGCTTGAAGGATTGTTCGATCTGCAAAGCAAATTCAGAAAACCAACTAATGTTAAAACTAATATCTCATCAATGCAATATGAGTTGGTAAAATTTAGGAATAGAATTTGAGCCCAAGTATGTCAATTTGGGAAAAGGTTGCTCGCCTAGAGAAAGATGCAGGTTCATTAAATTGTTTCGACAGTATAAAGACATATTTTCTTGGACATATGAAGATTTGAATACTTTTGATACACGCATCATCGAGCATGTAATCCCTATTAAGACGGGTGTAAAACCATTTCAGCAACAACTCAAGAAAATGTATCCTAAGTTAGAGCCTTTGATCCAAAACGAGATAAAGAAGCTACTATATGCAAAGATTATCTTCAGGGTTAGACACTTCGGATGGGTAGAAAATCTAGTTTCGCTAAGAAATAAGTCGGGAGAGATAAGGTTGTGTTTTGGTTTCCGAAATTTAAACAGAGCATCAGACAAAGATAACTATCCAGTTCCACCGATGGAAAAAATTCTACAAATGGTATTAGGATTAGAATTGTTCTCCCTGTTAGATGGGTTTTCAGGTTATAATCAAGTATTAGTGGCCAAACAAGATCAACATAAGACTACATTTCATACAAATTGAGGAACATTCGCTTATAGGAGAATGCCTTTTTGCCTAATAAATGATGGAGCCACATTCTAGAGGGCCATGGATATTGCATTCCAAGGATTAGTCAGCCACTGTGTAGTAATATATTTAGATGATGTAATAATTTTATGCAAGAAAAGAGAATACCATGCTTTTCACCTAAGACAGATTTTTTATCGTTGTAGAAAATATGGCATATCCTTAAATCCAAAGAAATGTATTTTCGCGTTTCTTAAAGGAAAACTATTGGGTCACATCATATCAAAGAAGGGGGTCTCAATAGACCCGGAGAGAGTTGAAGTTATATCTCAGATTCCCTTGCCTCACAATAAAAAGGCTATGTAGTCATTTATGGGCACAATAAATTTTGTTTGAAGGCTTGTACCATATTTCACACAAATTGTGAATCCTTTACAGCAAATGGTAAAGAAAAGCATACAGTTCAACTGGAATGATATTGAGAAGGTCACTTTTAAAGACATAAAAACAACAATAGCTCATCCAACTTCTTTAAGGATTCCATATTTTGATTGGGAGATGAATATCCAATGTCATTCATGACCACTAGATTACAAGGGGCTGAATTGAATTACCCAACTATAGATAAACAAGTGTATGCAATATTTAAGGAAGTAAAACAATCCAGGCCCTATATTTTGAAGAATAAGACAAAATTTATCGTTCCTCATCTGACAATCAGGTCTCTCTTTGTACAGAAGGAATTAGGAGAGCGAAGAGGAAACTGGGTGACCACACTACAAGAATATGATTTGGAATTCAAGCCGGATACTATCATTAAAGGTCAAGGGTTGTGCAAGTTGCTTATACAAATTCATGCTAATGAAGATTATGATTGGGAGAATGAAGTTGAATTAAACTTAATTGATTTATGTCCCATTTGCACTACTCTCGAATCATGGTACATATATTTTGTGCATTATCTTCAGCAAGGATATATACCAGAACATCATAACTCCAAGCAGAGGAGGGCACTCTGATTGAATTCAGCCTCTTATTAGATAATTAATGAAGTACTTTTCAAGAATAACTATGATGGAGTTTTTCTTAGATTTCTAGAGAAAGAAGATGCATCTAAAGTAGTTAAAGAATTGCACAATGGTCCTGCGAGAGGATATTTCTCCAGAAATACCACATCTCATAAGATACTCATAGTTGGGTACTATTGGCCAACTCTATTTAAATATGCTCATGCTTACGCAAGAAAGTGTGATGCATGCCAAAGGAGTGGTGGCAGATTGTCAAAAGAAGCGGGACCATTACAACATGTTATTATTTCAGAACCATTTGAGCAGTGGGGCATAGATATTATCAGGGGAATTAACCCAAACTCTTCACTACAACATCGGTATAGCCTTACGACGATGGATTATTTTACACGATGGGTGGAAGCAATTACTTTGTGAAAAGTAAATGAGGATGAAATCATCAACTTCTTACAGGAGAACATCATGACCAGGTTTTGGGTTCCAATTTCTCTTATTTTTAATAATGCATCTTACTTCTCATCTATCAAGATAACTGGATTTTCTTGTGAAAAAATAATAAAATTGCATTATTCAGCCATTTATTATCCGTAGGGAAATGGGCTAACAGAGTCAACAAATAAGAATCCCATTCAAATTTTGAAGAAAATTGTTATTGAGAGTCATAGAAACTGGCACATAGCCCTTCCTAATGCACTATGGGAAGATAGGGTTACCGTGAAGAATTCCTTAGGAATTTCTTCCTATACTCTGGTATATGGAAAGGAATCCATTTTACCCCCAAACATTATGCTCCCATCCTTGCAATTAGATCAAGCCTCAAGAGGGTCCGGTAACGAAATTTTACAAGCGTGAATTAATACTCAGCTAAAACTTGAAGAATCAAGACAAAATTCCAAAGATATATTTAACCAACATCAAGGTATTGTCAAGAGATGGTTCGATAAATGAAAATCCGGGAAGGGGAACTTTGAAGTAGGAGACTTAGTATTAAAGTGGAATCACCCGCATGATGAGAAGGGAAAACACACGAACTTTCAACATCTATGGGTTGGACCCTACCAGATTGCTGATAAAATTGGCCCCTCAACCTACAAACTTCAATATTTACAAGGATGGGAAGAAATTATTTATGTAAATGGCCTCATTCTCAAATAGTACTTTACCTAAGAGTTTGGAGCACTTTTATACATAAATAAAATCTTTCTTTTCTTTTATTTACTTTATTTTTTCTAATTTGTTTTTCCTTTTTGGTTTGCCTTTATTCATATTTTTGTTAGTTGTTTCTTATAATAAACCAGATCAATTTTTGACACTTGGGAGTATAGGAATATGAATGATATCAAAGATCTTTGAAAATCAAAAACTGCTTATGGGAAGACATGTGTGGTAAAATTTGATCAAATATGAGATTCTTTAATTATTGTCAGATTATAAAAAGGGAAGCAAGCTTCAAGCCCACATTTGAGTCATTATAAACCCTGTAAAATAACTAAGACTCATGAGTTCTATTGTATTATCTAGGGGCTCCATCCATTCTCACACTAAATATCTGTCTCAAGAAACCTACCATGATAGACCTATGGAAAGGAAACCATTCTGACAGATGTATGGCATTCAAAATAATCCCATGCTACAAATCAAAATCCAAAAGTATTATATTAAAGAGTCAAATTTATAAGGGATATAGTCTCCATCAAAGAAATAATGTTGGAGGAATAAACTATCAGATCAAAAGGGCTTCTTAAACAACAAATATTAAAAGGTTCTTCTCCGTTCGTGAGCATGATGAGCAAACAAATTTATCACTCACACAAAGGGAAATTAAGGATGGAAGAACCCATACCAAATCTCAAAGAAAAAAAGCAATCAAGGAAGACTGAGAAGACAAATTTCATTCAAAAAGAAAGCATCAAAAGAATGTTGATAGCATGGGTACGAGGAACAAATGAATACATATGTGCAACTCTATTATGATCCTATGGAGCCATATCTAGTGGCAACCAAAAGACAGAGGTAAAATGAATTTCATATTTTGGTCCCAGGAGAGTTATCAAGACTCATAGTTTTGGTTACCCTACTCCCACAGGAGGACAACTAATGTGATGCATGAAAGTCATATCCATGGATATGTTTAGTCTTTTAAAGGATCTCGAGGTATACACTGAAAAAATGGTTGCATATTTATAATCTAGTACCATGTATCACTCTTGCTTTCTAAAGACAGTTTTTTTAGAGATATGTGTTCACAAGCTAGTCACTAATTGTTGCTTGTGCAATTGCTTCCCCATGATTTTTTATATTTTAGAGCCCCTCCTTCTACTTTTGTTTGAAAGCATACTTAGATTAATTTTCCAACTCGAGAGAGTCTGTTATACTAAAATCTCATCATCGTCATCTTATGAGATAGGTATTCTCTTGTCTACTTCAATCCCTCAAATGTTTCCCTAGAGAAATGACAAGAAAAAGGATCCCCTTACAGTTTTTCCTTGTTTTGAGCTGGTAACGCTCTTTCCCCATTGACAAAAAGTTTTACCCAAGGAGTAAAGAGCTGGTAACGCTCCTCATACATGAGCAAAGAGCAGTGCCACCTCTTCCAGCCTTATTGAAAGAAGCGTTACCCCCTTAACACCACCTATTTGCTTCATTGGAAGAGCGGTGCTTGAGTTTTCAAGGCAAAAAGAGAAGCTTCGAGAGGCTTCTCAAAGCTTACCTCCATGGAGCCTCATCCCTATGGTTTAGGACCATCTAGAGCTTGAGATCCTTCCTTTTTGGATCTCCCATCCACCTCACCCATGATATCGTCAACCATACCTATCCTCCCATGCCTTTCAATACTAGATCATCCCCCATGGGGGAGGAGGAGGAAGAATTGTGTTTCATACCCAAACTCTGTCAAAATAATTCTTGAGTCTTTGGCAGCAAGGTGAAGCTTAGAGGCAAGGGTCCTTGGAAGGAACTCTCAACACCAAGGGATGAAGATAGTCTCTCCAATTATTGTTAATAAATACTGTATTTTCTTTCCAATATTTAATATTTCATGTGTATATATTGCTTGATTCCTTGGTCACGAGCATATATCTAGTCGATTATATTGTATACTATCATGTTTCTCTTGTTGTTTTCCATCTTTCATAGGTTCTTCTTTGAGGATAGTGAGGACAACCTTTGAGAGAAGTATCATGGCATTTCATTCAAGTGATTAACCAAATCTAGGGGAAGTTTAACATTTGGTGTTTGTGTTTTTTTCTAGATATGAACCATTTAGACTAGGAAACTAGCTCCTATTTGCAGGAGGTATGTATTTCTGGCTAACGAAGTCCATCCTGCACACTTTGTGTTTTCCAAAAGTTTGAGCAAAAAAAGTTTTTGCTAAGTAAAACTTACTTTTTCCCTTTGACATATCGGAGCAACTTGGTCAGTTTCTTCAATGGGTTGGAGTAATTCATCCAGTCACTCTAAAATGGTTAGCTAGATCAAAAGAATGTTTTCACACTCACCATTTTGGCATAACTCAAAGAAGCTTTCTGACATTATCGGAAGTGACTCACGAATCACCGCTGAAACGATCATAGGAGTTTGGTAAATGTTGCCAATGTTAAAGGTTGGCAAGTTTTCAGGGAAACTCATAAATTTCTATCGATATGGTCACAGCCAAAGTGAAATGGCTGATAGACTGAGCGTCAACAAAGCCAATTAAAGAAAATATGTAAGTCATCACTGACACGGTCGTAGGAGAATCAGTATTTTCTGCTGAAACAGTCGCAAGAAAATAAATAAGCATCACCGATATTATCATAGGTTTTCTGAGAGCATCGTTGACATTGTAATCATTACTATTCTTTTCATGATGATCGACAGTGTTTTTCACCAAATGACATTTTCTGCAACCACCAGATTTAATTTTCCAACTACCGCATTTAGTATCCAGTGACCGCATTAATGACATTTTTTGTTCATTTTTCTATATAAACAGGTGAGTTTATTTATTTTTTATCCCACATAACATCCTTTAACCCAACAACCAATCACAGAAATACGTTTAGAGCCATTACATCCAGCCAAGCCCACGTCTATTCAACGCTTGATAGGTAGACTCTTTCATTTTTTCTTTTATAAGAGTAAATTTTTTTGTATTGGTAGCATGGTAGATGTACTGTAGTTTTCCTAGTTAGGGTATTTCCCACCTTTTCCTATCCTTTCCACAGCCTCCGTATCTAGTAAGTGTGTCCCTGATACCGTTACCATGACCTAGTTTAAAATTGTTTTCGATTTTCATGGGACAAAAGCCACTACGGTTTATTTTTAAGCTTGGCCTCAAGGCTAATTTCACACCATAGCTGATAGAACACAAACCTCTTTAGGGAGTAGGGGTTTTTCCAAACCAGTCATTTAGAAACTTTACATTCATAATGTTTTAGCCCATCCTTCATGGAGATATTTCACATCCCCTCCTACTTTAGAGGAGAACGTGAACACTAATCCTGCTCTAATATACCATGATTCCACAAACCCAATGCCCATACATCTGACTGATATGCGAAATAATTTAAAATTTATCTTTACTATCTCTTTCAACATAGTCATGGGTCACGTTCATCCTTGATCATCCATGTTTAAGAATAAACATCAATGTAATAGTCATTCCACATTTCACAAATCCATTCTGTAAGCAGAGAAGTCATTCCGCACTAAACTTGAATTTTCCTCCTTCCGTATTCTTCCCTTCCTCCTTCCGTTGCAGACTTCAGGAATCGAAAACTCCCTGAAATGACCACCTTATCCTTTGGATTTCCTCCTCTAGACTTCTTCCCTTCCGCATTCTGCTATGGACCAAGGATAATTTTAGGGGCGAAATTTAGCCCATGGGCCATTTTTCCATGTTTTTTCCAAAAGACGATTCGCCATTTTGCATTTTTTAAGGCCCTGTTTTGCCCAATTTTGATGAGGTAAAATTTTTTCACCCTAAAACTCACCAAATTATTATATAAATGATATAAAATCCTTGGAAATTAAAATATTTTTTGAAAAATATCACCAAACATTTTATAGTTAGCGTTTTAAGAATTGGTAAGATTCGGAAACATTTCTACACTTCTAAATAAGTATGGTTCCTTAAAATCATCCCTGCTATAGACCTCAGAAGTTAGAAAATCCATGAAATGATCATATTTTCTTTCAACTTTCTGCCTTTCTCCTTCTACTATGAAACTCAAGGATCAGAAACTCAACGTTCAACGGAATCATTTGATGAATTTTCACCTTCTACTTTCCTCATTTCCGCCTTCCGCTGCAGAACTTGGGAATCAAAAAATCAACATTCGACGGACTCATTTAACCACTTTCCCCCTTCTGCCTTCTTCCTTTTTGTCTTTCGCTGTGGAACTCAAAAATAAAAAATTCAACATTCGATGGAGTCATTTAACGACTTTCCTCCTTCCGTTGAGCAACTTGGGAATTAGAAAAACAACTTTTTTTCTTAACATTTTTCCCATTTTTCATCTCCCACCTTTTGCCTTCCATGAGAGGATTCTGGGGTGCAGAAAACACTCTTTTTCCTTGGACTTTCCGGCTCTTTTTCCACTTCTAAATTCTTCCTTCCTCGGGAGGATTTCAGGGTGTGGAAAACCAACATTTTTCCTTGTTTCAATTTCTCTCCCCTACCTTCTGTTGCACCTAGAAATCCCACATCTCCTATTAGCCTTCATGGGAATTTCACATTACCTTTTAACCTCCCAGAAAGCCTGAATTGAGTCACTTTGGGCATATTTTTCCATACCTAAAAAGATCGGTGCCTTTATGCTTTTTACATAGAGCACCAATAGTGCTCCTCACAGTGGGCCCAAAAGCGTCATTACCCTCTTTCTTTGACAAAAAACCTACATCGGTGCCTTTTTCATTTCTACCGGGAGCATCGATGGTCAAAAAATGAGAAAAAGAAGGTTTTGGAAGCTTCCATGTGGAAATCTTCGTGGAGTCAGTTCCTACATGCTTGGGAGAGGTGGCATTCACTTCCCTCACCTATAGGGATCATATCTTATCCATTTTCCAATTCATCTCATGAGTTCTAGGCCTATAAATGAAGCCTTCATGATGAGAGTGGGGGAGGCCAGAAAAAGCACCCATATGTTGTTTGTTTGAAGTCTGAATCAGAGGAAAAGTAGAGTTGTCTTATGTTTGGAGAGATCTTCATAGCTATAGAGGATTGTAGATGATTCTTGTAGACATTGAAGCCATCGACATCAAGGATTTTTGGTTGTAATTATTTGTCTTTCATAATTAATACAAATACATTCCCCTTTCCTATATTTGATGTTTTGATTTTAATTAAATATTATCAGATTCCTTGATCACTGATATGAATAATCAATTTATCATGATGCTCTCATCTTGTTTGTTTGTCTTTTAATCTATTTTACAGGTGTTGAACCATTACAAGGTCTTTTGGAGAGAAGACAAAGAGACCTAAGGTTGAGGTATATTATATTTCATTTTAGTTAATTTGATTTTTTAAGGAAAATATATATTGTTGTGTCTTTTTGTTTTGTATTTGTGATTTACTTTGTAGAGGAACAAATAGTTTCCACACTGATTGAGAATTCCTGATAACAAAATTGGTGACTCTGCTCGGGAATAATAATCTGGTCATACCTAGGGAAGATCCAATAGGTCTTTTTGACATTGTAGATCTACATATCTGGTGTAGATCTAGTCAGATCTACAAACTTCGGTAACCATTTCATCTATGAAGGTTATTCTCTCTCCTTTTAGTTATTTCAGCTAACAAGGTAAGACAAATATCTTGCATTTATGATTATTGCCTCTTTTCTGAGTAGTTTTTACCCTTTTCAGTCCAACTTAGTCTTTTTCTGGTTTGTCCTGTAGGACTTTATCCTTTCGGTCTATTGTTCGAGCGGTGCCTTTCTCTTTGGTTGAGAGAGCACCGACCCTCCTGGGGTGCCTTTTCCTCCTTTGTCCACCGCAACGACATCGCCTTCTTCCTCAATTGACAAAGCGTCGATGGAACATGTGTGTAAAGACTAAAAGTGTCGTTGCATCCTATGAGGCTCTGGTGCAGTGCTCCTTAATGCATCGAGGTAGGCCTTCAAACTACCTGTTTAAGAAATTTTCCTTTCAAATTTTTGAATTGTCTTGTTCTCTGAAGATTTTTAGTGTGGTTTGTTTGTTTTCTTGATGTCTGAATTTGTTGGTCTTTGTGAATCTGATTTTTTGTTTGAGCTCATATCCAAAAACCTTATCTTCTTCATTGTCATAAAGGAAAGTGGAAAAATAGTTCAGTTTTGTTTTTTTAGTGAAGTATCTGAAAAAATATTCTTTTGAAAAGAAAACCTATAGCCTCTTCCTAGAATATTAGTTTCTTTAAAAAAAAATTCTTGGTGTGCCTCATATTTTCTAGAAAAATACAAAAAGAATCGTGTTATTTTCCTCTTCATTATGCTTAAGAAAATTTCATTTTCATTTGCATGAGTGATTTAGAAGAATAGGTCTTTTTGACATTGTAGCAAAAATTAATTTTGCATGCATGTTAGAGGCTCAGTTTTCCTTTTTGCATTTCAGAGGAGTGCTTTCTTGAAAAATATTTGTGTTTGAAAGAATTCTCTTTTGCATCTCTTGATTAAGATCTTGTTGTGATTGCTGAAAGTGGCATCTTTTTTGGTGTGTTTTTGAAAGAAAAGAAAAGGTCTCTTCCTTACCCTAATTACATCTCATCGAAGTCAAAGAAGTGTTTTTGCATATATATTTAATTGCATTATTGGAGACAACACCTCACAAAAATTCACCTAATCATTTAAATAAAAGTAACGGTAGCTTTAGGTTAAAATTGTATAGAAAGTTGAGTGATAGATTATTGACATGTTCATGCTTCGTAAAACGTAGCAACTGTCATTAATTTGTTTGCACTACAACCCGAGACTCGTACGGTTCTTCCACGCACTGTCATTATATCAAACGGCCTTTCACGTACTCTTGAGGTATATAGAAAGGTACTTCATGTACTCGATTGTATATCGAAAGGCCCCTTATGAATGGTTGTGCATTAGAAAACACTACTACTAATTTGAGCTCCCATGTACCTTGCATATATCGAGAGACCCCACTAGGATTCCTTATCCATCCGAGAAAAATCCTTTGGTCGTCTTGTTTGGAGCAATACACCAAAAAAAAACATTCGGGGAGACTACTACACATGTGCCCTTGAGGTATATCACAAGTTGCATCTTCTTGACAATCCTGGTGAGACTGCTTGTGACCTTTAGCTCTGTGTAGGTTTGTTTGTGTTATTTTTCCTCCTTTTTTGACCTAGATTAGAAGACTTTTGGTGACCACCATGGTTGAGCAACTTGTGCAACATCAATCCCACAGATTGTAGGGTTTACCTCCTGACTCTCCTCCAGCCATGGAAGGACAAGAAGGGGTAACCATGGAATGACCAGCTTCAACTGAAGCTCATATGGAAGCCACTCCAGCTATTGAACCTAGAGAATATTTCTCGATTTATGACAACCCTTTGGTCCAGTTGACTCCTAAAATTAACACATCCTTTCACTTTCCAATGGAGGGTCGACCTGGCTCATCCGACTGGATTGGAAATCATCCTCCTTATGAAACTATAGGGGTAGAATATGGCACAAATGCTTCTTTCTAGAGAACATCCCTAGGACAAACTATTTCTGGATACGGAATTGCTACCATTGAATCTAAGCCTGAAACGAGATTTCAAAATACTTCATTAAACAAAGAATTTTCCTGAGAATATTTTGAGCATATGCATAGGCAGCATGCACAAGTTGAAGAACTTAAAAAAAGAGGTACTTCTCCTCATCCCAACCCTTCAAGAACTACCCCACCTGGATATCGTTCCCTTTCATCACCAGATGTAGCTCAACTTCCATAATTACCAATTCAAAATTTGGTTACACAGAACCCAGTTTCCACCCCATATCCCGATCATAATCCAATTCAGACACCCTCTCCATGTCAGAATTCCCCATCTAATCCAAATTATCCAAAAAATTCAGCACCTAGGGGGAAACCCCCAGTTCAAACTTCTTTGCCTACTTGAGGGACTATTTCTAGCATGGGGCAAAACTTACCTATTGGACCACCAACAACAAACTACCCTCCTCCTAGTTCAACTATGATTGTTCCTCCTTTCGGTTAGGCAGGTCCCTCATGGGTCCCACCTACCATTACTTCGCTTTCTTGGGGATACACATACCCCGGGAACCACCCCCCCCCCCCCCCCCCCCCCGCCCGCCTCAATTAGCTTATCAACCTATTCCCCTGGGGGGAACCTATCCCAGAGTTCCCTACCCTAGAAATTCCTTTGTACCATGGGGATAACTAAATTGGTCCAATGTTCCGTCTTATGGAGGAGCTTATGTCCCTACTGCTAGAGGATATGGGCCTCCGCTTGGAGGACCCCCACCTAGAGGACCTCTTAGAGGATATGGAGGACTTGGAGGACTTGGAGGACCTAGTGGACCTGGTGGACCACCACCTAGTGGACCTAGTGGATCCGTTGGATCTGGTGGATTTGGTGGACTGCCACCTGGTGGGCCTAGTGGATCCGGTGGATCTGGTGGACATAGTGGATCCGAGGGATCTGGTGGACCACCACTTGGTGGACCTAGAGGACCCGACAGACCTGAAGGATCTAGAGGACCACCCCCTAGAGGACCTATCAATCTACTTACAGTCCTACTGGTCAACAAATTCCATATCAATACTACTAGTACCTACAACCCAATCAACAATTGCCATTTTTGGCAACATTAGATTTTCTAGATTTGTCTATATTGATCAATGACCCAATTCATCATGACCCATCTTGTCCTACTATTCCGGTTAAATTACCTTCCCATATACCTAAATTTGATGGTAAACCTGGTGAAGATCCTAAGAACCATGTGATGACTTTTCATCTATGGTGTTCATCCAATTCTTTGATGGATTGTTCGATTTTTCTTTGACTATTCCAAAGAACTCTCACAGGCATTGCTTCCAAATGGTATATAGAGCTACCACATCACTCTTTTTTGGATTTTAATGCTCTAGCTATGGCTTTCTTAATGCACTTTCAGTTACCCATCTGGTACGAAACATGTACAGACCTATTGACCTCGATTTGACAGACCACATCAACCCACATCTTCGATCATATCCATGAATGGAGAAGAAGACGTAGGTTAATCAAGGCCCCCATTCCTGATCACTTACTGGCTGATTGGTTTACAAAGTCTTTACTTTCTCCCATTGCTAGAGATGTTTCCATGGGAGGCGTTGTTACCAAGGAGCAGGCTATTAGCCGCTCAGTACCTTGATTTGGTTTATTCCCAATCAGTCACTTTGTATGATTTGATTCCTCATGCTCCTCGGCCCACAACTAATTCATCAAGACCTGCAATTGAACCAACTGCTGATAGCATACTTGGTTCAATTCAAACACAAACGATGAAAAAATCTTCTAAGAATCAAAATCAAACCGCCTCACCAACAAGTCCACCTTCCAAAACATCACCCTCTCATGTTGTTTCTACTGAAGTAAATGGAGTTCAAACCATTGAATCTTCTGGTGGAAAGAATAAAGGAAAAAATAAATCGAAAAAACCTGATAACCAACAGGAGGGTAATAAACCACAAAATTTAGATGCTGATTCAAAGAATAAAAGAAAGATAAAATATCCTTGTTTAATCTATGGAGGGGATCATTTCACTAAGGAATTTTCTTCTTCGCGAGGAAGTTAGTAAATTTTTGAAAACTTCACCCACCCCTGCAGTTCTTAAAGATCCTTTCCACACCCAACAACAATTGATGATCAATCCTTGCATGGGGCATCTTCATCTACTAATGAAGTTAGAATGATGTCTAGCGAAATGGTTAACTTAAACACAAGATCACATAGTTGTGACCCTCCTCTAGAAAAGAAACCCAATGAAGTTCAACCTGAAAAACGTTCAGCTTCCACACCTCCTCCAAGTAATGGTCTTCACATTGAAAAACCCATTCCAGAAGAAATTTTCCACCCACCCAAAGGTACTCCTCATAAGTCCATTATCAACCCTAACACATGTGCTACCCAATATTACAACATAGTATAAGACTTGGCTCAAACACCCTGTACTATGTCAGCGTTAGAAGTACTCCAAACATTTCCCACCCAATAAGAAAACTTTCTTACTGCACTTGGAGCTATGGATCCCGAAAACAGTAATATCATCACTTTCAAACTAGATGATTCAAAAACCTGACTCTCACACCAATTGGGTTTTCAGATATCCACTAAAATTTATGGAAAAACCATTCATTGTACATTTTTAGATGAGGGAGCCTCTACATCAATCATGTCTTTATCTTATTGGAGAGCCATCGGTTCTCCTGAGATCAACCATTCACCTACCACGCTTAAGGCTTTTGATGGCTGTGGCTTTCAACCTTATGGATTACTACCTTCCATCCATGTTGAACTAGGGGGGAAGTCAGTCTACATTCACATTGAAGATGTTGACACTCCTTTGGACTATAACCTACTCCTAGGTCGTAACTGGTTTATTTCTATGCAAGCTGTAGCATCGACCATTTTTCAGATCATCCAGTTCCCATTCCAAGGAAGGATTGTCACTGTAGACCAGTTATATTTCATCACACCAGCTGCCATCACCAATGATGCAAATAGCATCCAGATCTTGAATACCCCACAGTATCATCACATAGGAGTAGGACTTATCAAAGACTCATCACAAATGGGAGTCTTTCCACTATCTAATCCTCCTCCTACTTCAAAAATTGCATCCATCAATATGATTTCTATCACTTTTATAGACAAAAGAAAATCGATTGCTAATGAATAAACATCTTTGACTCCTTTTGAAGAATTTTACAACACTATCCAGTCCACCAATGATGTTGTCATTAACGACCATTTGTTGGTGGCCTCATATTGTTATCACCTACCATATTGTCTTGACAAACCCCCCCCCCAATCTCTAGATTATATTTCACATACACTTCCCATAGATGAATCCATTGAAGTCATGTCAATGGATGAGATTCCCTAGAAAGATCATCATCATCGATATTCTTTCCTTCCTCCTTGCCATATGGTAGAAGAACACTTTGCCTTAGATATTTCATCTGATATAACCATGGATCCTCAGTCTCCCATCCTCACTTGGGGTGTCGAGTCTAAAGGAAATCTATGTAATATTACAAAAACCATGCCCATGGACATATCAGTCAATCCATGCATTTTAGAGAACATTTACATAGGCCAGAACTCTTCACCTTCTGAGGTTCAATCATATACATCCTTGTTCAAAGAATTTTGAGATGCTTTCAATTGGACATACGAGGAAATGCCAGTTATTGATCCTTACATCATTGTTCATGAGATCAAAACCTATCCTGATACGAAGCCTATCTGCCATAAACTATGACAAGTTCATCCACAAAAAGTAGCCGCCATCAAGGAATAATTTAAAAAACTTCTACAGGCTGGTTTTATTTACCCCGTACCTTTAACTAAATGGGTGTCCAACATAGTTCTTGTGAAAAAAAAGTAGGGCACTATTATATTCTGTATCGACTTCATATATTTGAATAGGGCTTGTCCAAAAGACAATTTCCCTACTCCCTATATCAATCAGATAATCGACAACTGTGTTGGAAGAGTTATTTTTTCCTTCATGGATAGCTTCCCTGGCTACAATCAGATTGAGATTATCCCATCCGACCAACATAAGATGACATCAATTTTCCCATGGGGGACCTTTTCCTACCGTAAATTGCCTTTTGGTTTAAAAAATGTTGGCATGACATTCCAACGTGCCATGTCATATGATTTTCATGACATCAGACATGTTGTAAAACCATATCTTGATGACTTGCTTGACCATTCCAACCAGCGGGATATCCATGTCGATCATTTGAGAGCTATTTTTCTCAGATGTCATCATTTCAATATTCATCTGAATGCCCATAATTTTTTTTTGTGTGTGTAGAAACTAGCCGAATCCTCGGATTCATTATTTCTAAAGATGGAATCCGTATTGATCCCTTGAAGATCGAAGATATTCCTTCCCTACATGCCCCAATGAACATAATTGAACTCCAGAGTTTTCAAGGGAAGGAAAAATTTCTACATCGTTTCGTCTGCAATTACGCAGAAAGGACACATGATTTCATGAGGTTTCTTAAAAAGGATACACCTTTTGTCTGGGATGATTTTGCGCAATGCGCATTTGACAATCTCAAGCATGAACTTACCCATCCACCAGTGTTGCAACCACCCTATTATACTAAGAATTATTCCTTGTATGTGGCCTCTTCCTTGTCCAAACAGATGAACACGATCAGGAACATGTGATTTACTATGCCAGTAAGAGTCCCCTAGACTATGAAACCCGATATTCACATGCGGAGAAGCTTGCTCTGGCCATGGTCATCACAGTATAGAATTTACATCATTATATATTGCTTTGCACCACCAATGTCTACGCTGACTCCAACCCCATGTACTACATACTGACACATCAAGTGCTTGGGGGAAAATACTCACGATGGATTGTCATTCTCTAGGAATTTGAGTTGGATTTTGCAAGAAGTACTTCCAACAAGTGTCCCATTTTTACAGAGCTCATATGTGACCTTCCTCATACTACGAAGAATACAGAGCCCATTGATTCATTGCCCGATGAATCCTTGTTTCTCATTATTACGACTGACCCTTGGTATGGAGACATCATTTTGTATCTCCAAGACAAAAGCCATCTTATCTTGAATGACACCCTATACTGCCATGGTGTTGTTTCCATATTAAGACATTGTATTACACATGAAGAGGCTGAAATTGTTTTAAATGATTTCCATGCTGGAGCTTGTGGCGGTCACCTATCTGGGTTGGATACTGCCCAAAAAATCTTACGTGCAGGGTATTTCTGGCCCTCTATTTTCAAATATTGCATTGAAACAGTCAATAAATTCCCACCATGTCAAATGTTCACCACAAATAAACACACCCATCTAGCTTTGCTCCATCCCATTGTAGCTGTTGGCCCCTTTGCAAAATGGGGCATAGACTTCATGCACTGTATACCTACCTCAGCTGGGGAGCATGGCTACATAATTATGGTTGTGGACTATTTTACAAAATCGACTGAGGCTATTCCCACATATGCCGAATACGGTAAGATAGCTGCACTATTCTTATTCAACCATATCATTGCTAGATTCAGGATCCCTAGGGCCATCGTGACCAATCATGGATCACATTTTCAAAACAAAATGATGGAAAATATCAACACCAAATTAGGGTTTCGTCATGATAACTCTACACCTTACTATCCTCAGGCCAGTGGCCAAGTTGAAGCTTTAAATAAAGTACAAAAAACAATGCTTCAGTAGATGGTAGGGAAATCCAAGTCAAACTGGAATTTGCATCTATTCTCTGTACTTTGGGCCTATAGGACTACTTTCAAAACTTCCACCGGTTTTACACCATTCCAACTAGTATATGAACTGGAAGCAACCCTCTCGATAGAATCCGATATCCCCTCTTTGAGACTTGTTGTAGAACTATTACCCAACACCACCATAGATGAAGAAAGATTCCTATATCTAAACAAACTTAATGAAACTCGATGCGATGCTGCCTTAGCCAATGAGGCACATAAATGATGAATGAAATTTCAGTATGATAGTACAATCCAACCCCATTCCTTCAATGAAAGAGACCTAGTCTTAACTTATGACCAAAAGCATGAAAAACTGGGGGCAGGAAAATTTGAGTCAATGTGGAATGGGCCTTATATTGTTAGTCGCGTTTTAGAAAAAGGGGCTTATGAGTTGGTTGATTACAATGGGATACCTTTGGGAGAGCCCCAAAATGGGCTCTACCTCAAAAGATACTATGCCTAGGCCATCTAGCATAGCTTCTTTGTAAATAGTGTTTATAGTTTGATGCGTGTCTTAGGTTTGAAAAGTGTGTCTTTTGTGTGATTTTAAATGTGTTTTCCTAAAACCCTACTTATGAATGTCTTTTATCTCATGGATATATGACTTCTTTCATTGGTTTTTCTGACGGTGCTAATCAATATACACTTAACCTTGCATCAGTATCTTGGGTACTGTACTCTCCTACAAATGATCTAGTGAGTTTAGGGGGTATTCTTTTAGGCCCCTCCACCAACAATCTGGCAGAATACCAAGCCGTAATTGGATTGTTGATGGAAGCCCTAGATAGTGATGTAAGGGAGATTAGGGTTTACCTAGATTCTAAACTAGTTGTTCAACATCTTAATCAGGCCTATACCATTCGAAATCCCTTGCTTCTTTGTACATTCCGAAGAGTGAGGTTGTTAGAAAGGTATTTTGAGTAGGTTACATATTAGCACATCCTGAGACATTTAAACGTTGTGACAGATTCCCTCGCTAATTATGTCTTAGAATGGTACATTGCCCATATTTAAAAGTCCATTTGAAACATAAATAACATATATGTAAATTCATAAGTAGATAATCATTTCACACATCACATTTTCCACACGCACAACTGTAAATATAAAAGTGTTTCATATATATATATATATAACTATGGTAATGAGATATAAAAATTGGGCTAAAGCATATAGCTTTCAGTGCCCTCAGAGTTCAGGACTGCAAAAAGTTCAGAAGACACATATACATAGGGTAAAATATGAAGCATAGAATCTTTCAATAGTACATATACAAAAAGTGAAGATCCAAGCAGACTAATCCTTGTGTTTCTCATGATAACATGCAATGGCTTGAGCCACTCTATGGGGTAGCCTAGAAAAACGTCCCAAGACACCTGTAGTATGGCACTGATAACACCTAGGTACCTCATTAGTAGTCATATCGGGGATACCCACAATTAAATTCTCTAGGTTCTCCTCAATATCTCCAATCTCTTCATTAGCTTCAGAGCGATATAGCATCATGTCTCTAGTACTGGCTCACCTAGCAATAGGTGACATCCCTACTGGGCGTACAGATCCAATGTCTGCATGAAAACATGTTCACTTATCTCAGTACTACAAAATAAAAATGAAATAAAATACAAAAACTAAAAACACAAGTTGAGAATGTATTTTCTTACCTCAGTCATCCCATACTTATCCCTCAAGTAAGACAATCTCTGGGTCATCATGGAAATTTTCCCCCTCATAGGCATAATCCTCAACCATGAGTAACTAGTTTCTCAACCAGCGAAAAAAGTAAGATTCGTAACTGACCTTGGATCCTCCACCACCAAGGAAAGGAATGGTAGTAACCCATGCAATCATCCTGGGATCCTCAGGCTCAATCCTGGTAATTTTCACCTATGGCCTCATATGAGGCACCCACTGTAAGATGAAAGACACTATCACTGCTCTGTAACCAAACTATTTCAACGTTCCTCTCTTGCACTTGTTTAACTGATTTTTTAGACATGCCAGCATGACTTCGCACCAGTTGAAAATAGTGGGCTCCATACACTGCAAAGCATATAGAATGTGCGATTTAGTGGTAAGGTGGGTAGACCTAGCTCCCGTCACCTTGCCAATAGTGTATACTATTGTCCTCAAGGGAATATCTACAATGGACTGGATGCGTAGTTTCCCAAACTGGGGCTCCATACCTAATGCATAGTGCTGGTCAATTATGTCATCTAAAGAGGTCTCCCCTCCTCGTGCCCCAGAGAGAGCTATTGGGATTCCCCTCATGGACAATCTTGTTAGAAAATAGATGTCCTCAACCTTTATGTGGAGGATATGGACCCCCACCACAAAATGCTGCTGATAGGGATCCCACATCCCTATGATATACTCTAACAATCAGACATGTGCTTTCATACCAGGTACCCAAAAGTATTTCAGAAGCCCGTAGTTCTGTAGAGCCTCAACAGTAGCTGGATCATTGATAGCCTGGTGGTCTAGAACTTCATCTTCTCTTTCCTTCAAAATCACCATGATGCACCTGTAACACACAAAATTCATGATTAAAAATCACATCATGGCTTAAAAGAGGAAAGCATTTAAATGACAAATTTTGAAGGAAGATAAAAAGCATAAAAAATTGGTTTCTTGATGGATTAGGCTTTGTGTTCTTTTTCATAAGGGAATAGTGGCGCTACTACCCTTTGCCTATAGAGCATCAACGACATGGCTGTATTTGGATCACAGAGCAACGATAGCCTGTCAGCTGTGGACAGAGTGCCTATGGCATCTCAGTCTCGGCCTGACAGAGTGTCGTCACGTGCTCTTCCTGACGGCTAAAAACCCTATGGCCAAAATTTTTTGCTTTCTAAACCATTGAAAACCCCTTCTAAGATGGTTAAATTCTTCTTATCCATTTCAAGTTAACCATCTACCCTAAATCTTATCTTTAAAACAATTAAAAATGATTTTTGGGAGATGAATTAAACAATGGAAGAAAAAATAAAATGACATTTCTTGAACATAAAAGAGAAAAGATCAAAACACCCACCTCTTCCATGAAGAATGAAGGAACGATGAGTGAGAAACCCTTGCAAAACACTGGTGGAAACTCTTTCTATCATTCCAATTGCCAAAAACTCTCGATGGTAAAAATCAAATGGTAAATAATTCTTACCTACTCTTTCTATTTATAGAATATTTGGTGTTTTCAAAAATTTATTATAATTTATTTATTTTTGGAACCCAAATTATTTCATTGAAAGTGGGTTTTTACTTTTTACTTTGTATAGTTTTGGTAAATTGGATTTTAATGAGGTTTTTTAGTTTTTTCAGGTCAATATTAGGTAATGGCTACCATGTAAGCTATTTTAGACTTTTTCAAGCTTGAAGGAAAATGAAAAAGTACTGAGTATCGTTATACGCCTTTTACATGCTCATTAAAATCCCAGTAGAAAGGTATCGAGTCTACTTTTTCACTTTTTCAGACTCATTAAAAGTGGATTGTGAAAAACGAACTCAGTCACGGAGTTACATTTAAGATCTTTTCAGTCTCCTTAAAACAAAAAAATATTTCCAAGAGAACTTGTTACGTTCATGCTTGTAAAAGAATCAAAACGGTCGACTAGTCGAGGGTAGGTTATCTCTTTTTCGGACCGACTAGCCTTATTTACGAAAACAGACCTTTTGGAGTTTTCTTAGTCATTTCAGGCTCTCTAAACATGAAATGACAAATGATTTTTCTTTCATTGAACTCATAAAATCAAACGATGAAAGACCCTATTTGGGAATGAACCCCTCCTTTCTCAGGTTCGTAAAAAGTATGAGAATAGACTCTTCATTTGATGAGCTTCAACGAGTGTTTGTTACCCTCTTTGGACTCATAAAAATGATTTGAGGCACTCAATTTTTGTGTTGGAGAAATTAAAGGAAAGGGGAATGGTTTTCATTTGTTTTTATGGCAGTAATATATAGTCCACCTTTGAACATGGCACCTGTCTGCATTTGCATATCGGAATAGTTGGGTTTTTTAGCTTGTCTCTGAGTCGATCCACTTTTGTGAGTCACCCAATTCCTTTGAGTCAATTCAAAGAATTCTTTTTAATATTCCTTGCATTACACCTGGTTCTATTCTCATTCAGGTCGATTCTTCCAAGTCATGTGTCATGCCTCAAAATTGTTCAAAGGATGTCTCTCCCAGAAAAATAACTCATCAATAACTCTACTTATCCTTAAAATCAGTCATGTCTGAGTCAGTTTCATCACTTCAAATCAAGTTTTGTTCCTTGCTTCATGTCACTGATGTGGGAATCATTATGGACTTCCTATGACAAGTCTATTCCTATTGACTTCAAATCATTATCCAGGAATTAAACCTAGAAACCTAGTCAAGTACCTTGAAGCTTGCATTCCTCAATGGCAGGTTTCCTTGTTTCCAACATAATGACCTATGATTGAGATATTCTATCAAGTGTTCAAATTCAAAACATATATTCACACTTGGGAGAATGTACTTAGATACCTTGGGAATCATTGACATTAATGGTGATCTCCCTCGCACTTGTTAACAGTTTTCATTAATGACTGGTAATCAAGTGGTTTCTACCATGTTTGATGTCAAGACATTTATTCACATAGTTAGAATCATATAAGTGAGGGATTGGAATGTAGACCCTAGGTTGATAGGCCTCATCATTATATCCACCTATAATCAGGTTTCGTTTGGAGATCAGTGAAAGTCTTAACACAGGTCCACATTGTATGTTTTGGTGGCCGTGTTCAGTATTTGAAATTTTATGACATGGATCTACTTTGTATGTATTGTATCCATGTTCTATCATTTACATCATTTTTCCATGGATCAACGGTGTATTTTTGGTAGCCATGACATATTCATCATCATATATCTGCAGTGTATTGGTCCACAATTATGATTGGCTTGGATAGAGTCAGTTACTGGTTCTATGAGTCAATATCTCTTTTCTTTTGTATCGGACAGAGAACTTGCAAACTATTTCACCTATCACTTCCTTCTATATTAGTACTTTGGGGGAATTCTGTTGCACCTAGAAATCCCACATTGCCTATTATCCTTCATAGAAATTTCACATTTCCTTTCAACCTCCTAGAAAGCTTGACTTGAGTCACTTTGGTCATCTTCTTCCATACCTAAAAATAACGGTGCCTTTATGCTTTTTACATCGACCATCGATGGTGCTCCTCATAGTGGGCCCAAAAGTGTCGTTACCCTCTTTCTTTGACAAAAACCCTAGGCCGATGCCTTTGTCATTTCTACCAGGAGCATCAATGGTCAAAAATGAGAAAAAGAAGGTTTTGGAAGCTTCCATACAAAAACCTCGATGGAGTCAGTTCCTACATGCTTTGGATAGGTGGAATTCGCTTCCCTTACCTGTAGGGATCATATCTTATCCATTTTCCAAGTTATCTAATGATTTCTAGGACTATAAATGAAGCCTTCATGATGAGAGTGGGGGAGGCCAGAAAAAGCACCCTTATGCTGTTAGTTTGAAGTCTGAATCAGAGGAAAAGTAGAGTTGGCTTATGTTTGGAGAGATCTTCATAGCTATAGAGGATTGTAGATGATTATTATAGATATTGAAGCCATCAACATCAAGGATTTTTGGTTGTAATTCTTTCTCTTTCATAATTAATACAAAGACATTCTCCTTTCCTATATTTGATGTTTTGATTTTAATTAAATATTATCAAATTCTTTGATCATTGATATGAATAATCAATTTATGATGATGTTGTCATCTTGTTTGTTTATATTTTAATCTATTTTGTAGGTGATGAACCATTGCAAGGACTTTTGGAGAGAAGACAAAGAGACCTAAGGTTGAGGTATATTATATTTCATGTTAGTTAATTTGATTGTTGTGTCTCTTTTTTATGTATTTGTGATTTACTTTGCAGAGGAACAAACAGTGTCCGCACTGATTGAGAATTCCTGATAACACCTTCCTCCTTCCGCCTTCCATAGGAGGATTCTAGGGTGTGGAATGCTTAAGTCAGATTCCTTCTGACTCTATAACTAGGATTCTAGCCTCCATGATCATAAGAAAAATGCATTGAAACATGCAAGAAATATACAGATGAAAATGTTGGAACATTTAACAATAGTAAACTCTACTGAAATCATTAGCAAGCATTCATCATATTCAAGTCATTCATAAGAAAATACATTGCATAAATAAAAATATCAGAGAATACTTATCTTGAAGATGAAGTTGTCCCGCAACTAGATATGTCATTGCAACGTTCCACCCAAACATAGGCCAGTTGTGTTCATTAATCTCTCAACACAACTTCCACCCCTGATCTGGGCATGATTTCCACAAGGAACTATGGAACAACAGACTCACACACAACCAGATCATATCACACATAGTTAATCCAACCTTTAGTTTGGTTTATCAGACTGTCCAGCCAAGCCAACACATAGTTGGGTTTATCAGGCTGCAGGAAATAAATCCAATACACTGTTGGGTTCATAAGGATACACAACCAAGACAACTAATAGTTGGGCTTATCATACTGCACATAGTCAAGCCAACATTCACATTAAGGACCCTCCAAGCCAACAGATGGATTTATCAGGCTACACAGCCAAGCCATATCACTGTTGGGTTTATCAGGCTACTCACCCAAGCCAACATTCACAGTTGGGTTTATCAAGTTGTCCAGCCAAGGATCGCACATGGCCAAATTCAAAACAAGACACAACCAATCCAACTACCAGTTGGGTTTATTAGGATTTTCAGCCAAGAAAATTTTCAATTGGGTTTATCAGGTTTCCAAGCCAAGCCAATATATGATTTGGTTTATTAGGCTTTCAGCCAAGGCAATCTGTGTTTGGGTTTATCAGGCTGGTAAGGTAGTGTAAAGGAAGAATTACTAATCTAGTGGCCCATTCAATAGATAGGGACACCTCCATAAGATCTATCTGGCCTAGCATCCACAATACCTACACACCCAACATAAGGAAGCATCTCCTTTACTGCTCCATAGTCCCTCGGGATATGCCTTCCCTTCCAGTGCTCTTCAGGGTGTGCATAGAAGATTCATGAGCCACTCTTATCTTTTCATGAGGTTCCTCTCTGCACTAGCTTTATCAAGCCCATTTGGCGTCTCTTCCACTCCTAAGTCTTGCATACATTTCAGACCCAAACCAAGGTACACATAACAATAAATCCCAAGGAGACACAAAAACACAAGGCTCCACTCTGTAACACAGAGAAATAGGGCTTCATATCAATATGTAGTTCAAAATAACACTGTAACCCATCAACAAGGGTCTCAGAAAAGGAAAATACTTGTAGAAATCTCTCTGTGAGCAAAACGCTTTGAGACTCAGGATGGTGACCAACCAGACTTAACAGCCTCCCATTGAAAAATAAAGTTTAGGTGAAAACAAGGATGACATACTAGGAACGCATCCCTGCGATTGCTTACTTCAGGAGCAAGAGCATGGCTTCCCTAGACTGTAGGCTACAGGATTCCTCAGACACGAAATCTGACTGCCATGCCATGCTTTGCCCAAGGAATTAACTGCCTCAACCGCTCTTCTGGAAGAATTGAATGATTGAGTGTAGGGGACGAAAAGGTAGCCAATGGTTTATGGTTTTCCCCATTAACATATGGTCTCACCCTATGGATCAATATTTTGAAGTACTCCCTTCCCTATTCCTTGTGAAAACATGCCCCCATCTCTTATGCTGCAATGCATAGCTAGTTGTGGTATTTTATTAAATTGTATATTTACATGATGACTTCAAATTATAATGTGCCTGAGTTAGCACTATAACCACTGGCATCAACCTTGATCACTGATACAGAAAAACACCAAATTAATGGCAGGGCCTTGGCCTTGATCTCCTCGTCATGATTTAAATACAATATATACATCATGTACAATTTCAATACCATGGGGTCAAAAATGGGGTGTTACATTCCCCTCCCCCTTCATTAGCACTATCATTAGTGCTTTACAAAATTGAACAAAATTGGATGTGTCAATCACATGGCATCATCTAGCTCCCACATAGCCTCATCCGGACCGTAGTGCTTCCACTGCACCTTTGCCTCTCCAACAACTCAATTTCGGAGCACTGTGACCTTCTTGTCGAGGATGTGTAATGGCTCAGTTTAGAACTCTCCCTCGGGTTCCACCTTCAACTTCAACCATAGTTGATTGATGATCTTCCTAACGGTCCTCCAGCACTACATAAATTCTAGAGACAATACTTGCTACTTGACCCACTATTTTAGCTCCTTGGATGTTGTGAGCTTGCCTTACATACCCATTCTCAAGTAGATAGTTCCTGTGCATATGGTTTGTTCCATGTCCCCAACTTTGAAATGGTTCTATGATCTCTTTTGGATCTCTTATCTTGTTTCACATCACTCTGGCTGGCTTAGTCACAACTTGTGATGACTTCCTTTGCGTATTTCAGAAGTGATATGGTTTGAAACCTTTCTTCCTTTGGTCAAAATTCTCATTCTTCTTGTCCTTCCATACCTTATGGATGTCCAATTTGTCTTTGTTCTGATCATAGCAATACTTGTCCTTCCTTATAGCCTCTTCTAGAGTTCTAGGTTCATGAAACTCAATTTTCTCTTTGTATGACTGAGGTAGCCCATTTAGAAAATGTTGAATTTTCACTTTATCATCCTTGATATACCTGACATACCTCAACATATCCAAGAATTTGTTTTCATATTCTTCCATGGTTAGCTGTCCCAATCTCAACTCATGGAATTCTTTAATCTTGTCATCATAGTACCTATCAGAGAGGTACTTCTTCTTGAAATGCTTCAACGCGATCTTTTTGTCATTAATATTATTCACCTGCCTGAGTTGCTCCCACCATATAAATGCTTTTCCATTTAGTTTAAAGATGGATACCCTTGCTTTGATATTTCTAGAGTAGTCTTGGAATTGGAAATATTTATTCATCCCAAGAAGCCAAGCTCCAGCTTCTTGACCAATTTTTATCTCACCATTAAAGGTAGGTAACCTTTCCTTCTTAAATTCATCATGTGAACTGTTCGATTAATGCCTCTTCCTCTTAATCCTATGAGATGAAGAGCTTGAACCCCCAGTGGATCCTTCAAAGTCAGATGATCCACTAGAAGACCTCTTTCTTATTCTGGAACTGCTCCTACTTCCTTCTGGATTTACTTCCCGATGCCCAGATTTCATCTACCTTTTGATGTCTGTCAAACTATGCTGCACGGATGCATTCAACTGATTCTTCTCTTCCTGAGCTTTAATCATTCTATCATTATCTTCTCTGTAAATTTGCATCTCCACCCTTAGGCTTCTCATGGTGGATGCAATATCTAGGGGAGTTTCTTGATATATTATCCCATTGTATTTTTTCTTAGCATTTCCAACTTGAATGTTTTCCCCCATAGCATCTACCTCGTGATTATAGGGATCTTGTGCATCGTTCATGTTGTAGGTTCTCATGTCCGAGCCAAAACCCGCTCTTCCAATCTGCACTATGACTCTGGAAAATGTGTTAATAAACACATTATTAGATGCTAACAATGTGTTTAAATTATGAAACCAATAGCTCTGAAAACTATTCACTTGAACCATCTAGGCCCAATGTTGTAACCATTAGCTCGGATACCATAATGTCACATCCCCTCCCGCCTTAGAGGAGAATGTGACCACTAATCCTACTATGATATACGACAATGTCATGAACTTGGTACCAAAATAATTTAAAATTTTTCTTTATTATCTCTTTCAACATAGTCATGGGTCATTTTCATCCTTGATCATCCATGTTAAAGCATAAACATCATTGTAACAGTCATTCCACATTTCACAGATCCATTATGTAAGAAGAGAAGTCATTCTACACTAAACCTAACTTTTACGCCTTACGTGTTCCGTGATTCTGTCTTCTACTGTGGACTTTGGGAATCAAAAACTCCCCAAAATGAACACCTTGTCCTTTGAATTTTTGACTTATGAATTCCACCATTCCACCTTTCGCTGCAGACCTCAGAAGTCAAAAAATCCATGAAATGATCATCTTGTCTTTCGACTTTTCGCCTTCCACCTTCTGCCCTTCTGCCGTGGAACTCGGGACTTAGAAACTTAGCATTCGACGGAATCACTTAACGAATTTCTACCTTCCTCCTTCTACCTTTTCACCTTCCACTATGAAACTCAAGAATCAGAAAATCAACATTCGATGGAATCATTTAACCACTTTCCATCTTCTTCTTTCTGCCTTTCCGCCTTCCGCTGCGGAACTCAAAAATTAGAAACTCAAAATTCGACGGGATCATTTAACGATTTTCCTCCTTAAAAATTCCGCATTTTCACCTTCCCCTATGGAACTCAGGAATCGAAAAAACAAATTTTTTCCTTAACCTTTTTCCCATTTTCCGCCTCCCTTGTTCTGCCTTCCGCAGATGGATTCTGGGGTGCGAAAAACACACTTTTCCTTGGAATTTTTGGCTCTTTTTTTGCTTTCGACTTCTGCATTCTGCAGGAGAATTTAGGGGTGAGGAAAACCAAAATTATTCCTTTTTTCCACATGTCTCCCCCACCTCCCACCTTCTTTATTCTGCAATTGGATTCTAGGGTGTAGAACGCTTAATTCACATGCGTTTTGACTCTATAACCAGACGTCTAACCTCCATGATCATAAGAAAAATGAATTGAAACATACAAGGCATATACATATGCAAATGCAGGAACATTTAACAACAGTAAAATATACTGAAATCATTAGCAAGAATTCATCATATTTAATTCATTCATAAGCAAATACATTGCATAAATAAGAATAGCAGAGAATACTTATCTTGAAGATGAAGTTGTCCCACAACTAGCTATGTCGCTGCAACGTTCCACCCAACCATAGGCCAATTGTGTTCATTAATCTCTCAACACAAATTCCACCCCTGAGCTGGGCATGATTTCCATAAGGAACTAGGGAACAACAGACTCACACACAACTAAATCATATCACATAGATAAGCTATCCTTCAGTTGGGTTTATCAAATTGTCCAGTCAAGCCAACACACGGTTGGGTTTATCAGGATGCAGTAAATAAAGCCAATACACTGTTGGGTTTATCAAAATACACAAACAAGCCATATAACAGTTGGGTTTGTCATACTGCACACATTCAAGCCAACATTCACATTAAGGACCTTCCAAGCCAATAGATGGGTTTATCAGGCTACACAACCAAACCATCTCACTACTAGGTTTATCTGGCTACTCAGCCAAGCCATCATTCACAGTTGGGTTTGTTAGGATTTCCAACTAAGGGTCACACATGGCCAAATGCACAACAAGACACATCCAATCCAACTACCAGTTGGGTTTATCAGGCTGCTCAGCCAAGCCAATTTCCGATTGGGTTTATCATGATGCCCAACCAAGCCAATATACGATTGGGTTTATCAGGCTGTCATCCAATCCAATATGTGTTTGGGTTTATCAAGATGCTAAGGCAATGGAGAAGAAGAATGGCTAATCTAGTGGCTCATTCAATAGCTAGGGACACCTCCACAATATCTATCTGGCTTGGCATCCACAATACCTACACACCTAACACAAGGAAGCATCCCCTTCTATGCTCCACAGTCGCTCGGGATATTCCTTCCCTTCCAGTGCTCTTCAGGGTGTGCATAAAAGATTCACCAGGCACTCTTATATTTTCATGAGGTTCCTCTATGCACTAGGTTTATCAATCCCATTCGGTGTCTCTTCCACTCCTAAGTCTTGCATACAATTCGGAGACAAACCAGGGTACACATAACAACAAATCACAAGGAGACACAATAACATAGGGCTCCACTCTGTAACATAGATAAACATAGACTCATATCACTCTGTAGTTTAGAATAACATTGTAACCCATAAAATAGGGTCTCGGCAAAGGAAAATACTTGTAGAAAACTCTGCATGAGCAAAATGCTCTGAAACTCTGGACGGTAAAAAACCAAAATGAACAATCTCCCAATGACCAAAAACGTTTAGGTGAAAATAAGGATGATGGACTGGGCATGCATCCCCATGATTTCTTGCTTCAAGAGAAAGAACGCAGCTTCCCTAGACTGTAGGTTGCAGGCTGTAGGATTTCTTAGACACAAAATCAGACTGACATGCCTTGCTCTGACCAAGGCATTAACTACCTCAACCACTCTTCTAGAAGAATTGAATGGTTGAGTATAGGGGATGAAAAGGTAGCTGGGGGTTTGTGGGTTTCCCCATTTATTTCTGGTATCACCCTATGGCTCAGTAGTTTGACTAAATCCCTTCCCTATTCCTTGTGAAATCATGCCCCCATATCTTACGTTGCAGTGCATATCTAGTTGTGGTATTTTTTTTAATTGTATAATTACATGACGACTTCAAATTATAATGTTCTTGACTTAGCACTATAACCACCTGCATCAACCTTGATCACTTATACACAAAAAACCAAATCAATGGCAAGGCCTTGGCCTTGAGCTCCTCACAAATATTTAAATACAATATATACATCATGTACAATTTAAATACCATGGGGTCAAAATCGGGGTGTGACAAGATATTTCTCATGGTTTTTCTCTTTTCCTCATGGTTAACTCATCGAGGAACTAGTTTCTCATTTGAGTTTCTTAGAGAGGAGTTATAACCGAGCTGGTTTACCAAAGCTCCAGCAGGCTCGTTTTTTATGATAATTTTATACCCTGTAGACTCAACAGAGGATAGGGGCTACCGGGAACATTACATAAAAAATCATCTATTATTACTTGATAAAAAACTAAAAGGATCACAATGTTTTCAAAGATTTGAGAATTCACCTTCCAAATTTTTGAGATGAGTCATTGCAACGATGTAACGCATTCACCTAGATTTCTTTGCACACCTACAGCTTTAAATAAAGTCATGAGTGGAAGCTTCTTTTTCCTTGTCAAATTTTAATTTAATAAATAAAAGGGTTGGGAATTGAGCTTGTGACCTTCATCAAAGGAACCGAAAAAACTTCTATTCTAGGCTTCTTAACAGTGTTATAGAGATCAAATTGATCATTATTTATCTTTTTCTCTATGGTGTACTCTCCACCTTCATCAACCTATATAAGAATCAACAAACATTAATAAACTTTCAAGTGCAAATGCATAATAGAACAAATAATAGGGTGCTTACATACAACATTGTTTTGGAAAATTATTTTTGTTTTAAAATGAAGAAGGAGATTTGGAGGGGCTTCCTCCAAAATTTTGATGTAGGATGGAAATAGGTTTATGGCTTACCCAACAATATATGCATATGTGATGATAGGTTTTCAATTGATTTTTGTAAGTGCGCATCCTTTTATTAGACCACGAGTTCATTAAATGATCAAGCGACATCGAATGGAACACTTCTCTCCATCCTACACAACTACATATTGAATGGCTAACAATGGATATGTAACTATGGTTTTCCTCCCAATTCTAACGCGGTGCAATTCAGATTGTCATCCCACGAATCCCTGTAATTATTTTACTGTTACAGTTGTTAACTTTCATTTCTGCAATTCAATTCTTTAGAGTAGCTGAACTTGATTTACTGCAATTGAATTTCTAGATTACGTTCTATTTATGTTTATGGATTTCAAGAGTGGTTAGATCGAGTAGGCAAAGCATTTATTCTGGAATATGAATAGGATTTCCTTTCTGTCTGCAATTGTCATTTGAATCTGATTTCATTTCATGTTGATATATGGTAGGAAGCAATTGAATTTGTAGTGTTTAGAAGGTTGGTGGGATTACATAGGTTCTGAGGGATGAACATGGTTGTTGAGGGTAAAGTGTTTAATTACAATGATTTGGTGTTTAAGCATATATTGTGCATCTATCCTTTGAAATAAAAGACTTTCCTGGGTTGACAATAAATCTCGTATGCTCTGAGTGTTGATAATAATCTATCTGCATTTAGGGTGCTCGACATTTTGGCGCCGTTGCCGGGGAAGGATAAAAATTAAACACTATCATTAGTTGCATTTGGTAATTGTTTCTAGTCAGTTTCTTTTTATTCTCTTTGATGAAATGATTTGGGTTGCATGAATACGAGAAGGGTAAAACGCAATCAATTCCCAACTCCCAAAACCCCACAAGATACTAACAATGTAGGTGGCTCGGGTCACGGTCGAGCAGTACCATTGGGCAGAAGGACGTTCATCAATGATCTTGTTGACAAAACTGATTCATCCACCAGAGCTCATCTTCAAGAAACTCCTATCAGAAGGAATCCTGCCGATCCTGAGGCACCGGCGTCAAGATCCACGGTGGAGAATCCACGAGCAGCTGCAACTCCCTTGAACATTCTGGTAGACGAAGACACAGCTGTTACAACCGGACCTGCTGGTAAAGGTCCGACCTATCACATCAACGAGAGGGTTGTAACTAAGGAAGAGTGGGATCAGTACCACCAGAAGTTCTTGGATAATTGGAGGAACGAAGAAAAGAAAGAGGAACAGGAGAAGGACGAAGAAAAGAACGCAGAAAGAAACGAAGAGGAGAAAACAGAAGAGGAGATGAGTAACAGACACAGGGCTGACGAGGAGGAAGTAATGGGAGAAAATCACTCCCTTTCAAAGGAAACAGTGGCTACACTACAATTTTCGATTCAACAACCAGATGGGGCAGCTCCTATGAATAATATCTCACCATCGGTGTTACCTCGTTTTCATGGAAAGGTGGCAGAGGACCCAGACGAATTCCTTTTTGAATTCGATATTCTTTGTCACAGCTACAATTATATCACCGATGCCCAAAAGCTAAAACTTTTTCCTGCTACCCTGAAGGACAATGCATTACGCTGGTTTATGAGCCTTGGAGGAGGAACCGTTGCTAATTGGAATACAATGAAACAAGTGTTCCTGGAGAAATATCAGGAATATTGTAATACCAAGGACAAGAGAGAGGAATTATTTAAAATGGTGCAGAAGGAGGACGAAAGTTTGGAGGATTTTGTGGAAATACTGCTGTACAATGTGAAGAGAGCGGGGTAGACGAACATGGGGCTGGATGTACTCAAGATAATCCTGCTCCGTGGGATCAGGGATGATTGTTTAGATATGTTAAATCTGCTTGGTAAGGGAGATATCTCCAAAGAACCTTTTGAAAAAATTGTGGAACTATGCAAGAGATACTCCAGGGGGTCGTCCAGGAACAATAAGCGGGACAAACGAGATAAGCTAGAACGTGACGTCTTCGATAGAACGCATAAATCATCTAATGGAGGCGCCACCCGTGCAGAGATAGGCAATCTCCTTAAAAATTTTAAAATAGAAATGATGAGCTCTATCTCCTCGGAGATCGATGTCCTGAAGGTAAAACAAAAACAAGCAGTGGAGGACCTCACGTTAGGTGTGTTCTGCCCCCGATGTAGAAAGAATCATCCGGTGAGAGAATACCCGCTTGACAAAGTAAATGTATGTCAGTTGTGTGAGCTAAACCATGATATGAAAGAATGTCCCTCACTTCCTCAAGTAAAGGCCGTTCTGCAGGAATCAAATTCGGATGTGGAAGCAGCCTACTTTATTGCACAGAAGAAACCATGGCAGCATCGAAATCAAGGTATGCCTTCAAACTCATTTCCATTTTTGAATAATATGGGAAATTGGAACAATAACATGCAAAATGTGAATACACAATTCCCTTCAAATTATACTCAGTGGAACTCTTCCCAACCAGCAATGCAAAACTATAACTCATGGAGTCCTTGGACACAGCCACCACATCAACCCACGCCGTGGTCTCTTGGATGGAGGAATGTCCATCCTGGGAACCAGTTTCCTCAACCACCTCCACCTCAACAGTCACCATATTCTCCTCAGTTTCCCCAATTCCCTCAATTTCCTCCATATCCTCAATACCCACCTCAGCAGCTGCAGCTACAGAATAATTCTGCCCCGAATATACCAATTCGACCTCAGCAGCTGCAGCTACAGAATAATTCTGCCCCGAATATACCAATCCGACCTCAGCTGCCTGTCCAACCTAACCCCAACCTGAATAATAAAGCAGTCCATCAATTGGAGACTGTCAATATGCTTGCTTACTCTCTTTCCCCTGTACCCTGCAACGAAATTCATTTGCGATCTGGGAAAATTGTATAACCCATAATTACAGAGGATGTTTCACCCTCTAGGCATAAAGAAACAGGGAATTAACAGCATCCATTTGCCACAGCTCCTATCATTGAAGATGTTGAGCATCCCTTAGAAGGGACAGCTGAAACATCCAACGATAAAGGGGTTGCTGAAACATCCAATGATAAAATTGACAATACACAGCCTTCCCAGTTGATAAAGCAACCACCATACCCTAAAAGACTAATGCTACCAAGAATGGGGGGGCAATCTCAGTTTAACCTCCTTGGAGAGTTAAGGAACCTTTATGTCAAAATTCCCCTTCTTTAAGCTCTTCAAGATGTGCCTATTTACGCTAGAACAATTCGGGACCTGTGCACTAAGAAAGCAGGAAGGAAACCCAGGGATCCTCCCACGGTCCATGTCATAGGGAACTTATCTGCCTTGATGACAGGAAAAGCCCCTGTGACTAAATATGATGACCCTGGAAATCCTACCGTTACTGTACAAATAGGACAGACACAGATACCCAACGTGCTAGTGGATCTAGGAGCAGCAATCAACGTTATCACAATAGAGACTATAAAGAAGCTTGGGCTCACTAACCTCAGACTGACCCATACTATTTTGGAATTAGCAGACAGATCCACCATCAGACCCGAAGGGATTCTGGATGACCTTGTCATCTCAGTATATTCATGGGAATACCCAGCTGACTTTTTGGTATTACAACCAAAATCGCAGCTGGGGGGACACCCATTGATCCTAGGGAGACCTTGGTTGGCCACAGCTGATTCTTGCATCAGCTGTCGATCGGGGTCCATGACTATATCTGATGGTATGGATACTAAAAATCTCACCCTTTATCCTTCGGCTCGGCCAAGTCTAGAGGCTAAAACATCCCTTTGGATAGAGCAGGAGGAGGAGGAGGATGTTCAGCCATTATTAACTATAGGGAAGGCCTTAAGTTTTAAAAATGAAACAGAAGATGACACTATTAGCAATTTCATTAGTGAACCCGCTTCAGTGAATAGAGAGGTTTATCAAATTCTGAACACCACCCTGGGCAAGGAAGAACAAGAAAATCTTACAGAAGAAGCCTTAGTTGGTGACACAAACATAATCCCAGTTGTGAAAAATTCAGAGAGTATTCCTATTGAGGTGGAGCCTGGAAGAACTTTGAATATCAATCGTAGTCTCTCCTTAGAGGAACAGAAACGCCTGATCATCCTCTTGAAAGAACACAAGGGGGCGTTTGCCTGGGAATATACAGAGATGAGGGGTATTCCCTCTAGTCTATGTACTCATCACATTTATATTAAAAGTGACTCCCGGCCTATATGTCAACCCCAATGACGCATGAATCCTAAGCTGAGGGATATAGTGAAGGAGAAAATCCAGAAACTTTTGGAAGCAGGATTTATATATCCTATTTCAGATAGTGAGTGGGTCTCTCCACTCGTAATTGTACCTAAGAAAAATGGGAAATGGAGGGTCTGTGTTGATTACAGGGAATTGAACAAAGCAACCCAAAAGGATCATTTCCCTTTGCCCTTTATTGACCAAGTACTTGATACCTTGGATGGAAAGAAGTTCTTCTCCTTCCTAGATGGTTTCAGTGGGTACAACCAAATCCAGATTGCTCCTGAGGATCAGGATAAAACCACCTTCACCTGTCCCTGGGGAACGTTTGCTTATAGAGTGCTTCCTTTTGGATTATGTAACGCACCAGCAACGTTCCAAAGAGCTGTAATTGGCATTTTCTCTGAATTGGTCAATGATAGTATGGAAATATTCATGGATGATTTTACTCCCTATGGCAGGGATTTTAATGAAGCATTGGAAAATTTAAAAAAGGTTTTAATTCACTGTGAATAGACTCAGCTCTCATTAAGCACTGAAAAGTGCCATAGGATGATGAGTGAGGGGGTGGTGTTGGGACATTTTATCTCTGCCAGTGGCATTCAGGTGGACCCTTCAAAAATCAAAGTGATTAAGAATATACCTACCCCTTCAACTCAGAAAGAGGTGAGAAGCTTTCTGGGACATGCTGGATATTATCGAAGGTTTATAAAAAAATTCTCCAAACTGGCTTCTCCCTTGTTCTCTTTGTTAATGAAGGATGCACAGTTTGTGTGGAATACAGCATGCCAGACAGCATTCGATGAGCTTAAAGTGAAGTTGTCCACAGCTCCCATCTTAAGGGGACCTAATTGGACCCTGCCCTTCCATATTTCTTCAGATGCCTCTGACACTGCTATTGGAGCAGTATTAGGACAGCAGGATGGTCAAGTACCTTATGCCATCTACTATGTAAGTACAAACTTAGCCCCTGCTGAACTTAATTACACTGTTACTGAAAAAGAATTCCTAGCTATTGTTTACTCCATCAATAAATTTCGACATTATATCACCGGGTATCCTACATTTGTGCACACTGACCACTCTACCATTAAATATTTAATGAATAAACCTGTTACCAATGCTAGAGTGACCAGATGAATTTTTTTGTTGCAAGAATTTGATATCACCATTATAGATAAACTTGGGAAAGAAAATGTTGTTGCTGACTTTTTATCTCGATTTACTAACAGTGATGACAGTTTTCCTGTTGAGGATTCTTTCCCAGATGAACATCTATTCGCACTCTCAGCTCATTCTCCATGGTATGCGGATGTCGCTAACTATTTGGTTGTAGGAAAGCTCCCGCCATATATGTCAAAACGAGAAAAAAGAAAAATTATCCAGTGAAGTGCCAGGTTTTGTTGGCTAAATGGTCATCTCTTTTACATAGGGCCTGATCTTGAGATCAAGAGATGTGTAAGAGAAGACGATATCTTTCATATACTGAAAGCTTGTCATGAGGAGCCTTGTGGAGGGAACTTTGCAGATAAAAGAACAGGGCATAAAGCACTGCAGATGGGCTACTACTGGCCGACTCTGTTCAGGGATGCTAAAAGGTATGTTCAGTCCTGTGACAGCTGCCAAAGGATGGGCCAACCTAATAAAATAGATCATATGCCCCTACAGTCCCAACTTGTAGTTGAACCATTTGAGAGATGGGAACTGGATTTTGTTGGCCCTATCAGTCCTCCTTCTCGACAGAAGGTCTATATTCTGGTTTGTATCGATTATATGACCAAGTGGGTGGAGGTTGTAGCTTTGGCCAAGGCTAATGATGAGGTAGTGATTCATTTTTTGTACAGTGAAATATTTACCCGCTTCGAGGTACCAAAGGAAGTAGTTACCGATGGGGGGCCGCAATTCATGTCACACTAATTTGAATCCTTGCTCCGGAAGTATCATGTGCAGCACAGGGTGTCTTCGCCTTACCACCCCCAAGCCAATGGTCAGGTGGAAAGTACCAATAAGGTTATTGAAAACATCCTTACTAAAACAGTTAAAAGTCATCGAAGGGATTGAGCTGACAGGCTTTCGGAAGCACCGTGGGCATATCGCACGACCTGGCGTAGCACCACAGGTTTCTCCCCATATGATCTAGTGTATGGAAAGAGTGCCATGTTTTCAATTGAGTTTGAGATTAAAACCCTGAAGACAGCCACCGAGATGAATCTGGATATAACAGAAGCTCAGAAGCGAAGGTTGAATCAATTAAATGAATTAGATGAGAAGCGGTTGGCTGTAGTGGACCAGACTTTGTTGCTTCAGCAACAAAGATCTAATTGGCATGACCGATTTATTAAAAAGAAAGTCTTCAGCGAAGGATACTGGGCGTTACTCTATGACTCCAGATTCAAAAATGATTTTAAAGGCAAATTGCGTACAAGGTGGCTAGGTCCATATTTGGTTGACAGGGTCTTTGACAACGACACTGTCCGTTTGGTGACCATTGATGACAATTGCCTACCATTACTTGCTAATGGCCACAGACTGCGACTATATCGCAAGCCTATTTCGAAAGACGCATTCATTTCTCAAATCATTGCCGATCCAGAGTATCAGCTGACACTAGGGCAGGAGCCTCTCTCTGCCTCTGCCGACCCTTGAACCGTAAATCACACTTTGAATCACTGTACATAAATAAATAAATAAATTCCTACTGTAGCATATAATTCTTTATTTTCCTTATGCATTTGATCGTTTTGGTTGTTGTTTTTTTTCAATAAAAGTCTTACAGGGAAGTACCAGGTGAATGACCAGATTGGGCCTGTCGAACTGGCGTCGTCTTCCTTTGCTTCCCTGCGTCGCATTTTTCTTTTCTTCCCCAACATAATTTTCTGGCGGCTGAACATAATTTCCCGGTGGCTGAACATAATTTCCCGGTGGCTGAACATAATTTTCCTGGCAGCTACAACATATTTTCCGACAGCTATGACCCTTTCCCGATGACCAGAAAATCCTTCTTTCGGCAGCCGTGAATCACATTTTCCGGCAGCTGCAACATCTTTTTAGTTGGCTGCAATCTCATTCTCGGCAACTGCAATTCCGCTCTATTTGGCGGACATCTCCAACAGTAGAGACTGTTTTCTTACGATCTGCAGTGGTAACTCCTGAATTAACGATAGAAAATTGCTTCCACTACTCGCTATGGCTCTGATTTATCCTACTCGTGCCGGCCAACTTAGTATCATTCCGACCCCGGGGACACGATGGTTTTGTTTCATTGGTAGAAGGCATTATGGCGTTATCCTCGTCATTATGATCAACTTAATGCCTGTGCACGAGCTCGGATTTGCAGCGTCAGCAATCACACATCCCATTATTTTCCGCCGGCTATCCGACGCACAGTCACACGAGGTATGGCTTTGATTTTCACGTGATTAAGTGTTTATTCGATTTAATAATGTCAGTCGTGCCTTTATACGTATTATCATTATGGCTTAATTAATCCACTCCCTCGTGCGACGTAAAAATTCATCACTGCCACCTTCCCCAATTTGGCATAACAATTTCGAACCCCCTCAGTACTGCACTTTCCAAATTAGCCATCTTTTTCTCAACATCTTGCTCCGTGCTCTGTGCATCCTCTACTCTGCAATCTCCATTTTTGGACTCTGTAACTCTGCAGCCTAAACTATGGGGCTTCCTGCTCGTCATGAACCTTTGAATACACAGGAACTCAGGACCAATCCTGAGTTTGTTGCCATTTTTCAAGCTGCTGGCTGGATTGAATATTTTGAGCAACTGGACGGATTTAACCGGGAAGCAGCTTTGCAATTTTCTTTGAACCTCCGAGACACTCACTCCGAGGTATGGGGGTTGCGGATAGAAGTCTCTGAGATCGTTATATCTGAGGTTACTGCTATTCCACGGGAGGGAAAGGCATGGTTTGGACGACGAGTTTCCACGACGCTTGCACGGGAAGAATTTCTATGAGAAGGGGATCAAGTTCAATCATCAAGAAGAGGAATTGCACTACACTCGCTGCCGCGGCCATGGGATCAGGGTGCTGTATTTCTTAAGAAGTACATTACCTGTGAAGGTAGGTACCAAACTGTTTATAATTCTGATCTCCCATTGCTTTCTCATCTCCGCCATGGCATTTTATTGAATATCCCGTACTATCTGCTTCATGCCCTGCGTCATATGGCGGCGTATGTCCAAGGTGCTAAACATCAACATGTTTCCCTAACACACCATGGTCTTATAAAATTAATCATTTCAAGAACCCTGGCCCAGCACAATATAACCTGGGATCAATTCATTGCTGCGCACACAGCTCGCACTCAAGAACCTGCCCCTTTGTTAGGTGTCCCAGTACAGCAAGCATACCTTAACCACATCAGGAGGACTGGAGTCCCTCCCATATAGTTGGGGGGGGATGACATTGCATCGGAAGAAGAGCAACAGGGGACACAAGCAGGACCATCAGGGGAGGGTGTTGATAAAAACCTTGGGAAAAACACAAACAAAAAGGTAGCTCTGCCATCAGAAGGCGAAATTGGAGTAGCATTGAATGCTGCGACAATTGAACCTGAAGATGGCAGAGCCAAAGCAATTGAGGAATATATTGAACCAGTCAATATTGAATCCTCACCTGAGTGGGGAGGAGGAACCCTAATTGAGGAGGAACGGGTTGAGGAGCAAGGAAACATTCCTTTGATCGCAGCAGGGAATCCTGATATGCCAGCTCCTACAAAGAAAACACCACAAAAGAAAAGAAAGAGACCAATTAATGAACCCAGCATAACCGCACCAATAAGAAGAAAATGAACTAAATCAAATGTAGCAGCAGAGGCAGCCAGAAAGAAGTGGGCAACACTGGAGGCACAGGTTGAGTTCCCAATCCTTGTACCAAGGCCAATGGATGCTCCACAAAGGTCAGTCAAGGAAGAACCCAGCATTGAAGGACTTTTGGAAGAGAACACATTGTTAAAGGAGGAAGTCCAAGTACTTCGAAAGGAAGTGGAGACATGGAAGGAAACCTGCAGGAAATAAGGTGAGAAGAAAATGTATACACTGGTGGAAGCTGCAGAACAGTTGGAGGAATCAAACTCTACCGAGCCTGGTAAGGAGGACGAGCAAGTGCTCTGCCCCACTTGTGGGGAAATTTTCAAAAAGAAAGGCCGCGAGATCATATTTAGCACAGCACCTCAGCCCACGTCCATAATGGAAGAACCTGTAGAAAAAGAAGATGTTGTAACACAAGAACCAGTATCTTTGACCACCCTTGCTGAAGCTGCTACCAATCCTGTGACAGAGGAGGAAAAGGATGAAATCAGGAATGATGATGGAGATAAGGATGGCACTGTGAACTCAGAATGCTCCCACGACATAGAGATGATAGAAGCTGAGCCACAAGGGCAGGACACTAATGAACTAGAATAGGGGGTTGTTACACAAGAACCAGCAACCCTGAATATACTTGTCCAATTGGCAGAACATGGGGGAGAAGAATCTGGGATGGAGGACACTTTGGAACCTAATGAAGAGCTTTGCATCGTGACTCCAGAATGTTCCCATGACACAGAACTAATCCAGGATGAAGAGGTAATCCAGGATGCTGTAACACAAGAACCAACATCCTTGGGAATTGCAGCAGGGAGTCCTGAATTTCGATTAGAAGATGACCCGGGGGTGGATATCATAACTGATACACAGTGGAGTGAGGATGAACAGACAATAGCCTCAGGTGACATTGAGCTCCTTGAGGAAGAGTTGTACGATGGGGAAGATATCCAGTCTCAGAGGCAGGAGAACAAAGAAGACACTGTTACACAAGAACCAGTGTCTCCAAAAGTGATGAATGTGACTGCTGAAGAGAACCCAGGGGATGTTGCTATCACACAAGAACCAGCAACACAAGAATTGAATCCAGAAATGCAGGAGGAAGACACTGTTACACAAGAACCAGTGTCCCTAAAAGCAATGGAGGTGGATGCTGAGGAGAATTTAAAAGGGGTTGCTGCCACACAAGAACCAGCAACACAAGAATCAGATTCAGAAATGCAGGATGACCAGGGGGAAGACACTGCCACACAAGAACCAGTGTCTCAACGAGCCTTGAATATAGCTGTGGAAGGTAATTCGGGGGATGTTGCTGTTACACAAGAACCAGCAACACAAACATTGAGTTCAGAAGTACAGGAAGAGAATCCAGGGAATGTTGCTGTTACACAAGAACCAGCAACACAAGAAGAAGATTCGGAAATGCAGATTGATCAGGGGGAAGACACTGTCACACAAGAACCAGTGCCCCAGTAAGCCATGAATACAACTATGGAAGAGAATCTAGGGGACGTTTCTGCCACACAAGAACCAGCAACACTCATGGAAAACTCAGAAGTGTTGGAGAACACTGTCCCACAAGAACCAGTACTTCTCCCTCTCAAAAATTTTATTGATCTGGATTCAGAGTAGGAAGAGCATTATAAAAAGGAGATTTTAAACCTCACAGCAGAAGTCTCAGCCCTGAAGATGGAAGTGGTCAGTTGGAAAAGTCAGGTGGAAGAAAACCAGAAAGAGATGATTGCTTTGAGTGAGCATAAAATAATTATTAGAGCACTGGAAGAGCAGGGGGGCAAAGAACGCATGGCCCACAGAGTTCAGATAGAAGAGCTGCAGAACCAGATAAAGGAATTGAAAAAGTTTCAATCCATGAAGAAGGACAAGGAACAGATGTATACCCTATCTCGAGAACTCATGGGCACTAGGAAGCCCTCCTCCTCTTATCCAGTATTCCTCTTCGAGCAGTTTGTCTGGTTTAAATTAAAGGCCGTGCAGGAGGGGAGGCCATTTGAAATCACAACCTCAGAAAAAATTTTGGAGACATTCTTTAGAAGTAATTTTGAGGAGCAGAACTTACTATGTGAATTATACTTGCACGAGATGGCCTGCCCCTTTGATCGCCACTCGAATCCTGTTCCATTTGCAGGGGATGTTCAACTAAGATCCTTTGCCTCTTTTGTGAGCAACCATGTTCAGTGGGAAAGGTATTTCCAGACCTTTTCCCACAATGAAGCTCATACTAATTTATGGATTCGTAGTGAGCCCCAGAATCTTGGCATTCTTTTGGCACGGTACAGAAGTCTCCTTTCCAGTCCTTCCCAGGCACAACATATTATGAATTTACAGGAAGAAGTGATCTCCACTTGTACCAATTCCATTTCCAGGCAGCAGTAGGTTGCATTAGAGGGCAGCAAGCAAAGATGGCAGGTTGCTTCCTCTGCACTTAGAAATAGGGACCCTTACTGCTTTCAAAATTTTAAACATGCACTCTCTAGAGTCAAGGGTTATGTAGGGAGTATGAAGGAATGTGGAGTTAACTGGCTGGGTTTAAAGTTTAAATTTCCTCTTCTTTGGTGGCCAGTGAAACCATATCACATGGATTTTTCCTTGACTAGAGCAGAAGAGCAGAGATGTTGGCGGTACTGGGTTATTCATAGGGGTTTTCTGAAGGCAGATCAGGAGCCTGAGTTTCCCTACAATTTTTCTTCCCTCCATGAATAGAGCTCAAGACAGGATTCAGATTCCGAATGATGCAGGTTGTTGCATGAGAACATGCAACAAGGTAGTTGGGGGGAGATGTTGAGTCCACAATTGGTCAATTTTTAACCATCTTTAATCACCTTTTCTTCCCTTGTTTTACACTGATCAGCATGCTAATCATACCTGTCTTCCTCACTCTATGCCCTAAATTGCCAAGGTAAGACTGATTATTGTTTTATCCTGTTAATGCTTATGATTGTGACAATTAAGGTTGTTTATCTCTCGAAATTGTGCTAATACATTATGATTTATGAAGATAGCGCAAGATGAGTTGACTACAGGAAAAGTGGAGCTGAACAAGTCTTGAAACAAGGGGCGTTCGTGATCCAAGGAGACCCTCAATCCTTCAATCATCAATTAAGGTACGTGGTTCCTATGTAACCCTCCAGACAGAGCCATACAAAGTAGCTGTAATAGAATGTGCTACGATTGGGGGATATTTAGTATAGTTGTTCGAATATTATGGCGATCTGGGAAGATCACCACTTCTGGGCCAGCTTACAGCTCTTTCTCATTTTCTATATTTGCACCACGCCACGTTTTGTAACAACCTGTGTTATTCAGGGCACCTGAAGATCAGAGATCTTCAGGGCTGCCCTTTGTAATAGGATCGGCTGTTATGGTCTGTATGTATAAAAATGAGGGGCCGCCTTGACCCAAGGGGTTGGAAAATAGATAATTCATTCTTGTATTAACAGTGGAAGTGATCTGTATTCATTCTTCTTTTTAATACAAAGAGTTACCGCCGATTTAAGGGAGCTGTACATTGTTCATCCAGTGTCTCTGTGCGAAGGCTGGGCCCGCCTTCCGCAGAGACTGCTGAGTTAAAGTAGGATATCTGAATTTATTATTGTGTGATGTTCTGTTGATCATATTGCTTGTGTACGCAGTAGTGGCATGTGTGAATTTGCAGTATTACATTTTCCTGAGATTGGTGATTGCTATAGATTAACAGTCGACTGAGTAGGAGGTTTCTTTTATGCAATTCATTTAATAAGCTGTACACAGCTTTGTTCATCTCGCGGTTTCAGATTGTCATCCCACAAATCCCTGTAATTATTTTACTGTTACAGTTGTTAACTTTCATTTCTGCAATTCAATTCTTTAGAGTAGCTGAACTTGATTTACTGCAATTGAATTTCTAGATTACGTTCTGTTTATGTTTATGGATTTCAAGAGTGGTTAGATCGAGTAGGCAAAGCATTTATTCTGGAATATGAATAGGATTTTCTTTTTGTCTGCAATTGTCATTTGAATCTGATTTCATTTCCTGTTGATATATGGTAGGAAGCAATTGAATTTGTAGTGTTTAGAAGGTTGGTGGGATTACACAGGTTATGAGGGATGAACATGGTTGTTGAGGGTAAAGTGTTTAATTACAATGATTTGGTGTTTAAGCATAAATTGTGCATCTATCCTTTGAAATAAAAGACTTTCCTGGGTTGACAATAAATCTCGTATGCTCTGAGTGTTGATAATAATCTATCTGGACTGGGACATCATTCTTGCATACTCCGAAGTTTGGGTTTGGTAAGCAACATTATGAGTGTTTCTTGGTTGTGGTGGTATTGCAAGTGGTGTCGGACGGTGTTGTGGTTAGTGAGAAACAGAACCTATGATGCCATCTGCAGCATGGGATGCCCCGGTTGAATACCGGTAGGAGGTGCCTGCACGGGGAGCGTCTGGAATGACAGTGTAAAGGTATCTAGACTACACATAGATCAGATCAAACTACTGGGATTTCAATATGGCCTACTCTTTGGATCAGGGACATTCAGATGCAACGTCCTTTGCTAAAGGTAAGAGTAAGGTTTTAAGGAACCAATCCAGGAAGATCCTGTCATCAAGTTGGATCTTGCACAAACTACGGCATCGCCACCACCCATGGATGTGGTCAGTTATGTGGGTCACAATATTTTGGTGGCAAGATAAAAATATCTCCACCCCTTCGTCATATATGATAGGGAGTTGGAAATATTACAAGAACATGAAAGCCAGAGAGTTGAAATCCGGGTACTTGGCTTGTGGTAGCTCAATGTACCACTTGGATGCAACACCTCTGAGGGTGCATTGGAATAGTCTTAGCCTAATTGAATCATCTATGATTTTGTTTGATGAGCACCATAGATGAAACGTCATGATGTAGTTTTGGGGGCACTCCTCTGCCTTCCCTTCAAACTTGGGAATGTCTAAGGGAAGTTTGGTTGGCATGGGAGGCCAAACATTTTGATGACAGATAGGGTCATTTATTAACTGAGCCAAATCAGGAAAGTTGAGATGTGCCATGAAAGGAAGGTTTGACCCCAGGTTGATGTGAGATGGGGCAGCCATGGTGGTGGGATTTGCAGGTGCATAATGCACCTACATAGCTGGGGGTACTTGTGGCACCATTGTGGATGGGCCAGTGCCCCCAAGTGTGGTGGGAAGGACAGTGTGGGTGGAAGGGCGACTGCCCCCATGTATGACAGGAGGGGCAGTATAGGTGGAAGGGCCACTGCCCCCTTGTGTGGCAGGTGGGACAGCTTGACTGGTCAATATGGGTGGTGGTAGCTGGCTTATGATGGTTTGCACAATCATGTTGGGGCCACCTGCATGGTTGTTGGTGATATTTTTTGGTGTGGAGACATGGGTCCACTAGCAATTACTACAATGCCAAATGGATCTGGGTTTGCACCAGCCATGGGGCTTGATGGTGTAGTGTGCAGATTTGGTTCAGACTGATATGAGTCTGAATCTGAACCAGAGGCTATGTGGCCTTCTGACGATGTGGAAGGTCTTCGAGAATGGTCTCGATGATGTCGGTTTAATGACCCATACTATGGTGGTTCACCTATTAGGCGTGAAGAAGAGTGTGAGGGATCAATCATGTCAAATTTGTATGTCAAAATGTTGGTAATTATTTTTGGAACCTGATTTCAATGGCTTCCTATTGGCTTCAGGTGGTCACTCAGCCACCAAGACTGCCAAAAGACAACGCTTGGATTTTTCCTCACAGGAGTGCTACTTAATCAGTGTGGGTCTTTGCCCGTTTCGCTTGGCAATTCCTCTCAGCAGCCAGCTACTTTGGGGTTCCCGTGGTACTTCTCAAAATGAGTTTCTGGGCTGAGCCCAAGTACTTCCCATGGTTAAGGTAGTCAGGAACTTATGTCCTCAAAGACTGCAGATGTTTAACTTAATGTAAATTGTAAATTTTATTGGCTCACTCAGTGTCATGAACTGAGTTGGGTTGATTTATATGGTATGGTGTGTATGTATTTTGTTTTTTTGTTATATGTTGTGGCTTCTTAAATGTTTTATGAATATTCTGTAGAGTTCATAACATTGTGAATGAAAGCAGCAAATAGTAATCAAAATTTTTTAGACATGTATCATTTGTAATCCTGAACTATGATAGCCTAACTAAGTGACTACCTTGCACTTATATTTCTCTTCAACCAAGAGAGGGTGCTGGGATCTCAATATAATGGGACTAATCCCATCCATATATCCATAAGTCACCCTCCGGATGCAACATTGGTCAGCAGGGAGGACGCTAAGCACCGTGAGAAGCCCTCCTTCTCTACCCCCTCTACCTTCCAAGTCACCCATTTTTAGTGGCTTCAAAAAATAATAGGTGAAGTGCCTATTACTATATGATCTTCACCCTTCATCTTATCCCAGAATACCCCGAAGGGTGATGACTAGGTAGAGGAGGAAGGGTTAGTAAAGATGTTGATTTTAAGTAAATTTTAATCAAGCTATCTTCATTAACCCATTAACCATTGATTTACACTTTGATTTACACATTCTGCAAATGAAATGAATAGAAACATAAACATAAACAAAAATAAAAACAATTTGGATGGACAGAGGCGGTTGAGCCACACTGACAGTCCTTAACTTTAAAAAAAATCAAACTCTTAGTGACAGATCACACTTTTCGGGTCAAATGTGGTGAGGGGGTCACCAAATTCTCCTAGAAACAAGTGAGGGGGTCACTCAAAATTTGTAGACAGAAGCGGGCTGACTTCTGGAAGGGGGTTACACCTTTTGGGGATAAATAGGTGACCAGGTTGCACCTATGAGGCCAAAATGAGCGACCAGTTTGCACCTATGAGGCCAGAATGAGCGGCCTGGTCCCCTCTCTGGGCCCGATAAGAGCGACCTTCTCCAGAAACTAAATTTTTTTTGTTCCTAAGTCAGATCCGACCAACAGTAACCTGTACCATGGCCAAATAGACTCGGATTTCCTTGAGGAGGCTCAACAGTAACTAGAAATGCAAATAAACAGGAATCTAAGCTAGATTTTAATATAAAATTAAACTAGGGCAAAAAACAGAACTAAAAACTGAAACTTTGAAAAATAAACCCAAGGATCCTGTGGGATCGACCTGGTATGGTTGCCAGTTTTGTAGCAAGGATTTCTCCCTTACTATAGGGCAGGAATGGCTATCTTCCATCTATAAGATGGAAGGATAGGGTTCCTGATGGTAAGGCAAGAAAAAATGAGCAAAAATGAAGCAAAGAACAGAAAGGAAAGAGATGAAAACCATGCACACAAGGTTAGACTCCAAAACCCTGCATACACTTGTTAGAACATGAAATAAAAACCTGCAAGAAAAATAAGTTAGAAAAAAACTAAAATAAAAATGACATTAAAACAAAAGATTATACCTCTTGGTGGAAATGGGCCACCATGCCCTAGCTTGGAGAAGCATCTCTCTCTTGGCAATGGGGGAGCTATGACTCAAAGGGAAAATGGATGAGAGGGAGTGTGGGTGGCTTGAGAGGCAAATGGTCTCAAGGCATCCACTTGGGCATCATAATAGTATGCAAGGGAGGAATGTTTTGAGAGTGACCCCCACCCCTCTATTTATAGCTTTTTTAGGGTTCTAAGCCCTTGGTTAGGGCTTTAGCCCCTTTTTTGGGCTTTTATCCCCTTTCACTCACTCAATCTTTAGCTCCTTTTAGGGTTTTAGGCTCCTTTGAGGGGTTTTAGCCCCTTTTTGAAGGCTTTAGCCCCTATGAGAGCTATTTAGGCTCTTTTTAGGGGTTTTTAAGCCCTTTTTCCTGTTTTTAAGCCTTCTTGAGGGTGTGTGGGTCAGATGGGGTTAAATGAGGGTCATGCGTGGGTTTCCTTGGGTGGTGTAGGCCATGTAGAGCTAAGTGAGCGATTTTTTGGGTTAACAGTCTCTGTAAAATCATATAAAGAAGGAATTTTCCAATTTGGAATGGAAAATCTTATGGAATGGAAAGTAGAGACAAAGACTGAGAATTATGAGTCAATATTGCTCATAATTGACACCACAAGTTTTTCATCCTTGCTTTCTATCCCTTATTTTTTCATTGTAGTACTAGAGCTTTGTATTTTGAAAATAATTGTTGAATAGTCTCAAAATTGTTTGGTTGTAGTGCAATGAGTTCATTCTCTAAATTATGGCCTTTAAGCTCATCTTGTTTTCCAAACAAAGATTCAATCTTTCCCCATGCTTCCTTTGTAGTTTTGAGTCCCTCAAGGTGAAATAGAAGATCCATGGAGATGTGAATGCACATGAAGCCAAAGGATTCATCTAGCCAGTTCGAAAACTTGAATTTCTCAACATATTGTTGGGGCTCATCTTATCTTCCCATTGTTATCCTATACAACCCCTTGTTTCCCAAGTTCATCTCCATATCTTCCCTCCATTGAAGGGTGTAAGGATTATATGTGTAAGAGTAGAAGAATGATTCCTTTCATTGTATGTTGATCAATCAAATATTTCAAAATCTACGTAGGTACCTGCAAAAAATCACTACAAAATAAACCAATTCACAATCACATGTCAGTTCAAACCCTTCCACCTTGACATGTCCACTTTTTCAGAGTCTATCACACCTGGATAGACTTATTTGGAAAAAACCATAGGGAGAAATGCTATGATTCCAGGAATTATGTGGAAACTCAATTACTTCTGGTGCAAGCATGGAGGTTTCTGAGGTTTACTGTTAGCTTAAATAAGGCTCTGATACCATGTTAACACTACAACAAAAACATGTGATTAGCGTCCCTTTTAGCTTCCTTCTTAGCATCCATTATCCCTTTTAGTGTATTTTTCATCATTTTTTGGACAAAGTGGACGCTTTTCCACGGGATGGTTCTTATAATGGAATTATTTCAGTAACTTTTTAAAAGTTGACGCTAACTAGCATCCCAAATAGTGTCCCACTTAGAGTCCTTATTATCTTCCTAATTAGCGTCCCAATCAGCATCCCAATTAACATCCCAATTAGTGTCCCTTTTTAAAAGTTGGCGCTATTTTGGATGCTAATTAGCATCCCAATTAATGTCCCAATTAGCATCCCCATTAGAATCCCAATTAGCGTTCCAATTAGAATCCCAATTAGCATCCCAATTAGCATCCCCTTTTAAAAGTTGGCATTATTTTGGATGCTAATTATGTTAGATGGAATATTTCACCTCCTATCGATAGCAAGGTGTTCCACTGGTCTGAATGGTTCAGATCCAAAACAAATAGAGGACAGAGGTTGAAGACTCTCCCTAGATGTTGTAGATATATAGAATACAAGGCTTTGACAGTTCACATGTGTACCTGCAAAAAAGCTCAACAAGAAACGAATCAAAGCAACTAGAATATGATCTACTAATCTATGCTAGTGACTAAGGAATCTAGTAACATATATATGCGAAATCACAACAACAACATCACATGTGGGACATAAATCATCTCATATTATAAATATGAAGAATTTTACAACCAAGCCTTAGTGTTGACATGCATCTCCATGAAACCAGCTCTTCATCCCCAAAATCTCTGACTCTAGCTCTCTATGCTCTCTGCAAATGATCTTGGGCCAAGAATCAATCCAACAGCATAACAATACCTTCAAATTTTATCTCCTCAACCATGGCTATGAGCTCATATTTATAGGGCTTTAATGGATAGAGATGGTTGAGAAATTAGTGGGTGAGGTGGCCTCTAAGATCCTAGGATGAGGGATCTCAAGCTCAACCAACCCACAATAGTAGGGATAAGGCAGTACATGAGGCTTATCATCTAGAAGCCTCAAAAAAATTCTCTTTTTCCATTTTTACCCAGGGTACCATGGTTCTGGTAATAGCCGCCTATGGACCAATGGAAATGGGTGGTGGCACCTCTTGTGGACAATCGATGAAAGGTGGTGCGAGTAGGGGTACCACTCCTGGATAAAGGGGCATGCATGGCACTGGGAATTTGTATGACAGATTGATAAAAAACCATTTAGTTTCCACTCCAAAAGCTGGGATTCAGGGCAAGTAGGTATGGAAAATGTCTTTTCACATGATGGTGACAGGATTTTAGTATAATAGGATGCCCCCCAAAGCATGAGTCTTAGAGTGATATAATAAACGAGAGCTTTGAGAACAAGTCGTCACCAGGAGATAAAAATGTCAGCTCGATCGGAGTATGTAGTCAAGTAGGCATCTGTATTACATTAGTATGTTAACTCATAGACACAAGTAACCAAACTCATAGCTACATACCAATACAATGCAGATCCATGAGTGGAATAAACAAGCATGGCTACTAGAATACAGCGTAGATCCATGTGATAGAGGACTCAAAATTGGACATAGCTACCAGACATACAACGTATATCTATGTCATACAGATGCAAATTTGAGCATAGCCACGACCATACAAATGTGGATCCATGCTAGATATACAAAACTCCATCGCAACCTGGGGAAAAAGCAATGAGTGCTTTTAAACAAATGCCCAGGGTCTTCGTCTCATCTTCCACAAAGTACAATTCTATCCATGTGATTACAATGATCTAAATTTGAACATGGTAGAATCCACTTGATTACCATCCAATGATGTGAACCATTAACAAGTGCGATGGAGATCACCATTAATGTCAATGATTCCCAAGGTACTCTAGTACAATATACTAAGTGTGAATAGATGTCCTGATGACGAACACCCAGTCGATTCTATCGATCAAAGGTCAATGATGTGAACCTATGTTGAGAGCAAGAGAATCTGTCATTAAGGCATACAAATCTCAAGGTACTAAATATTGTTTCTAAGACTATTTCCCAGATGGTGAACTGATGTTGATGGGAATAGTCTCGTCGAAGGAGGGCCATGATGAGTCCCACATCAACAACACAAAACTCGGAACATAGTTCTGGAAGAATGTGAATGTAGTAACCATATGACTGACTCAAAGATACTGCCACAAAGACTGTGTAGACTGTAGAGGTAAAAATTCTTTAGATCCCCTTTAAAAATTGAGCGGCGTGACAAAATGACTTGGCAGCATGACTAAACAGGACAGATACACAATACGATAGTGGACAATGCATTCTTTTGAAAGACTCAAAGGATTGGCATGACTCATGAAAGTGGATCATCATGAAGATCAGTTGAATACCCAATTGACTGACATGATTGTGCAGACAAGTGCCATGTTTAAAGGTAACGACAAACAACTGCCATTATTTTCAAAATGATTCCCTTCCCATTTTCCCCATCATGATCGATGAGTGCCTCTTTTCGGTTTTACGAGTTCAAAGAGGGTAACAAACACTCGATATAGCTTGCTAGAAGACAAGTCTAGTCTCATATGTTTTATGATCTGAGAGAGGAGGGGTTCGTTCCCAAAATGGGTCTCTCAATGTTTAATTTTAACGAGTCCACTGAAAGAAAACTCGGTATCGTTCATGTTTAGAGAGTCT
>LPNX011076658.1:137334-150061 GCA_001517045.1 Pseudotsuga menziesii
ATGAGGCACATGCGATGCTGGTCGTGGAGAAGTTAAACAAATGATATGGAAAAAATTCATTCATTCTTTTGATTTCCAATGACTCAAGGATGATATCAATGCATACCATTGTTATTTTTGGTAGGTCTAGGTGTCCAAAATATGGTGATATGGAAGGAAAGAACACATGATGACGAGGATGTTGCTGCTGAAAGGAATGTGGTTTGTATCGCCGCACTCTAGGACTATGGGCTTTTAAAGTTCTTCTGGACACCAAGCATGGTGTCCCATGAGAGATTACTGGAACACATACTGAGAATGTGGAATCCAAAACAACAGTATTTTGAGGTAGGGGAACACATACTTATAGTGGAGGTAGAGGATATCTACTTCCTGACTGGCCTATTGAGAGAGGGTGCCCCCATTTCACTGACAGGTTTCTGTGGCGGGGACATTACCACTAGAGAGCTCATAGATCGGCACTGTGCACCAGGTACAAGTACATCGGGGAAGAAAATTGCCATCAGGGCAGTAACAGACAAGGATCTATAGATTGTCCTGTTCACCATGTAGAGGGTGGCAAGGATCCAGGGTGTACATCAGGCTTCCAGGGCACATATGTTGTACGCCCTAGAGCTATGGCACCTACGGTGTTCAACTGGACGGAAGCATTGCTTCCAATCTTCAAGCATCAGCTAACTAAATGTCGGCAAGGAGAACTGAAGCAGTTAAGCTTTGGTTCCATCTTAGCTTGCTTCTTCTTTGAGCAGGTCCCATAGATGAGGCCCCGGGTGACTTTCCAGAGTTTGAGAACACGGGACCCCGTATGTTGAGGTGGGTCCAGGTCATGGCTCACACAGGAGCGGGTAGGGGCAGAGTGAAGTTCGGTGATCTGTTCTTTAGATGGTTGTGGGATCATATGCTCATGGTCGAGGACTCTGCCTATGCAAGCATAGATTTTATGGGTGATCCTGACCTACCACTCCCACCTGGAGGGCAGTGGGGTGATATTGGTAAGAAGCAAGAAACCCTAACAATGGAAAATGTTTTTATGTTTTTTATGTTTTATATTTTTTATGATAAGTGACAAGACCTATTTTTCTTCATGTAGATGTTGGAGCAGCGAGGCCTGGAGGAGCATCTCCATTGGACAAGTGAGCCAGATCTTGCTTCATGCCACAGGGTGATGATATCACCATGGATATGGAGGAGAACCTAGAGAGGTTGACTCTAGACATCCTATATGCTGATATAGATGACCTCCCAACTAGATATCAGAGATCTACGATGGGAGTACAAGGCCGATTCAGCAGGCTACTACGTAGGGTGGCTCAAGCAGTGATGTACTATCATGAGCACCATTAGTTGATAAGACATGTATACTGAAAGTTGATAGCTTCAGGATTTTTTGTATGATGATTTTGCCTGAAAGCCTACATGCTTCAAATGAGGTCTCAGGACCTATTTTTGTAAAACTTTCTCTTATATATATATATATATATATATATATATACAAACTTTTACATGGTGTTTATATGTCTCAAATGGATAAATGCATTTTCTATGAGTTCTATGTGTCTTTAAATGTTTATTTACAATGTACCATGTTTGATTTAATGTCATGAATGGGAAATATGCCAATCTAGGATGTAATTAGACAATGAATCAACAACTACATTATGTTTTCTAGGGATATGCCTATAGGTAATGGTTCCAAATGATTTTTCTAACAAACGTACCCTCCGAAAGAGGCAGAGGAGCACCGGTTCCTAATGGTGTAGACATGGTTTAAAAGACAAACCATGAGCTGAGAGTCCATCAAAGCTACTATCACGGACATCTTGGGAGGTAGCTTCAGTCAAAAGACCGATGACTGCTTCATATTTGGCGATATTATTAGTAGCGGGACCTAAACAAACTGCTCCTGAACTAACCAAATCTTCAGCTGGGGAATAAAGAACCCAAGCAACATCTACATGACCAAAACATGGTATAAAAATATGCAGACACTAAGACTCAAAACCATTTTGAAAATACTGTAAGCACACTAAAATTCAATCAATATACATATATACAAGATACCATCCAAGAAAACCTAGGCATAGTACCTTTTTAGGTACAACCCATTGTGAGGTTTCCCCAAAGGGATTCCATCATAATCAACTAACTCATAGGCTCCTTTCTCTAACACCTTGGAAATAACGAAAGGTCCATACCACATGGACTCTAACTTACCCTTCCCTAGCTTGTCATATATCTAGTCATAAGTCAAAACTAAGTCACCCTTATTGAAAACACAAGGCTTGATGGATTTATCACACTGCACCTTGACACGTTTCTTATGTGCCTCATTAGCCAAGGCAACATCTCTATGAGTCTCATCATGGTTATTTAAGTACAAAAATCTCGCTTCCTCTACGAAAGTGTCTGGGAGAAGTTTGACAGCAAGTTGTAAATATGGAATCCGACATTGGATCGGCAAGACAGCTTCAAGTCCATAGACAAGCTGGAATGGCATGAAACCAGTACCTGTTTTCATGGAACTTCGATAAGCCCAAAGAGTGAAAAAAAGAACGAGATGCCAAATGGATTTATGATCTCCAACCATCCGACGAAGCATAGTTTTCAAAACCTTGTTAATGGCCTCTACTTGACCATTAGCTTGTGGATAATATGGCGTAGAGTTTTCATGGAGAAAACCTAGCTTGGAACTCAATTCCTCCATCATTTGATTATGAAAATGAGATCCGTGATCAGTGACGATGGACTGTGGAACTCCAAATCTAGCTATGATATGATTTAACAAGAAGAGAGCAGCAATCTTACCATCTTCTGCATATGTAGGCATGGCCTCAGCCCATTTTGTGAAATAATCCACAGCTATGATGATGTAACCATGCCCCCCAGCTGAGGTAGGCTTACAATGCATGAAGTCAATCCTCCATTTGGGAAAAGGGCCAATGGAAATGACAGGGTGAAGCGGAGTAGGATGGGTACACTTTTTTGGATAAAAATGTTGACAAGGTGGGCATTTCTTAACAACTTCATTACAGTCTTTGAAGACAGAAGGCCAGAAATAGCCAGCACAAAGGATTTTCTGGGCTATAGCCATCCCAGATAAATGACCGCCACATGCTCTAGAGTGTAATCATTCAGCATGTGTTCAGCCTCCTCATGAGTGAGGCATCATCGGAGAATGGAATCAATCCCACATTGATACAAGGTATCATTTAAGATAAGATAGTACTTTGCATGGTGATGGATGTGGCGACGATCATCGCAAGATAGATGCGGCTGAAAATGCTGGGTCTGGAGATAAATCAGTAAATCTCCATACCAAGGATTAGTAGTGCTAATTAGGAACAGGAATTCATTTAGAAATGAATCGTTGGGCTCAGATTTCATGGTAGCACAAGGAAGGCCACACATAAGCTCAGCAAAAACCAAGGATTTCTTTGATGTAGCCTTGGAAAACTCGAGATTGAACTCCTGAAGGATGATGATCCAATGGGGGTACTTGCCCTCAAGTACCTGATGAGTCAGAATGTAGTACATCTAGTTCTGGTCTGCCAATATGGTGGTAGTGCGAAGCAAAATATAGTGACAAAATTTTTGCACAGCAATGACCGTGGCCAAAGCTAGCTTCTCCACATGTGAATAACAGGCTTCAGAATCAATAAGATTCTTACTGGCGTAATAAATCACATGCACCTAACCGTGGATATTGTCCTGGACTAAAACCATGGTGATGGTAGTAGCGGAGGCAGCAATATACAAGAGAAAGTCCTTTGAATAATCTGGGGGGTGTATCACAAGTGAATGAGTCAGAGCATGCTTAAGATTACCGAAGGCACGTTGGGCCTGGTCATCCTAGGAAGAATGGAGTGTTCTTCTTGACGAGACGCATATAACCATGCATTTTCTCAGTGAAATTGCACATGAAACGGTAGAGAAAGTTTACCTTCCCCTGAAAACTTTGGAGTTCAAGGATGTTGGTTCGGGCTGGTAGTTTAGTGATAGCGGCAATCTTCAAATGATCGATCTGGATGCCATCTTTGGATACCACAAAGCCAAGCAGATGTCCTGTCTCAACGCAAAAAACAAATTTATACGGATTGAGCCGTATATTATAATGATGGCATCTCAGGAATATGTCTCTAAGATGACCAAGATGGTCCTCTCGTCGCTGTGAATGAGAAGGGAGGTCATCAAGGTATGGTTCAACAATATGTTTAATGTCATGAAATGCATAGGACTTCGCATGCTAGAATGTGGCTCCAGCATTTTTCAAGCTGAAAGGTAACTTCTTATATGCAAAGGTTCCCCATGGGAGAATGAATGCCATCTTATACTGGTTAGAGGAAAATATCTCAATCTGATTATAGCCGGAGAAGCCATCCATGAATGAAAAGATGACACTGCCAGCACAGTTGTCGATAATATGATCGATATGCGGGGTAGGAAAGTTGTCCTTGGGACAAGCTTTATTTAAATCCCTAAAGTCGATGCAGACTCTAATGGTGCCCTGCTTTTTATTGACAGGGACAACATTCGATACCCATTCCATCAGGGGTACAGGATAAATAAAACTAGCTTTCAGAAGTTTCTCAATCTCAGCTTTAATAGCTACGGCCTTCCTAGGATGGACTTGCCTAAGTTTCTTCCTGATAGGTTTAGATGTGGGATAAGTTTTAATCTCATGGACCACAATGGAAGGGTCAATCCCTGTCATATCTTCATAGGACTAAGAAAAAATATCACATAATTCCTTAAAAAGTGCCTTATATGCTTCAAATTCATCTGTGCAGTAGTTCTTCCCAACATGAACATGCTCAATAACATCAGGCTTGGCTGATATGTCAATCGGGTTCGTCTGAGTAATGTTGCAAAGGTTTCCTTTAGAATCTGTCTCTTGCAACAATATAGGACTTTGCATAACGTTGACAATATCAGTAGGAAACAAGGATGAAAAATCATGGCTGCCCGAACTGGTATTGGGGAGGAATATGGATCTATGATGGTGATCCTCCCAAATGGGCTCATTCATATTCATGATCTCTATAATGGACTCGTCAGAAGGAAAAGTCTCAGAGAGATAATCTAGAATCAGAAGAGAAGGTTCTAACTAGTACGATAAATGGTAAGGATCCGAAGCCACTAAATGAAGGTCATTAGTGTGATCATCGGAACAAGTTTGAATGGTGTCATACATAGCTTCGTGTGGGCTCAACGAGGTGGAATCAACAACATTTTGGCCCTTGGGCTCAAAATCAAATGAGGCGATCATATGTATTGTCATGGTATCCATGCTAGGAGGAGTAGAGGGAAAAATCCCCATAAGGGATGAATCCTTCAGCATACCTACCCCAATCGACTGGTAAGGAGGAGAGGACTGACCTAACATGGGGATGTTATTGGCCGTGGGATTAGTAACATCCAGCATACAAAAATCAAGTTGGTCAATGGTAACAATTCTCCCAAGATGCAGGAATTGGACCATTCAAAATACTGTTGAAACAACAGTAGTCATGGCATAGAACCAATTCCTTCCTAAAAGGAGGTTATAATCCAAAGGGGCATCTACCACTTCTACTTGGATGGAAACGGTTTTTCCCCCCAGCTCAACTGCGAGGTCTAATATGAGACCATGGGGTTGGAAACCCCGTCCATCAAAGGCTTTAAGGGTCGTCGGTGATGTAACAAGCTCGGGAGAGCCAAGAGCTTTCCAACAAGTCAGAGATAACACCGAGGTAGAAGCTCCTTCATCTAGTACCATTCAAAAGACTTTCTTTCCCACTACTTTCATAATGATCTAAAAAGCAAGTTTATGTGGTAATATAGGTTTATAGTTCTCAACATTGAAGTGAATCAAGTTAGTGTTATCCGGGTCTACAGCTCCTAATGCTGTCAACAAGTTCTTGCACTGTGTGGGGCAAATTTGGAGTACTTATAGGGTAGACATCACACAAGGTGCCTGAGAAAGATCTTCAACCACATTATAGAATTGAGCAGCTCGGGCATTGGGATTAAAGATAGCCTTTTGAAGAGTACTCTTTGGTGGGTGCAAAATCATGTCAAGAGTAGGCTTCTCGATAGACAAGGGAACAGTAGACGAGGATTCCAGAGAACTAGTAGAGGGAGCTTTCCTTGAAGAAGATTGATCTTCTTTCTTATCTGTGGGTTTATCATAATTCTGGCTTTGAGTTTGCAAATGGATGGTATCTAAGGACATCATATGAATTTCCTCCGATGAGCTAGAGTTACCCTGGTTAAACATGTGGTCTACCAGTTGTTGTTGAGAGGGAAAGAGATCCGTAAGTACTGCAGGTGCGGGATTAGACTTTAGAAACTGGGAGATTTTGTCTCGATGGGGACACTCCTTTAAAAAATTGTCACCACCGCATAACAGACAATGATATTTAGCCTTCCTTTTCCCTTTGTCGTTGTCATTATTGGTTGATCGTGGGGTCTCTTGTTGGTTTCTAGGTTTTTTATTTTGATTTTTACCTTTCTTTTTATTACCTGAGGTTTGAGTACTTTGAATAGAATTGACCTTGGCAGAAACCTTAGGAGTCGAAGGAGTAGTAGTTTGGTTTTGCTTGATAGGTTTCACTTTGGATGGGGACTGGATTGAACCAAAAATCCTGTCAACAGGTACTTTTGCTGGTGGCTTGGCAGGGTCAGTTCTAGGGTGAGGAGCTTGAGGAATCAGGTCATAAAGAGTCCTAGACTGGGAATAGACCAAGTCTAGGTACTGAGGCTGACTAATAGCCTGCTCTTCGGTAACGGCACCACCCATGGCCACATCTCAGGAAATAGGAGGCAACAAGGACTTAGTGAACCAATCAGCTAACAACTGATCTGGAATAGGGGCCTTAATAAGCCTTCTTCACCTTCTCCACTCATGAATATGATCAAAAATGTGGGTGGAGGTGTTCTGTCGCAGAGAAGTTAAAAGATCAGTGCCCATTTCATAACAAATCAAGAGTTGAAAGTGCATAAGAAATATGATTACCAATGAGCCAAAATCCACAAACAAATGTTGTGGGAGTTCAATGTACCACTTTGCGGCCGTATTGGTCAAAGTTCACTGAAATAGTCGTAATCGAACAAAATCATCCATGAGGGAGTTCGAGGAACACCAAAAATGAAAATTCATAACATGGTTTCGTGGATATTCACCCTACTTCCCATCGAATTTTGGAATATCCAATGGTAACTTTACCGGAATGGGAGGTCATGAGGGATTATGTCAAATGGGATCATTAATCAACTTGGACAAATCAGGCATGTCCAAAGTTTCTAGGAAAGGTTATTGTCTATTTGGTTTCACATACTGGTAATATTGATATGGCATATAATTACCAGTAGGGCCATAGGTAGACTGATAAACATGTTTCTGTGAGGAAGAACCACTGGAGGATCTGCCCATGGGGGGTTGATTTCTAGAATTAGGACCGCTAGGACCACCAGGGCCTCCAGGAGGAGGACAACCAGATCCACCGGGACCACAAGGACCACTGGGACCACCAAGACCACCAGGAGGGGGACCACTAGACCTTCGGATCCTCCAAGAGGTGGTAAACCTCCAGAGTCACCAGAACCACTAGGTGGAGAGCCACCAAACCCTCTAGTGGCTCCAGGACCACTAGGACCTCTAGGACCATGAGGAGGAAAATTTCCAGATCCTCCAGGACCATGAGGTCCCCCAGGGGGAGGACCTCCATAAGGTGGTCCTCCCGCACCTCCCGCAATATGTATAGGTATCCCTCCCATAGCTAGCATTTAAGACCAATTGGGTTGCCCCCATGGTGTAAAAGTGTTACTAGGGTATGGAATTCCAGTATAAGGCATTCATGTAGGATTAGATTGATGATTACCTACAGGTATTTGATAACCATAACCACTAGAATACTGAATGGTAACAGGTTATGCCCCCAAGGGCTGACCTGAACTAGATGGGGGATTTACCACATTAGTGTGGGTGGGGGGGACAAAAACTATAAATGTTTCTATGTTAGAGGTCTATCCTTAACTAGGTACAACTCCGTTATCAGATAACGTAGGTCGTGCCGGGGGTTGCCCCCTGACATTCAAAGGTACTGAGGAAACAGGAATTGAAGGTTGGGCCCCAGATGCAAAAGACCTAGGAGGATTTGGAACAGACATAACATAAGAGGTGAGAGGGGTGGAAATGTGACCTAGGCTATGGATTGTTAATGGACGATCTATAATCGGTTCAATGGGTCTCATAGAATCGGCTAGTGAATGATATCCCATAAGAAGGGATGTGGAACGTACTAGTGTAGAGCCTAATAGGTTATAAATCTGCTTTTCTACCTCTTATGCACAGAGAATAGAAGCACGGTATTGCCTACATTATTCTTCACTCTCAGGAGAACTTACACGGGTGCCAAATGAGGCAATGGCCTATCCGATAGGTGTCCCCAAAAAAGGAGCATTAGGACCAAAGTTCAGACCGGTGTCATCAACATGACCTTCCAAGGGAGGATGGAATAATGAATCTTCCCAGCAAGGCTGTTGGACCAAGGGAGACGAGTGTGAAGAATATGGTACTCCACTTTCCACAACCACATTATCTCCCACTTGGGAGGTGGTAGCAACTCCTTGGTCGATAGCTTCCATTGGATTTTCTCTTGAAATAGGAATAAAATCAGGTGGCAAGCCCCGTACTCTGTTGGATTGTCTTAACTCAGCTAGTTTGTACAGTTCCTATCTAACCTAGGGTCTGAAAATCTAGAAAAACATACCAAAAGACTTCCCTACTCAAACTATAGGTCAAAACAAGCAGACTTAAAATGATAGGAAGAGTTCAAAAGTTAGGTCTCTCACTAGGATTTTCAAGAAGGTGCCACTCATGATATACCTCGAGGGTACGTGCGTAGTAATCTCCCTGAATGATGTTTTCAGTGTATGGCTCCAAACAAGACGACCAAAGGGATTTTCTCAAATAGATAAGGTACCCTAGTGGGGTTTCTCGATATACTCAAGGTACATGGGAGCTCGAATCGGTAGTAGTGATGTCTAATGCATAACCATACACAAGGGGCCTTCTGATATACAATTGAGTACATGAAGTACCTTTCTATATACCTCAAGGGTACATGAAAGTTCATTCAATATACCGACGGTACGTGGAAGAACCGTGCGAGTCCCAAAATGTAATGCTGACAAATAGCAATAGCTCCTATGTTTTACGACACCCAAACATGTCTCTAACCTATCACTCAAGTTACTACATAAATTTTAACCTACAACTACCGTTAATTTTAACTTGTATGGTTAGGTGAATGCATGATGTTTTGACAAAAAAGTAAAACCATGGAATATGCTTGTGCAAATGTTCACTTTACCATTCAGTATGCCTACTTACTAGAGGGAAAAGAGTGTTTTTTCCTTTTGTTTCAAAACCAAAAATAATTCCAATCAATAGTCATGAACATCAAATCAAAGACAGGAAAACACTTTTACAAACCAAATTCTTCTTTTCGAAAGCAAATGAGAAGGGTAAGAATCTCTTTTCCTAAAAGAACAACACCAAGCACACCTATATGCCAATGCACTCTAACTTTTCAAATTTCTCAAAAACATAAGCAAATCTAACTTAAAGCTACCATTTTTTTTATTTTGATCGAGATAGTCCTATATGCATGAGAGACGAAAGATCATAAAGGTCTTAAAAGCTTGTAAAGCCAATCAGAAAACCCAAATCCAACGCTCAAATATGATGTCCTAATCTCAAGCAAAACTTTTCTTTTTTGAAGGAGAGAAAAAGAATTTTACTATGCAAGCAAGAAATGAAATCTAGAGGCTAATCTAGTTTTCTTCTTTTAGTATATGCAACGAAAAGAGACTTCAATGAGCACCCTAACTTTCAGAAAATAAGAAATCCTTCTTTAAGCACAACCAACAAGCAAGAAGCGGATGAACAATAAAAAAGACTAAATAAAATTTTGAAATTCAACTCAAATCAATCTTAAACCATCAAAGCAGCAAGTCACACACATCAAATTCAGTAACACAAGCCTAATAACAGAACTGAAAGCAATCAAAATTCCAAATTTTTGCAAAGAAAAATGAGGAAAAAGAGTTTTGGACTAATGCCTACCTGGAAGCACGCTTCGTAGGTGTTAACATAATGTTTCCAAGATAGCACCGCTCCTTGCAAACCAGATACAGGCAGTGGCACCGCTTACTCCTCACTATGTTCAGGCGGTGGCACCGCTCCTTGTATAAAGCATGGGCGCAGTTCCCTGTAGATGGCTAAAACAAAAAGGAGAACGATGGATTAGATCAGAAAATACTAGATCAAGGCAAATATTATCGAATTGAATTTGGTAACAGAGCATAAAAGACCGAAATGACTCAGATCTGAACAGATCTGGAAATTTCAAACCCAAATAATACAAATCAGAAAGTAGATCTGACTGAAAAGAGTTGAAGAAAATGGAGCCTGGATTCGGACAAGATTTGCAGACTGAGGAAGATCAAAACAACTGAATACTTTACTCCCCAGTGGAGTCTCCAGATTTGTTAGCTGGAATATTTCACCTCCTGCGGACAGCAAGGTGTTCCACTGGTCTGAATGGTTTAGATCCAGAACAAATAGAGGACATAGGTTGAAGACTCTCCCTAGACACTATAGATATCTGGAATACAAGGCTTTGACAGTTCACCTATGTACCTGCAAAAAAGCTCAACACAAAACGAATCAAAGCAACAAGAATATGATCTACTAATCTATGCTAGTGACTAAGGAATCTAGAAACATATATATGCGAAATCACAACAACAACATCATATGTGGGACAAAAGCAACATATATATGCGAAATCACAACAACAACATCATATGTGGGACAAGAATCAACTTGCATTAGAAATATGAAGAAGTTTACAACCAAGCCTTAGTGTTGGCATGCATCTCCATGAAACCAACTCTTCATCCCCAAAAGCTCCAACTCTAGCTCTCTATGCTCTATCCAAATGATCTTGGGCCAAGAATCAATCCAATAGCATAACAATACCTTCAAATGTTCTCTCCTCAGCCATAGCTATGAGCTCATATTTATAGGGATTTAATGGATAGATATGGTTGAGAAATTAGTGGGTGAGGTGGCCTCTAAGATCCTAGGATGAGGGATCTTGAGCTCAACCAACCCACAACATTAGGGATAAGTCAGTACACGAGGCTTATCATCTAGAAGCCTCAAGAAACTTCTCTTTTTCCCTTTTTACCCAGGGTATCGCGCTTCTCCTCCTATGACAGAGCGGTTCTGGTAATAACCGCCTATGGACTAAGGGCAATGGGCGGTGGCACCCCTTGTGGAAAACCGATGAAAGGCAGTGCGAGCAGGGGTACCACTCCTGGATAAAGGGGCATGCGCGGTGCTAGGAATTTGTATTACAGATTTATAAAAAACCATTTAGTTTCCACTCCAGAAGCTGGGATTCAGGGCAAGTAGGTATGTCAAATGTCTTATCACATGATGGTGACAGGATTTTGGTATAAAAAATTATCATCCCAATTAACGTCCCAATTAGCATCCCAATTAGAATCCCAATTAGCATCTTAATTAGCGTCCCAATTAGAATCCCAAATATCGTCCATTTTTAAAATTTGGCATTATTTTGGATGATAATTAGCATCCCAAATAACATCCCAATTAGCATCCACAAAACAATCCCAGATAATGCCAATAATAGCCTTCAAAAAAACGTCCATAATAGCATAGCACCATATATGAATCCAAGGTTAGTGACATGAATTGCACCATGAATTTCGACAAGAAAAACATTCAACATAGATCCAGGAAATGCTACACTTGGAGTTGATTTTCTAAATGCTAAGTACTACTATTGAGTTGATTTGCTAAATGCTAGTACCGCTGCTGAGTTCGATTCCCTTAAAATATAAGGTTTGACTATAACTGTCAACTAACATTCTACCTAAAATTTGAGGATATATGCCCCACTATTTCCATAAATATAGAGAGGATTTCTTGGAATCCTGTAGCTTTCAAGTGTTCAATATATGACCCAAATATCCTTTAATGTCCTATACTTTGATATCTATCCCTCCTTTGAATACCACCTGTTAAATGACTGCATAGAAATGCTCGATTTGATGCCCTTGAATATGGGGTTGATCTTTATTGTTGATATTCAAAATATGGGATTTTAATACTGGTAATGTGGACCTAATACTTTGCTGGATGGAGGATTCAACACCATAGAGTCCCAATGATATTTCCTTCTACAAAGATCTGTAAATCCCCATTGCTAATATTACTCTTGATTACTAGATATTTTGTAATATACTCTATCACTTGTTCATAGTATTACATTTCTCAATATGCCATGAATTTTAAGAGCCACTACTACGACAAAGGAATTTGCCTTGTTCATATCGTTACTAAGAGCTGGTAGAGAATTCAACGCTCCAACACATAGGTATTGATAGGATAAATATTCAAGTGGAAAAATATAAAATGTATCTTTGATAACCATTCAACAAGGAATCGATGCCAATAGGATGGTTTCATATGTGAGAAGTATAACTCTTGCATGTTCCTTAACTGTTAGCAAATTCCATTTCAAAGCTCCTCCTTCAAGTGTAGGATGCAATAAATTCAACTCTATATTTTCACCTTCAAGTCTTATTTGGCCTCCAATGACCATAAGGTCATTTTTACAAGTATGAAATACAAGAACCAAACCCTTTATTG
>LPNX011076658.1:150389-328511 GCA_001517045.1 Pseudotsuga menziesii
GACAAAGTGTATGCACAGAGCTCGAACACGTGTAGATGTTGAAGTGTGTGGGGGGGTGTTGGGACATGATTTTGGGTATTGGAATGTGCATATTAACCTAGAATGTGTGCACATAGGGTCTAAAATTGTGACATCCCGTGACATGGAGTCACACGTAAACAACAAGTATAGACTTGGGCACAAAATTTGCAGTGGTTCTTTTGATGAGATATACTTAGACTTTGCTCCATTTTTTATTTTGTTCACTCAATGAGTAATTGTTTTGTTGATCCCATAAAATATTAATCCATCAAGTCCCATGGACTTTGTATTCACCTGGGTTTGTCTGAGAAGCATTACATGTTATTTGTGATTGGCATATTTTCCCTTTATCCATGACTCATGAGTGTCACCATATGGAAATTTCGTATCTTAGAACACCAATGGTTCTTAGTTCTTTATTAATTTTGCAACAACACCTCATCTTGATGGGTATATACTTGATTCCATATCTATGAATTTTTGTATTCACCTGAGTTTGTCTGAGCATATTTACATGTTGGTTGTGATCGACATATTTTCTCTTTATCCATGACTCATGAGTGTCACCATATGGAAATTTCATATTTTAGAAATACTAGATTCCTTTACCTTGAAATAATGGGTTACTTTCTCTGGGTGCAAGACACCAGTGTATTTTTACCATTTGACATTTTAAATTCTGATAAATATTTGTAGGCATTTCTCTTCATTCCAATTCAGTTGGTCTATATGCTACTAATGGGGCGAGGCTAACATTTGTCTGACTAATTTGGATATGTTGCCTCTCCCCATCTCTATTGTCTCTTTTACTCTCATATAATTAATGTCCCTTTTCTTATTATCTGCAGCAAGCATGTCTTCCTGGAAGAGTTGTTGAGGGAATATATGTACTGAAGAAAATTGAGCGATTATCAACTACAAATCAAGGAAGACCTATTGTTTCAATTAATATTTCTAATTGTGGTGAAATATTTCCACGCAAAGGTAAGAGTATAGTTGTAGTTGATGAAGGTACATTTATCTTTTAAGTTGTAAGTATCATGATATTCCATTTATCTTATGCTCAACTTTATCGTACACCATCTCTAGATCGCTCTTCCCCAAGGTCTCATCACCTTTGTGAAAGGAATATTCCTGAAAGGGCCAAGTTTGTATGCATTCATAAAGCCTCATTAAATTTCCAAAGTTGGAAGGAATTCCTAACAGAATAATTTTATTTTGATGTGGTAGATATTCAAGTTTTAGGAGTTATTTCGAGCGCTCACCACCAAGACATTATAGAAATGCACCAAGAGGGAAGACTCCTCCAAAGTCAGAAGCATTATATTTGTTGCAGTGTTGAAAGAATAAAATTGGGAAAGTTCTTCAATATGTCCTTGGGAAGAAGGCATACTCACATGTGTCCCATGTAAGGAGGTACATTTCCACAAATGTTGTTGTTATAAATCTCAAGGCAATACGATGCAGAGAGATTATAAATATTTATTGGTATAAAGCTTGTGAAGGGGTTGTTATGCAACACATTGTAGTGAGATGCGATCATGCATAAGGCCAATGATAAAATATGACAAGATGGGTCAACAACATATTATTGCATAGGATATAAGGAATCCATTTGCTCAATCTATTGAATATTATTCACTATACTCCAAGATGATAAGGGTTTCAAATCTAGAAGGAAATGAATGTGACAAACTTGGAAGCGGAGCACAACTCGTAATCCATGAATAAAATCACAATAGAGTACAATTTGTAATGGAAAAACTCTATATCATACAACATTGAAATGCGTTGTTTAAGCTAATTACAACTCCATTCTATAATCAATGGGAACCCTTTGTAGAGTCATTGTGTTTCCATTGATTTCTTCCAATCGTAATAGATTTTAATTTGTAACGAAGAAATACCATATCATACTAACAAATTCTTAGTGGTTCAGTAGAGCGCCTTGGTTCAAGGATTGCTAGAACAACTTATGTTAGACCTGTTAGCAATGTTTCTGTTGTGCAATGTGTTCAAATTAGAGGGAGTGCTCCTGTGCCTATGAAGCAAGATGGTCTTGGACAAACAACAGAAAAAAAAAAAAAAAAAAGTGGAAATTGGTAGCAAGTTTCACATACATAGTAGGCAAAAAGTTTTGAGCTCATTTCAGGCCTAGTAGTTCTTGTTTGTTATAGTCATAGTTGTTGACAAATTTTCACACTTTAGATTGTAGCGCCAAGTGACTAGGGAGTTAGAGTCACATCTAGATGGCTAGTGCCTCGTAGTCATCAATGATTACTGGTCATCTTGCACAACTAAGCAGTGAGCGCATGACATGAGTGAGTGAGTGATAATAATTTATCATATTTACAATATGTTGAATGACTAGTTGAACTTTATAGCATAGGAATTTCAACATCTTGAGAAATTTATATGGATGAATAATTTCAAATGTTGCCCTTCTTTTGAAATGTTGATATAAATTATGCCCTTCTTAATTGGAAGAGTAAAATTCAGATTTTAAATTTTTTTTGAAGGACAATTTTAACATTACACTTCTTGGAAGGGATAAGGGCTAGAAAGGGTTCAATTTGGAACGCTGGATATATCTAAACAATTTTTTTTTCAATTATAATCTTAAATTTAATAACACATATAAACATAATAAATAAATAAAACAAAATATATAAAAATAAATAAAACATAACATAAAAAAACATCCCCGCCATTTTGAAGCCTCTGTGCCTTCCTTGAACCTGCAGAGCATCCGATAGTGTGCCATTTGAACCCCTCCTTGACTTCTATAGAGAATTAAATAGTGCATAGCATTCAATAGTGGAGAGAGTTGTTATCATCATTGGCATCGCTGCACATTCCTACGTACAAGGTTCATTTATACCCAACATAGGATGAGCAAAGGAGACCAACATATCATTGGTCGACATTCAATTCATCATCCGAACATAGGAGACCAATGGCGATGTCTTCGATATGTGGTTTTTGTAACTCAATCATTTTCCTTCCACCAATTAGCCTTGATTTTTGTTGCCAAGGGTTTCAATCACCATAACTCATAAAAAATGGAGGTTGCAGTCCTTTAACAAATGGTTAAATTTGAAGTATTTGTGTTCAGTTCGTATATGTAGGGCGGGGTCTTTGGATTCAAACTATGTTTTCATGCTCTGTATTGCTGCTTTTTTTTGTCTTTATCGTTAGGGGAAAAAAATGAGACAGGGGGATATACTTCCATGCCCCACCCGAGAGAGTGACATATTTCTAACCTAACCAATAAGGATCTTGGCCATGGGAAGAATGGATCTTGCCATTGGAGGATTTCCAGTTCGATCGAGGTTCAATTCCCTTGGAGACCAATCAGATTCCAAAAACATGAGTGCTCATAGCTCCAAGTTCAATTCCTTCGATGGTGGACGAGGCAGAGGACAGGGAAGGGCAGGCAGCACGGTCATGGTCATGGAGGTACAACAAATAATAAAATGAGGTGCACTATAGATGAGGATCTGGAATCCAAGCTAGGGTTTGATATTTTCACCGAGGGTGAACCCCTCTTAGGATGGATCCTGACCATGTCATCTATAAGTTACCTTGCTTCTACCACTTTTTCTCAAATATCAACACCATTGTATTCAATTCGATTGCACAAGTGGTAATGTTCATGTGCCTGCAATCTGAAGTTGTATCTGAACTCTTTGCATTTTTAGTTTTAGCTTGCTGGTCATTTTGACAACTCTATTAACTATGGCTACTAGTTCTCCCTCCCCACCATTATATTTCAAGCATTTTAGTTTGAGCTTGCTGGTCATTTTGACAACTCTAATAACTATGGCTACTAGTTCTTCCTCCCCACCATTATATTTCAAGCATTTGAATACCACTTTTTAAGTTCTTGAGTTTTGCAATAGATAAAACATGTTGTCCTGAAATCCTCCTTACCATTGCATTTTGAAAAGGGGGTAGATGACAAATCTCAGTTAATAATGTCTTTCTCTGAGAGGGTAAGGGTTTATTTGTTCATTTTCCACCTAAAACAAAATGGTATCCACAAAATATTATTCCTGTAGGTGAAATGAGAGTGCTATTACATTTGCACTTACCGGGGTTTGATTGCTCAAAAAAGCGGCCAGCATGCTCTTACAACGGGGCCGTGGTTCTGCCATCATGGTTGTTATGTCAGGCTAAGTGGTCACATGCCTCATAGGTGAAACTGTGTTCTACCTCTTGATAAGTGATAACTTGTGCAAGGAGGCCATGGTTGTACCGGTCACATGCCTTACAAGTGAAACTATGTTCTACCTCTTGATAAGTGATAATCGGTGGATACTCACTTCAATGTAATAAGGAAGCATGTTCGTTACTAAAACAAAATGCCAAAATTATCAATACTACAAATCCCTTTTTACCATGTATTTTCAACGCACTCTTATCATGCATTTTCAACATGCCCTGCAAAAACTAGTAATTTCAACATACACTTATCATGTGTCTTCAACATGCCCTGCAAAAACTGTTTGAGTATTCTCCATCTGGCGTAATTTGAAATTGGTTGGACTTTATGCAAGAAATTCTTCTGTTGACATCGCCAAACATTCTCATTTTCAACCATTAACCCAATTTCATAGTGGCTATATGAAAGCAATACTGTATATTCTCTTGCTTAACCCAATTGCATAGTGACTATATGAAAGAAATAATATATATTCTCTTGCTATTTTTTGTAATTAAAAATATTTCTATATCTACAATGCTTCCTTTTGACTAGTCACATAATACAACAAGCTATTCTATTTCTCAATTTCTTTCTTACCTTTTCTGTAGACATCATTTGAGGGCCAAGACGACAACAAAACATTCAGCTATGTTGATCTCTACTTTGTATCTCAAGTGAATTGCCAGATATTTTTATTTCAAAGTAATTGATATTCATGTCTGATTTAGTTGTAGTATTGTAATACATTTCTATACTATTGACATTGTTTGGATTCACACTATGATTTGGTTGTGCTCTTTTGGGTGGCAGGATGGATCTTCATTCAAATCTAAGTACAAGTTTGCTTCATATTTCTATGTTTGCCATAAAGGTCAGTAATATATGATCAACATGGGCATGATTTTCCAGTGTTCAGTCTGTAGACTCAATGTGATGACAACCATGCTTAGAAATTTAGAACTATTGAAGGAAAGTTTAGAACTAAGTATTTCTTGCAACATGAATCTAAACATGTTTCTTGTTTTGGATATCCTTAAACATCTAACTTATTATTTTTCTGTTAATCACTGTCCTAATTTTTGTTGTTAGTCACAATTGTCTACAGTGATATAAAGGTCAGACCACCTGATATTGACAATTGGTTTAACACTTAAGTCCGTGTATAAAATACCTTGCCTGTACTATTTCCATTTTAAGGAAGGTATTTTCACACACATTGATTTACAGGATAAGATGCAGTTGGACATAGAGGCATAGTTACGCAGTCACTATGAGGGTCACATTGCTAACATAGAAATTGTGGATAAAGAAGATCTTGATTTGGTGGGCAGTCATGGTCTTTATTCCCATATTCTCTTCCTCTAGTCTTTACTGTCAATGAAGTATACTTTGAAGTATGACATGGATGTTTCTACTGTTACATTACAGACTTTTGCATGCCTTCTCATTTCATACATACTACCTTCACAGTTTTATGGTTAATACATGGCTATCACATTATATAAACTTACTATGTATTTGGGATATGGCCAAACTTTTAGTTCGTCATTTAAATAGAAAAATTTATGGTATGCCTATGCTGATATTACACAAATTACTAAATGAGTTTTCTATTTGATATTGAGCAGATTACTAAATGAGTTTTCTATTTACTATGGGTAGACAATTCTTTTAAACAGAAGTTGTTACGAAACTTTTTTGCTGACATAATTTATGTTAGATCGTTGTATTTTAAATTTCTTGATTAGATTAAGCAATTTAGTGTCATTTAATGTTGCTTGAGGATTTTAAAGAACTCAGTTATTGTTGCTTGAGGATTTTAAAGAACTCAGTTACTTGAATTGAATTAGTAAATGGTATATGTTATATAACATGTTTATATAAATGGTTTGGCATGATATAATTGGAGATAGATTGTTTGAATACTTGGTCAATTGTAGCAGGATGCATTTAGTTTCGAAACAAACTCATGTCTTCATTTTAGTCACAATAGATTTAGACTCAAATGGTCCATGGAAATAAGGCTTACAGGTGAGGATTTGTTTGATGTTTGTATTTGGTAATCCATTGTATAGATTAACTTATATTTTTCCATGACTATTATAATAGTATCGCCCAACTATTTTGTTCAACAGGGGTTTGGTTAACTATTTTGTCCATTCATCCATATGTAAAATGGAGAAACCCCCCTTTCATCACTCTGCTTTGTCCTTACCAGGGAGAGTAGTATGGAGATTTTCATGTGCTTATGGGTCTTTATACTTGAGTTTTCTTATTTATAGGCTATATCATACACCATCTTAGTGAAGGGGGAGAGCATGCCTCCTTAAAAAATATTTCGTGTGCATAAAAAAATTGCAATTGCGAGGTCATATTTTCCCTATATTGTCAAACAAGGTTGAGATCAAGGGAATGGTTTGCCTTTTTTGTGGAATTATAGGAGGAGTTTATGTTTTTTAAGAAAGGTTTGAATGGGAAATAGAAGAATATCCTCTAGTAGCACCACCAACAGCAGTAGCAGAAGAATAATTTCCTTTAATGACACATTTGTTTAACCATCACTCTCTTAATTCATTCAGTGTTAACTTAGTGCTTCTATATGCAGACACATTATAATGGGGAGCTCAAAAATTCAGCCTTGAATTTTGAATAGCTTGCTTGCTAGTTGGCATCATACAAACTGCACCTCCCTTTTTTATACCAATACTTGAGTAAACTGTAAATTTCCAGAGCGGGGTTTTGGATATTTTTGGGTGCTATTTTTTTTTTGAGAAATGTCTTATAGAATTTCTTTGGCTAAGCTGATATGCTATGACAAGCGAATCTATGCCATCAAAGTCACTTGGGACTTGCACCTGGCTTCATCTCCACCAACTGGTTGGGGGGGTGTTGAGCCTGGGTCTCCACATTAATACAAGCCCGATCATCTCTCTACTTGTTGTTTGAAATTGCAGGGGAAGGAGGCTGGATTTATCATGTACACCTAGACTTTACCATGTACACTATACTGGTTTAGTATTGGTTGGTTACTAATACATTGCAAACCTGATACTTTAATCATAAGCTAGGGGTTTATAGAAACATGCAATTTCAATCCAGTCATGCATAGTGGCATACTGTTATGTTTTCAAGATGCTTTTGAACAAATAATGGCTTGTCTCTACATCATAAGTCCACATTCAATGTTTTCAAGATGCTTTTGAACAAATAATGGATTGTCTGTACATCATAAGTCCACATTCAACATCCTTTGCAGCAAGAGTTTTTATATACCCAAAAACTAACATTCATTCTTTACTTGTTTATGGATTTTGCAATCCTGCAGATGTAAGATGTGGACAATGGTACACTGTTAAAGTGGACTCTTCAAAGGTTACCTTGGAAAATAGGGCAGATCTTCTTAAATGAGCTTAAGTTTATGTGTGCTTTTGATATAGAGAAAACCAAGCTTCCTTTGCAGTTCCCTGATGCTGAATATGACATGATAATGATGATTTCACACATGGTGGATGGTCAAGGCTATCTTATTATAAATCAAGAGGTAAAAACACTTGTCATTGTTTTATTCCCGTTGGTCATCCTATCCTTTGTTTTGGGATTTCTCTCATCTATGCTAAGCTGGTCAGGGAGGAAGAGTGGTGTGAATCTGAAGTTTGAAGAGAGAATTATACTGTTCTAGTAAATGGAGAAATAGGCAACACCTTGGAAAAATCAAAAGTATTAACTGATTTATTGTAGGGAAACTAGCAGTCATGGAAAAACTGAATTATATGATTAGGATGAAAATTTATATAAGTTCATGCACAAAGGGTGAAATTGCAGGGGAAGGAGGCTGGATTTTACAACAGGAAATCGTAGGTTTCATTTGAAAATGTTTTGAAGCTTCTTGCTCATTTTGAAGCATATTAAAAATATCTTTCTAAGCTTTGGAAATGCTTTTTTGGTAATGAATCTCATTTTAGCTGCACCAAGTGATAAATATCAAGGATTAGGTGATAATGTCTCTTCCAGTTGGATTATGCTGTAATTGTCGATACATTGATTGTCTCATGTAATATTTTGGAAACTTCTACATGTTTTAGATGATACTTTGATTTTTGTTATGTAAGTCACTTAGTGGCCTCATGAATGTAAAAGTTTATATATATTTGTGAATTAGTCTATTCTTGCCTTTTAATTTTGTTTTATAGAGGTTGTAGATTGTACTATTCTTAATTTCAACTTAGTGAAATCCATGATTAACCTGTCTAGATTCAATGATAGTTTGTATTGACACTTTTTCTCATAAAGTCCCCTATATAACTTTTTTATAGTAAGTTTTTTAATTAGGTTAGAATATGGTCTGGATTTTGGTGGCAAAGGTTGTAAATTGTAATTATGTAAAATTGATTCCTCCAAAATAAATGGGTTCTTTTACTGATACAGCAGGAATTAAATGATTAAACAGGTGATCTATATCCTTCTTTGGTGTATTTTTATTGTTTGTAGATTGCCACTAAACCCAGTCCATTTTTTTCTTCTTCTGTAAATGACATATTTTTATTGTTTGCATATTGATGTTGCATTGATTGTTATGAACATCGTTGCTCTTTTTTATTTTTCCAATTCCTTTTCGTTTTTTTCCTGAGTGCATAGGGGGGCATTGAAGACTTGGAGTACACTCCAAAACCAAAATTTGAAGGAAATTTCAAAGTAGAAAATGTGCCAAATGAGGTATATCTGGCATTTACTATTTACCCTAAGACTATAATTCTAAAAACAAGTATTGATCCCCTGGAAGTTTGCTATGTTTTCCAGACAAAGCTTCTTAGGCGGTGGTTCAATCACATGCAAGAATTGAAGCTTGGGATTTATGTGATGTATAATGGAGATTTATTTGATTGACCTTTCGTCGAGCAACAGGCTAAGCATCATGGAATGAAAATCAGTGATGTATGTTAATTTTCTTATCTAACATACTGGCATCTCATGCTTGCTAACTGTTGCTGGATTTTCGCTCAATTCTATGTTTAATTGGAAAAGGAGTTTATTATTCAGTGTATTACAATGAATGTATTGATCCACAGAGTGGACATCTCAGGGCCCCAATGTATACTGTATTCTTTAAGCCTTTAGAATTTTTTCTCTACCTCTTAAAATTCCTACATTGTTTTGCAACCAAGGATAGGTTTTTGACCATCATTATAAATTTTGACCCCTCTATTCTCTAGCCACTTCATTTAGCAAGAACAGTCTGTGCTTACCTTGGTTGTTTGGCATTTGCAAGAGTGAACTTAAATATCTACTGTATATCATTAATAATTATTTAAGGTAACATACTCTGTTGTTTCTTTGTCTCTTTGCTATATGAAGTGGTTATGTATGTGTAGGAGTCAATCTTATTCTATATCCCTTTCTTGAGCAAAGCTACACTATTCTAAAAGTATTGAATTCCTCTTGGTTAGCAAGTTTATTTCTGTTATTTTTGTATCTTAATTGTTTCCTTTGGTCCCCTCTGTTTAGAGACTCTAGAGGTTCAGTGTCCTCCATCATCACTGATTAAGATTGGGGATGTAAAGCACTATTTGCATGAGAGCTCTTTCTTATACAAGGAGAAACTTATGCAGATACTTATACAATTAGCACAATACATATGGAGGATAAACACAATTCTTTAGACCCATTTCATCTTAATCATGTCAGAAAAATCCACCCTTTAGAACTTTAGTTTCCTCAAAATGGAGGTCAGGGACAAAGACAGTGTATGGGGATTGCTTCATTCCACTTTCCAACTAATAGTCTCACCCAGAGAAGCACTGCATTGTGTTCAACTAGGAAAAATTTATTGCAAGCAACCTTTCTCTGACTCTCTAGAAATCCAAGTCACATAGGAAGAGAGAAACAACCAGTTTTACATGGCATTTAGGTTAGAAGTCAGTTTAGGCCATTTCTAAGTGGGTAATTTGGAACATGAGAGCATGGGATTACGTGACCTTTGTACATGTGGTTCACACTACCTGAGTTACTTGGAGAAGTGTGTAGGCATAAGTTGTGTTGTAATCACCTACCCTTAGCACATGTAAGGTCTCTAGTTAAGGAACATTCTCTTGGAGTGTTCATGGATTGGTTAGATTGGACTTTGTCTTGTTAAGTGGTCCACTTGTAGACCCAGTACAGGGTTTGCTTGTAATTACTCTCTTCCTTATTCCATAAATAGAAAGGAGGGTGCTTCTCTTGAGGATATTAGGTTTTCTATTTTGCGAAAAGTAAAGTTAAGAGTAAAGTAGTTGTGATAACTAGATGTAAAAGCAATAAACCAATAAAGGATAACAATTATTATGATAACTAGAGTGGAAGGATAGTGATAACTAGAGTTAAACCAATAAAAAAAGAGAAAGAGTTAAAGCATAACTCTATGAGGCATCATATTTTCACAATAATTTTTGACTTAAAAATCTTTTTTTTCAAGAAAAATATCCAAGAAGCTCTCACAATAATTTCCCTAAAATGTATATCAGTTGAGATTGATACTAAAGTAGTAGAGAGAGGGTTGATTGGAGGTATGTACAGTCAAGATTTTTCTTAATGACTCTTTTAGGCAGGCCCTAAATTATATAGTAAATCCTCTTACGTTTAAGGTTAAAGGACAATTATTGGTTAAAGCATTCTTGTAAATGTATATTATTTTTGTGATATTTTGTGTTATGTAACTTTCCTTCGGGACATCTTTTGAATAGACTAGTAGAGAAAGAGATTTGTTTCAATATAGTTTCAAATCGATTTCAAAGCACAATTTTGTGGAAGATGAGCATGCCAGATGAAGATGCTCAGGTAAGTCTCAAACTCTCAAGTTGTCTAATTTAGAATTTGTTTATATAGGAGCTTTTATATTTGCAGTTTTCTCATCAATTTTGTGTAGTTACATCAATTCACTCTTAATTTGTCTCAATTTGTAGTGGCATTATTTATGATTTTGCAGCGGGTTTATTATTCTTCATTCTCCATGAATATAATTAATTACATCTATTTATTTTCAAAAAATTTATAGGTTTGAAGTAGATATGTTAAATAAATTGGCCATGAGTTTGCCTCCAGAGCAATCCCTTCCAAAGGAAATTTCAACCAGTAGAGATGATTTTGGATGGGGAGCCTGTTGGAAAAAACCTCCATGGCCTCCCAATAGAGCAGTGATGAATGCCTTAAGAAAAAGGGATATCAAGGTAGTCTTGCCATTACCATGTCTAAGCTTATCCATATCTACTGCCTTTGCTAAACTAATACCCTGAGACTGTTTTGCAACAACAGAAACAACAACATCCTTCAATGCATTGTGATGAAATGGAAATATCATCTTAGATTATTTCCCTTGGACAGAGTCACAGACCCACATTGAATGGAATTGTTCCCTAAATGTGCACCTATTAAACTCTTAACGCTCTAAATTATGCGTAACCCACTATACCCAACTCTTCCAAACAATTTTTTGGCAAAATGAACCTCTGGTTCATTGACCTAAATGCCACTTTCCAAATCAAATCTATTGTCTGCTCCATAATTGCTCCTTTCTACTTTGTAAACAGACACATCTATACACAATTGGTGTGTTTTTCTGTGTAGATGCATTGGAATCCAGAGACATAATTTGTGCTAATTGCTTCTATGGCTTGAAGTTCTCCAACTCATCCATTTCATCACAACAATGAAACTAAAAGACACACTACATTTTTGAATCTAAAGAAAAAGAGCCCACCAAGCACAACTACGCCACCACCACCATCAGTCCTGCCCTGATAGCCATTGTTGTAGTTCTAGGCAACACTTTACTAGTGGTAAGTTACTACAATATTTTTTCCAAGTATTGTAAATATTCATGAGAGACATTTTTTCAGGAGGAGACAATATTGTAAGTATATAAAATCTCCCTTTTCTATCATAAAAAAGAAATCTCCGTGAAAGAAATAATCCCTTTTCTATAAAAAAAAAACAAAACATCCATGAAAGAAATAATAATAAGCATTCTCCTCTCAGATATTTGAAAGTGCTGGTGCATAAGTTCATACTCAATAAATGACGGAAACAATTGAATTTATAGATAAGAACAAATATTATCCTTTTGAACTGAGTTAAAGACAATGGTATAGGAAGCTTGTGTGACAATCACTCAAGAGTAAAAAAAAAGGCTTGTCCTCCATTTAGAAAGATATTATGATTTCTTAAGAAAAAGGGCATTTAGTGTCAATTCACTTTTATATAGCACGTAAAGATATCCAATCTTAGCAAAAGGATAAAGAAATTGTCAAGACTAATATAATAATATTTAAAGTATCAGATGAAATACTATGCTCAAATAATCTTGTAAAACATAAGGTCTATTAGAACAAAAATGCATTTTCCCTATGAATATCAATTCTTAAGGCATGTGCATGTAGCTATTATTTTCTAAAGCATACAGATTTGAATTTTAGTTTAGTCTAAGACTCTAGGTTGTAGTCCATTGTTGCTTTCTAGTTGATTTGGTTGGCATAGATTGGGGGCACAAATAAATATTTGAGACCTATCATGACTGATATTCACTCAATCTACAAGTTATGTCTTATAGAAATCTAACCTAAGAGCTAGTCTCTACTTTTCTAGGCATTTCTTGAGCTGAGACTTTGTAAAATATTCCATGCAACCCTTTTTCTGCAATCATTTTTCCACCTTAATGCACACTCAAAAATAGAACTGCAACAAGAAGTTCCCAGAGATTTCATGTATGTATCCCATTCAGCCATTTCCATGCAATTATAAAGGCATTAAAAATGAAATAATGAATATTTTACTCTAGCCAATTACCGATTCCTAGTTGATATGGAGTTTGGACTAATATACAAGTTGATGCTTATTCAGTGGAAGGATTCCAAGACCCACAAGGCTGGTAGATAATTACTCAATCATATGGCCTAGATGAAGCTATGATTAGATCCATTCCTCTGTGTAGACTTAGAATGATTTATATAGTGCAGAGTTCTGAAAGCTTGCTTTTTAATTATGGGTTTCAAAATATTTTATATTTGGATTTATTTTGGAGAACGGAATCTTTCACTCTCGGACGGTTTAGCTGTCACAATAGATTTTGGTTTACCAAACATAATGGTGGATTAAAACAAAACATATAGTTTAAATGGTCATAACTTAAACTTGAAATAAAACAACCACTTAAAGAACTATGAAGGAAACTGGATGAATGGTACCACCCAATAAAGCCCTTGGCTAACTCTTTCTAGGGCTGATCCTTCATCTATAAACACAACTCATGAGGATCATTTTGGAAGGGTGGGTCTTCGATTATCTTGGCCAATAAGATCCTAATCAACACTTTAAAGTATTTTCTAAATAAAAATTCATATTCAACTATGGTCTAAAAAGGATTTCTTTGGTCTAGTGTTGAGCTATGGTCTAAAAAGGATTTCTTTGGTCTAGTGTTGAGCTATCGTCTAAAAAGGCTTTCTTTGGTCCAATGGTGATAATGAAAGGGTTGATAGTTTGATAAAGAATTGATTGATCGAATTGATGAGAGAGATTCATTAAGAATTTGTTTAAACACTCACTTGTGGATTTGGTTGTCATCTTTGATATGCATGTTAGTATAAACATATTCGTGTTCGATGCACATTACAGTGGCGAATATTTCACACAAATTAAACTTTGGAAGTAATGTTGTGGTATAAACACACTAGTATTCTTAGAGACTAGGTTTATTATTAGAGCAGAACTGTTGTACTGTAATGTTTTTAAGGTAAAAAATAGACATGGCATGATACAGTAGAATATGTGACTGTAATAAACTATGCACCTTATCTTATGAAGCAGAGCACTTTGCATTAGGCTTATTGTACAATTTTTGTAAGGCACTAGTATTCCAATGCAACTACTAATTGGCTTTTGTTCGAAAAATTGAAAAATATTCCAAAAAAATAGAATGAGTTGTTTTGTGGATGGATTTATTGCAGAAGATGGCGTAAGTTTGTCAGAGTTGTTTAAAGTAGAAAGATATTTCAAAAGATTATTATGGCCCGTATTTTGAGTTGCATTTTAGTAATTGCAACTCATTTCTATGGATGGGTTATCTTGGTTTTTTGGATTTATATCTAAAACAATTCTATATTGAAAATGAAAATGGATACAAGTTGTACCAATATAAGGGATGAGCTATTTGGGGTTGTTTGCAGATTACAACAGTGGATGAAGCAAAGCAGTTCTACCCTCTGTTTGGCCTAGGAGCCAATGTAGCCTTGATTGTTTTGGGGAGAACTGTTCAAGTATTTCTTCCATATGCATAAGAATCTTGGGCTTGGTGTGGATGGTTGGGAAATCTCCTTGAAGGGAATGATGCACATTTTGGTGCTACTGGGGCTTACATTATGTGGAATCTACTGGTGGGTAAATAAATTTGTAGTGGATTATCCTACAATTCCCAAGGGAGAAGCTCGTAAGAAGAAGGTATATCTATATTCTATTTTCTTGCAGTTTTTCAAATGTGTTATGTTAATAACATAAGTTATTTTAGGTTCTTTAGCTCAACCTCTCGTACTTTTTACAGGAGAAACCAAACATGGGAATGATGGAGAGTTTTAAGTTCCTATTGACTTCAAGATATGTGAGAGACCTTGCCACTTTGGTGGTTGCATACGGTATTAGCATCAATCTTGTTGAATTCACCTGGAACTCCAAATTGAAGGAATGGGTAATATATGTCAGATCTTAGGTTCTTTGGCAACATTATTCCTGTTCATAAATGATACATAATATGCATAATAATATGTGTTCATCAAAAACTGATTGTTTGACAAAGCATTAGGAAGTCACTGTACAACACTTGGTCTTAATTTTTAAACCTCTATTGCTATCCACGCATTTACAGAACAACCTTTTCTATCAATCCAAGTACAATTCCAGATTCTTAAATACTAACCAACTACAGTTTGGTTGCATTTTGTTCCTATATTAAAAGTACAATAATTTGTCATTTAACTCATTGACAATTGCCATCAGTTGAGCCGATGGTTCACTGCATAGTAGAATTGTAATTAGGTGGGCATGTTACTTACTAAAGTTGCTACTTTGTGTGCTTGCAACTAAGTTGATTTACCAGGGTTTTGAAGTGTTTTGGCAGGAAGGGGGTTTGTCTTTGATCCCAAAGGAAAACAAGTCATTGAGTTTGCATGGGGAATTGGCATCAATTCTAATAATATGGAAGAAGCATTAGCTTTACTCCAAGGCATATCATTATTGTGAGAGTAGAGCATTCGCAAAGCTACAATATTATGGGACTCCAAAATTCTTATTAGGTCTCTCTATCTCAAATTTCAATCGCCTTCCAAGGAGAATAGCCCCTATGTTATCTAGTTCAAAAAAAATTTCAAAAAACACATAGGGTTTTGAATGGATTAAGTATTACCATGTTATTTATGGATTCACAATTTAGAGTTCATAATTTAAGGACATATATAATGTAATGTGTCTATGATTGCAAAGAATGATAGGGATGTAGCATAAAGTAATATTGAAAGTACTTCAGCTCCGTCCCATTTGGACTCTATTTACTGAACACTTTGAAGTGGGCAACCAATAAATCATTTGAGTAGCTGGGTTGATGATAGTCAGCAACTTAGAGGAATGAATGGCACTACAATAGAATTAGGAATTGAGGATAATTTTGTTTCTCAATTATAGAGGGGTCAACCAGTTAATGACACTCAATCAGATTAATCCTAGGGTACCACCAGATCACAAGGAAAAGGTGATGCTACTACCTCACAAGCTACAGATTTTGGTACTATAATGATAGAAACTTTACAATCATAGGAAAATGATATACAAAGAACCAAGGAATGTAATCAATCCCATGTTGAGGATGATACAATCTATCATCCTTTGTCGACCATTAGATACTCAAAGTTGTGTATTGATCTTTTTTACCATTACAGAGGACTCTATAAGTTAGGTTCCCAAATTCTTAAAGGGTTCTAGCTCAATGGAAGAGCTCCTACCTTACAAGCAGGAGGTTGGTGGTTCAATTACTCCATGCCCTAATGATATTATAATATAAGTTAAAAACAACTAAATTAGTAAGAAAAAAATAAGAGATAGGTGACCAAACAAAATCACCAAAAATCGTATATAAAATTACTAAAAATAACTAAATTAGTCACCAAAACATGAGAGACGTGAAACTAGGCATTAAAAAGGATGCAACGCGTGGTGCTAATGATGAAGCCAAACATGGCATCGATATGGTAGCAAAATAAGATGTTGCTTTCGATGCAAAACATGGAGTTACATAGGAAGCAAAATATGGTGCAAGAATAGAAGAAATATTTGGCGTCATTTTGGTAGCAAAACACGATGCAAAAAAGGAAGCAAAAACTGGTGCAAATTTGGAAGCGAAAATTGGCACATATTTGGAAGTAAAACATGGTGCAAAATGGGATGCTAAAGTGGTAGAAAAAATGGATGCAATATTGGATATTAATTTGGATGATAACATGGTGCTATTAAGGATGCAAATATGGCACTAACAGGGGTGTCATTTAAGAAGCAAAACCGGACACTAGCTAGGAAGGAAAATATGAGGTTATTTAGGAAGCAAACCTCGACGTTGTTTAGGAAGCAAAGCTAGATGCTATTATGGAACCAAACCTTGACTTTGTTTAGGAAAACAAAAAAAGAGAAGCTATTTTGGACGTCATAAAGGATGCTATCTAGGAAGCAAAAAAAGATGTGTTTTGAGACGCTTTAAGTTTTGTCCATGACACATCCCATTTAGCATCTAGTTTGACCACTCAATGTAAAAAAAAATTACACTAAAAAGGAACGCTAAATGGGATGCTAATTCCAGGATTTGTTGTAGTGTAAATTTGAGAACCATATATATACAGGAAGAAATGAAAACTGTTGGAAAGTAATTATGCAGTGGAATAATTATTAATATCAATATAAACTGGGCAAAGAATTCATGACAGAAAATTCAGATAAATCAGATAGGAATTACTCAGATAATCACAACATTAATATTCATTAATTAATCATTAATACAATGGTAGTACAATAAATAGAATTTGAATACTGTGAATAGGATTCAAATCTACCATCTCTAACTGATTGTTTAGCTAAGTCAGTGTGGAAAAATCACAGCTGGATATCACTACTTTTACTTTGGATGTCTAAATCAGTCTACAATTAGTTAATTAATCCTATAAGTGGATAAAAGGTGCCACACTCCCTGCATTCATGAAAAACTAACTATAGGCTAACTAATAGTGATCTAATTGATTGTAACCGAAGGATGAATCAACATAACTTCTTACCTACCATAGCCAACTGAAGACGACTGCTTGTGCCACTTAGAGTGGTCTCCTATAATGTAGGGATTGCTCAGCATAACTTCTTACCTACCATAGCCAACTGAAGGCGAGTGTTTGTGCCACTCAGAGTGGGCTCCTATAATGTAGGGATTGGTCCTAGAGGCACATAAACTCATGTATGAAGATGCAATAAGTGGATGATAACATATAGGTGTGTGCCCCATACTCTATTACAATGATAATAACTTTCTAAGTTAGGAAAAATTACCAAATTGACTATATTGGACAAAGGAAGATTAATTAATCCTAACAATACTAATATCAAAGATGAACTCTATCCATGAGAGACATGTTCCATCACAAGAGATACCCATAAGCATGAACCATACATTTTTGAAGATCACAAGATGAAGAAATAATAGAAAAACCAAAATAAACTCAATATCATGTCATCACATATCCCTCACAACAATATTTCCAATGAGCTAAGAATTTTGTAATTCTAATTCTGTATGAGAAAGTTATGTTAATTTTAGTGAATATCTTCACTCCTTGAAGATGCCCAAAAATTTCTCCTCCACAAAGTTTCACATTTTTCTCCAAGAGTTGCAAAATGCCAAAGAGAGAATTGATTGATGAACAAATTAAATGTTTAATATTCTATTTATATAGGTCGTGGAGGAAATTTAGTACCTCAAACTAGGCCAACATGCTATTCAAAATTACAAATAATTAAATTCTCTTTTGTTTGGTCGGCTGACCCAAAAAGGTGGGGTACACCAACTTCAAAAATCCATATCTCTTCAACTGTAAGGCATTAGAATATGCTCCACGTATCAATGGAAATGGATTGACAAGGAATATCTCCCTATGATGGGATTATTTGCAAATTCATGGTCTAATACCCTTAAATTATGCAATATGTTCAGGACTTCAAAGATTCTACACATAAAGGTGTCAAAGACCATGTTACCTTATGCATAATATCCAAGGTAAAAGGATTCAGTGGACTTCATCAAAGGCATGAGAGATTCAATTTTCTTCACATACACGGACTTCACATCAACAAGGAGGAGGGATCCACCATATACTCATCATATCAATGGTATCAAGGACCCCAACACCATCAATCAAATGGGAACAATTTTTTTTTCAAGAATATCATCATCATATTCAATGTCTCCATATCATTAAAAACATATCACTATATATATTCATCACAATAAGAGTACCAACACCCCAAAAGAGGGGTACAAAGACCTCACCACTAGTTTTAAACACCTTATGGGCTTCATATGCATGATCACAAGGCTACAGCATGTCAATGACCATATACCGTCCATGGGCCATCAAACCACCATATGTGTGGGTTCAAGACCCAAACTTCCAAGGACACCAAGAACCCCATAATAATGGGTTCCAACATACCACCATAAGTGTGGGTTCCAAGACCCAAGTCTCCACATACAAGTGGATCAATATCTAAGCTTGTGGACTCAAGGACCCCACAAGAGCTCAACAACCTCAAGACCATCCAATGCAAGAAATGGGCTCCAGCATCAACACATCAAGGGAGTTACACACATGAGCCACATCATCCATCCAACATCCAATAAAGAGACCAAAACAAGTACAATAATAACAGGAAGCACAAAGACCAGTAACCAAAGCTCAACTAGGATCAGGGAACTCAAAAATGGACTCAAATGGGACCAAGATACAACTTAGGGAAACTTGAATAAGTCAATGGGTAACCAGGGATTTTTCCATTTTTCCAAGGCCTCCAAGAGCTTAAAGCTTGGGCTTGGACAAGGTCAAAAGGGCCCCTCTGACACAGATAACCAAAAACTAAACACTAACCCTCAGGTTCTCCACAAGGGTCACCAAGGATTCAATAGTTGGCATCAATGACCAGACACCATTGGAATCAATTACAACTTAATCAACAAGACTAAACTTTTACTCACTTACAATGCAAGCATAATAACAAGATTTGATATCAATGGATATGGTAACCCGTCATGAATATGATAAATGATTATCACCATTGAGGATGGAAAAAAAAGGGCTCTTAGCACCTTGTGATTGGCATGGTTTATAAAGTAGTGGCATGAGGGAAGGGGTCCTTTTGAATCATAATTTTATAGATCCATAAAAAAAACTTTGATTTATCTTCACATGTGTTTTTGTTTTAAAATTTACCAAGCTAGGAAAATGATGGGTTAGAATGCTTAAAAAGGGTTAGAAGAGGTTAAATCTTTGAAATATAGGAGGCAGAAGATAATGAAAGGCATTTTGAAATAGGGTGGAGCAATAAATTCTATAAAACATCATCAAAATTATTTCCCTCTTCTGTCATTGTCACTCTCTTCAAAAATGAACTAATTCAGTAGATCATGTATGTCAATGTATATAGACCAACAATTGAGAAACAAGTTTTTGGAAACATTTAGATTGGAAGGATCAATATTATCCAAGGGCACACAATATTTGTTGGAGGATGATCTAAATCTATCTTTGTAACAAGAGGGAATGAAGGGTAGTATATAAAGAGTGGATGAGGTAAGACATATTTTCTCTTAATCATGGAGGATCAAAACCATTTTCTATGAAAAAAACAATTAGGATTTCACTTCCCTTGGTCAAATCATAGAAAGTAGTTGAATATTATCTAGTATAAACTATATATATTCCTAGTTCGACTCAGTAATAATTACATTAAGAAGGTATCATATTTTAGTTATTAGAGGATATGGATCATTAAAGGATCTTCTACTTGAGTTAGCCTTGGAGAAATTAGAAAAATATTCACTTATGACTTATAAGTCTAAATAAAATCGGATACTTGTTTTGAAAGTTTGGATATTGTACATAAGTTGAAGGCTTAAAATTTTATATTCTACATACAAGCTAAATAATGTTTATTTTAAATACAATTTGTATTATGTATATGGAGGATGAGAACTGCATCAAGTGTGGTGTATAATTTATGTTAAGGTAGGGATGGGGGTTATGTAATAGAAAGGTAGAGATAATCTACTATAAGGTTGATGATGATGATGGTGATGAAAATGATGATGATGATGACGATGGCGATGACGTTGATGACAGATGATGATGAGGATCAATTTGATGATGACGAGGAATATTAAATGGTGATGACGATGAGTGATATGATGATGAAAAAGATTATAAATATAAAGGTGGTTCATATGTCAAAATTCCCATGTTTTCGAATAGTTTCGACAAATATGTTATAGAAATCATGAACATGTTCTGTTAGCACTAAATTTATTTTTGTCAGAATTGGTCTTATTGCCTTCAAAATTTTAAGTTTTCATGGGTGATTGAGTTGGTTTCCAAAGTTTTCTCATTAAGCTATTTTCAAGTTGGCAAAGAAAATAAGTTAAAGGAATTTTAGGTGAAAAGAGAAATACGTTTTTCACCAGTGGGGCAAAAAGTTTTATTCACTTTTGAATAAAATTTATAAAATGGGTTTTATAAACCAATTATTGGATTTATATTCAAACTTATATAATTTTGGATATTTTTTCCAAGCCAAAAAGGGGCCTCGTATTCACCAAACCAATTCCTCCATGAAGGTTCAACCGCTAAGCTTTCACAAGATTTATTACCTTTATGTGTTCCTTAAGGTATAATCAAACCACTAGCACATATAATAATCCAACGATTCAAACAAAAAGTAAAATTTCATCAATGGTCCCAGTCTATTCTGGAGTGCAGAAGTGTGAGATAATTAAAAGGGAAAGGTGGTAGTGGAATGTGTACATCAATCACAATCCAACGGTTTAAGGAAAAGGGTGAAAAATCGTAGACGGTTATTATCGGTTCTGGAAGATAAAGTTGTAAGATGGTTAAAATGGAAAGGTGGTAGAGAAATGTAAACCATGTTGCACATGGCGACTCGAAGTAAATTCTGCAGAGAAAAGCAGTTAAGGAAAAACCGCTTAGTGGAAGCTCCGGAATAGACCGTTATATAAAGGTAAAGTTGACTTGGTTTTAGAAAATCATTTTTATTTGCATGCTATCGACGAGTGAAGGAGACAGCCACCATATTTCTAAAGTCAACCTTACATATCTACAGTCACAGTCACAGGTAAGCCTTAAAACACTTAAGCTTCATTCAAAGAATTATCGCCATTGTCTGTTATGGAAAGAGAACAGGGTTAGGAGTTTTAAGCAGAGTTCTGGATGAAAGGGAGGAATTTGTTGTTGATAGAGACAAAAATGTATGTGACCCAGTTTTATCAATTGGAAATGTATCAATATATAAGGAATAGTTGTGGCAGTGTAATTTGTAGGGAAATGACGTTTTGAGTTTCTACAAGTCTTTTTCATATTATTTCGCCATTGAACAAACTTTACCATTTCCAAAGTTTGTTGAATGGTGTGCAAGCAGTTATTCACCTTCTAAAAGAGTCATCATGAGTCATACCACATCTAAAATACTTTGTAAGATTGATGCAAAAGACATTCGTGGAATACTTAATTTACCTGATAGTTTCCTTGACAATTGTGAGTCTGTGAATGAGTCTGTCTTAGCCAAAATGTACAAAAGTTGTAAAACCAAAATTAGATGTGGGTTTCTGTCCAGTATCCTTAATGAAGGTCAGTCATTAGAGGGTCTTTTTCTGCCGTATAAAGTTCACATTTTCAAAGAAGAAGTGCAATTGGTTATGTCTTTGGTCTGTCAAATTTTAGGTTTAGACGATGACATTCCTATTAGTGAAGTTGTCTTAGGTTTTTAACTGAGAATGAGTTCAATTAGTCCTGAGTCCCATTTAGTCCATTATTTCAGTCTAGATGGGTATTTAGCGGAAGTCATCCATCTCCAATTAGTCAAGTTTCCAAAGGTCAGGTTTTTCAAATACCAGTCATACCTATTGAACATATTGTTGTGTTCAAATGTATCAGAATTACAATTCCTGTCCACTATTTTCTCTTTAGATCTTCCAAACAAACTTAGTTAATTTAGCCACTTAGAGATTAAAGTTAGCAAATGAGACCATGGAGAAGAATCCTTTAAACACAGCTCAAAATTCTTTGAATTTTTTGAATTCTCTAACATATCAAAAGTTGCAGGAGATTGGAATTAAAGACAGAGTAGCCATTGTACTATGGTCGAAGAAATTTATTAACAAATATCAGCTGATGAAGGTGGTGCAAGATAAATTAAATGCAATGTCTTCATAGATAAATGATTTCAAGTGTGCTTTTAAGGATTTATTTGAAGAAAGCCTCCCTTCTTTCTGGGACGGCGAGGGAAGACTATTTTCTCATGAAAATTATCATAATATGTTAGTACAAAACCACATGGACCATTCCAAGTTTGAAGACTTGGTAAAAGGACTGACTGGGAAAATCATCGTAGAGAAATTAACAGAAGATTTCGAAATATTGCAAAAGTTTCTAATCGTTAGAGGAGGATTTCCCACTGTATCTTATGAGGCTTATGTGGATCTGGAAGTATCTATCAGAGAAATGATAGAGTATGACACACCAGGTGCAAAATAATGGAGGACCATGGAAAGATTCGGGAAGACCAAGTATATTCTTCATCATTAAGAACAAGTGTTGCACGTCGTGGAGTTGCTTATTCAGGCCTTGCTGGCACCAAGTTGATTATAATTAAATAATCTGTTATCAGAATCGAATCATGTAGTTTATTCCTAGTTGTTAGGGACATATTTACAAAAAACTTTGATTAACATATTATTCAATTATTGATCTTCTTGGGAAGAAGTTATTTATGTATATATTTGAATTTACTTGATGTATTGGGAGTTGGAACCCATATGTTTGATAGATATGTTTTTTTTGAGGACATATAATTTTTGAAATAACAAAGTTGAATGCTGGTTAATCATCAGAGATTCCTGTGTCATTTATGTTGCAGTCTATGCCTTTCTTTTCTATGTGATTGTCTTCTCAGTGCTTACATTCCATTATGTTTTGTTCATATTTGAAGCATAGTGTTGAATAGTTCATAATTCATGCTTGTTATGCTCTGGATATTGTTTTAGATATTTCATAAATATTTCTGCTAAATTTGATATGGAATTCATCTTATGATGCTCTATATTGATGGATTGTTCATGTTTCTTTCTCATCACCTGAAATCAATCAATGAATGTAACTGGATGGTTATATTGCCTTTGTTGAAATCCCATGTATGAAAGCTTTGTGTTATCTTTATCTATTTGACTCCATTTCCCAATGGTTATATGTGTTGTTTCAACCATCTATGGAATTTTAAAGTATTGATTCCTATATCTGGCCATGTTAAATTTATACTTGAGAGATCCCTCTCTAGAAAGAAAAGCTAGTTTCTTTCCAAAGTGGTTTTTTCTGTTACCTTTGGGATTTACCTTTTGCAACCTGGGTACATTCTGATTGTTAACAAATTGGCACTGTTGTTGGGGAATGAAGGTTCAAATATTCCCTGGGTATGAATGACATAGTTTCAGATTTCATTGTTGATGGTGAAGAATAGTCAGATATCGACAAGGCTATACATCTTTCACCGAGCGACTCCATCTTCGAAGAATCCAGTTTTCAGAATTCCTATGGCGACTCCACTGTCAAAAGATTGTAAAGTTTGAAGAGTTGATTTAGTATATTCATTTGTCGAGATGAGTTCTTTGTCTGCAAGGTATGCACCTATGAATCGTGCTCACATTACTGGTTTTCCAAATCAAATACCTAAAGTGGATTGGAAAACAAGACTTCTAAAGTTTAAATATCAAAAGAATGATGATGTTGCTCTTCATTTGGTTAGATTTCATATGCATATGCATAAGCTGGGAGTTAAATTACATGAGGATTCTTTAATGAAAATGTTCATGGCTACTTTAGAAGGAGATGCAAGGTCATGGTATGAAGGGTTACCATCTGAAAGTTCGTTTTCCCTTACTAATTTTCATACAGTATTTCATGAACATTACAAAAACCAATACCCCTCCTTGTTGCTGGTTCAAGATTGTTGTACGCATATTAAAGGTTTCATTAGAGATTTGGAAAACTTGTATAGTGATGATGAGTTAGTGGATGAAGAGATTTTAGAAATTTTATATGAGAACCCATTTTAGAAAAAAAGGAATAGAAACTGACTGTCTTCACATTCAAGAGAACTCTCGGCAGTTAATAATTTCTTCCTCGACTGAAAGAGACATGAGCCAAAACTCTGATTCAACCAGCTACATTTTGTTTCCTGAAGTAGATGATAATTTGCAACAGTCTTTTCAATCTTTGTGTGACCAAGAAGGAAGTTGGGATGGTCAATCAAACCCTTCTTCATATTATTTAACTTCTAAAGTTTTGTTTCAAGATGAGGCTGCTTATTCTCTATCAGAAAATTCCTTTTTGCAGCAGCAATTTCCTCTAAGTTCTAATGCTTCTATGGGTGATTACATAAAGAATTCTGATTCTACAAATTTTTAGTTTTACAGTCCCTCCACATATTTATTTTCTGAAAATACAATTAAAGAGAAATCAGACCTTGGATTAGAATTGGAAAAAAGATATGAGCATGAAGATGATCAGCCTAGTGATGTGAAAGAAGAGGGTTATACTCTTGATGGTTTTTCTGATGATTGCAGTTAGCTTTTTAAAAATCATGTTAGTGATGGTTTTAAAGAAAATTTTACTCTACTTATATATAATGAAAAGGAAGAGCAATCATGCCATCAATCTCAATATGTGAAAGAACCAATAGTGTGCAATAAACAAAGGGATCACAAAGAAGGAGATGAGGACTCTCAATGGAATGTTTCTTTAAATATTTCCAATTCAAAATTTTTTTGTCAAGAAGACATCTTTCTGCTTAATCTTGTTGAAGAAGAAAATGATATTCCTCTTGAAGTGCTTGAGAAGAATGGAGTTGTAAATTTAGAAATATTAAATGAAGTTGCTGATATATCATTTAAAAACAATCATGATAATTTCTTTCAAAGCTCTTTTAAAGATCGGTTTGACAGTATGCAAGAAGAGTTACTTTTTGGACAGCCTTGTCATGACAAACAGGTGATTGATTATTTTAAAATTTGTCATGTTTTTTATGATCCAATAGCAAAGTACATGGATAAATTTTTTAGATGGAGTATTTGGTTATATGTTTATAGAAAATGACAAATTTTTCATCATAACCTATTGCTATTTTGTTCTTATGTTCTAATTTCGATCAAGCATGAAGAAGAAATGGAATTATTGGATAAATTGCTTGATTGGCTTCATTGGAAGTCAGATTTTTCTTGATTGGGCATTTTTGCTTAGTTAAGTAGGATAGGTAGGCATGAATAAGCTCGACATGGCAAGAATTTCTTTCAGTCATTTTCAGTTTGGTTTCAGTTTCAACTGCAATTCAGTTACAGGTTACAGGTTGACAGAGTGGGATTTGTTCACAAAATGGTTTCAGTTGATGATTCAGTTCAAAACAGGTTGAGAATTTCAGAGAAAAATTAAGAGAAAACCAATGGATTTGGCACTTGGTCTACGGGGTTCTTTGCTACCTCACAGGGAGGATAGCATCCCTAGTTGGAGCCAGTTGTTAGCACTAAGTTTATTTTTGTCGGAATTGGTCTTATTGCCTTCAAAATTTTAAGTTTTCATGGGTGATTGAGTTGGTTTCCAAATTTTTCTCGTTAATCTATTTCCAAGTTGGAAAAGAAAAGAAGTTAAAGGAATTTTATGTAAAAAGAGAAATAATTTTTTCACCAGTGGGGCAAAAAGTTTTATTCACTTTTGAATGAAATTTATAAAATGGGTTTTATAAACCAATTATTGGATTTATATTCAAACTTATATAATTTTGGATATTTTTTCCAAGACAAAAAAGGGGCCTCGTATTCACCAAACCAAGTCCTCCATAAAGGTGCAAGCGCTAAGCTTTCACAATATTTATTACCTTTATTTGTTCCTTAAGGTATAATCAAACCACTAGCACATATAATAATCCAACGGTTCAAACAAAAAGTGAAATTTCATCAACGGTCCCATTCTATTTCAGAGTGCAAAAGTGTGAGATAATTAAAAGGGAACGGTGGTAGCAGAATGTGTACATCAATCTCAATCCGACGGTTTAAGGAAAAGGGTGAAAACTCATCGACGGTTATTATCGGTTCCAGAAGATAAAGTTGCAAGATGGTTAAAACGGAAAGGTGGTAGCGGAATGTAAACCATGTTACACATGGCGAATCGAAGTAAATTCCATGGAGAAAAGCAGTTAAGGAAAAACCACTTAGTGGAGGCTCTGGAATAGACCGTTATATAAAGGTAAAGTTGACTTGGTTTTAAAAAATCATTTTTATTTGCATGCTACGGACGAGCGAAGAAGACAGCCCACCATCTTTCTGAAGTCAACCTTACATATCTACAATCACAGTCACAGGTAAGCCTTAAAACACTTAAGCTTCATTCAAAGAATTATCGCCATTGTCCGTTATGGAAGGAGGACAGGGTTTAGGAGTTTTAAGCAGAGTTCTGGATGAAAGGTAGGAATTTTTTGTTGATAGAGACAGAAATGTATGTGACCCAATTTTATCAATTGGAAATGTATCAATCTCTAAGGAACGGTTGTGGCAGTGTAATTTGCAAGGAAATGACATTTTTAGTTTCTACAAGTCTTTTTCATATTATTTTTCCATTGAATAGACTTTACCATTTCCATAGTTTGTTGAATGGTGCGCAAGTAGTTATTCACCTTCTGAAAGAGTCATCATGAGTCATACCGCATCTAAAATACTTTGTAAGATTGATGCAAAAGCCATTCGTGGAATACTTAATTTACCCGATAGTTTCCCTGACAATTGTAAGTCTCTGAATGAGTTTGTCTTAGCAAAATGTACAAAATTTGTAAAACCAAAATTAGATGTGGGTTTCTGTCCAGTATCCTTAATGAAGGTCAGTCATTAGAGGGTCTTTTTCTGTTGTATAAAGTTCACATTTTCAAAGAAGAAGTGCAATTAGTTATGTCTTTGATCTGTCAAATTTTAGGTTTAGATGATGACATTCATATCAGTGAAGTTGTCTTAGGTTTTTTACTGAGAATTATTTTAATTAATCTTGAGTCCCATTTAGTCCATTATTTCAGTCTAGATGAGTATTTAGCAGAAGTCATCCATCTCTAGTTAGTCGAGTTTCCAAAGGTCAAGTTTTTCAAATATCAATCATACCTGTTGAACATATTGTTGTGTTCAAATGTATCAGAATTACAATTCATGTCCACTATTTTCTCTCCAGATCTTCCAAAACAAATTTATTTAATTTAGCCACTCAGAGATTAAAGTTAGCAAATGAGACCATTGAGAAGAATCCTTTAAACACAACTCAAAATGCTTTGAATTTTTTGAATTCTCTAACATATCAAAAGTTGCAGGAGATTGGAATTAAAGATAGAGTAGCCATTGTACTATGGTCGAAGAAATTTATTAACAAACATTTGCTCATGAAGGTGGTGCAATATAAATCAAATGCAATGTCTTCACAGATAAATGATTTCAAGCGTGACTTTAAGGAGTTATTTGAAGATGGCCTCCCTTCTTTCTGGGACGACAAGGGAAGACTATTTTCTTAGGAACATTATCATAATCTATTAGTACAAAACTGCATGGACCATTCCAAGTTTGAAGACTTGGTAAAAGGACTGACTGGGAAAATCATCGTAGAGAAATTAACAGAAGATTTTGAAATATTGCAAAAAAAATTTATCATTAGAGGAGGATTTCCCACTGTATCTTATGAGGCCTATGTGGATCTGGAAGTATCTATCAGAGAAATGATAGAGTATGACACACCAATTGCAGAACAACGGAGGACCGTGGAAATATTCGGGAAGACCAAGTATATTCTTCATCCTTAAGAACAGGTGTTGTGCGTCGTGGAGCTGCTTATTCAGGCATTGTTGTCATCAAGTTGATTATAATTAAATGATCTATTATAAGTTTCAAAGCATGTAGTTTATTCCTAGTTGTTAGGGAAATAGTTACAAAAAACTTTGATTAACAGATTATTCAGTTATTGATCTTCTTGGGAAGAATTTATTTATGTATATATTTGAATTTACTTGATGTATTGGGGGTTGGAACCCGTATGTTTGATAGATATGTTTTTTTTGAGGACATATCATTTTTAAAATAACAAAGCTGAATGCTTGTTAATCATCAGAGATTCCTGTGTCATTTATGTTACAGTCCATGCCTTTCTTTTCTATATGATTGTCTTCTCAGTGCTTACATTCCATTATGTTTTCTTTATATCTAAAGCGTAGTGTTGAATAGTTTAGAATTCATGCTTGTTATGATTTGGCTATTGTTTCAGATATTTCATAAATATTTCTGCTAAAGTTGATATGGAATTCATCTTATGATGCTCTATATTGATGGATTGTTCATGTTTCTTTCTCATTCACCTGAAATCCATGAATGAATGTAACTAGATGGTTATCTTTCCTTTGTTGAAATCCCATGTATGAAATCTTTGTGTTATCTTTATCTATTTGACTCCATTTCCCAATGGTTATATGTGTTGTTTCAACCATCTGCATAATTTTAAAGTATTGATTCCTATATCTAACCCTATTAAATTTATACTTGACAGATCCCTCTCTGGAAAGAAAAGACAGTTTCTTTCCGAAGTGGTTTTTGTTGTTACCTTTGGGGTTTACCTTTTACAACCTGGGTACATTCTAAGTGTTAACATGTTCATCGAAACTTCATCGTTATAATACTACAACAACAATGATGGGTATATTAACAATGGTGTAGGTGTAAAGTTGAATGATATTCTCTTGGTTTCAAGAATAATTTATTCTCTAGTGAACAAGGTCAACCATGTGAAGGTGGAAGCTCATATGGCCCCTCCCCTCCCCCTAATATCACTCTCAATTCCCAACCAATACCTAGTATATCTACTAAAAATAATCGAAAGAAACATACTAAGATTCATGCATAGAAGCTAACAAATAAAAAGTTAATTAACCTGGTAAATGAAATTATATATTTTTGTAAATGATCATTTTAGTTTAGCACATATCCTATGACCATATTTTCAGTTTGGACATAATAAATAACATGTAACATAGGATATAAAAATGACATAAAAATTAAAAACGTGTAATTAATCCTTATCAGTAAATTATTTAAAGAGCATAATTCATATAAAATATATAGTTTCATACCTCGTACATTTCAACATTTTAATATCATTAATATTCTTTATCTTCGTCCAACTCAACATCTATATCATCTAGTTTAGAAACAGTGTGAAAGGATTGATGATATCAACATCGTCATCAGTGTCATTTTTTATCGGCATATCTTCATCGACATCATCATCATGAATAATTGCATTGTCTCATATATTGGGTTCAACTTATTCAAGTTCTTCATCTAAAACATATGATACCTACTCCTGTACATCATCTTCTTATTCAATATAATATTTTTCCTCTACATTATACTTTACTTGCATTCAGCCTGGATCATATCTAACAACAAATTACCAACCCCTATTACATGGAACCTTTGAGTAAAATAACTATTCACATTGGCTTGGAAGAACATAGCGTCCATGTATTTCTAGCTCAGACATCATTATATTAATCATTGTATTAGTTACCGTGGTAAATATTAATAATTCATGAAAGAATAAAAAATAAATAAGTATGGCATATAAAAAAAATGAAAAATTATTTATTTATATATAAATATCCACAATTTAATTACCTCTCACTTTGCTCATTCTACATTTCCCCAACAAACGCTCCTCTTCAAAACATTTGGTGGAGTTCGCATCCCAAATGTGATCGACATGCGTATTTGCTGCCAATTTCAGAAGATAATCACTAATATACACCATGGATTGATATAGCACATATCACTCCACCACAGAATGCTCAGGACATGCTCTTTGTCTAACCAAAGCCTTCAATGAATTCAAGTGCCTCTCCACCATCTACATTGACCTTATGTGTACAGCTCCACACAATTCAATCTCCTCAACTTGGTGTATGAGGTAGTGTTCTTGTGCATTGAAAAATTTCGGAGGTAGATACTTTTTTGTTTCACATGTTAGTCAAGGAATTTATCTCTTCCAATACTTTATATATTATTTATGGATTTATTTCAATGACAACCATCTACAAATGATGCAAGCAAATAACAAGTTTCAATAAAACATAATATATTACATTACTAGTCAAACAATTGTCATTAATTTTAACAACAAATTGAAAAATATTCTACATATATATCACTACTTACCTCATGTGTTTGCCAAGATCATATATAACTTGTTTGAAATTATTGTCAAATTCGTCTAGGATATATAAAGGTAGAATATACTATAACAATAAAAATGAATCGTTATTTGTTTCCAAAATAGACAAAATAAAAACTAAAAATTTGTATATTACCAATATATAAGAAATATATATACCAAAATAATTGCCTTAATGAAGGTATTCCGATCATGTGTTTTTACCCCACCAAATTCACCTTTCTTTATAAAGACATTATTTATGTTTGAATAAAAACCTATGGGAAATTTAATTCATCAATTGACCTCTTTTAAATCATTTCTTTGTTGCTCTGTTAATAACCATGGAAGACTATTTCGGACTCCATTTCTATTTGATCGGATCACACTTGCATTGCATGATTGACTTCCTGAATGTCACTACAAAATTTGAATTTTTTTTCTTCATCACTCCTACCATCTTTGATTTTCCATAATGTTTCTGTCACATTCTTCCTTATATGCATTGTATCAAATAAATGAGCTATTTTTAGGTCCTCATAGTAGGGAAATCTCATGAATTGAGTGGGATAACTTTTCATTCCTCATGGAATCCCGTTATTAATACCTTCACTATGAGCTTGATGAAACATACAAGAAATCACAACAATAATTATCAAATGCAGTAAAATAAATTCAATAAAAAATAAAATTAAAAACATTACATATATTATACATAAACAATTATGTACCTTGACAATTTCTATTATATTCCAACTTCCATAGGTGAGGTGTCATTCTTCATGGTTTTAATCAAGTCTCTTATTTCCCATTGATAATGTGTTTTTAGTAGTACGATATGTATGGTTATTAGAGAAAAAGTGTCTATACTCATCAAACACCTCCTTTACTAAACTTTTTGAATGACAAGAATTCATCTTAGGACCACAAACTAGACATGCAAATTTACCCTTTGATTGAAGACCTGTAATAGATGGATTAATGTAAACTATGTGAAGGGATTATTTAAAAAGAATGCATGATATATTCAAAAAATTATATAGTATTAAAGTACAATGGAACATTACATACCACAAAAATGTGTTAGTCCTAGGGAAGCATGAATTGTCCATACAATTATTGCATGGAATTGAAATTGTTTCTACCTTATTGGTTTACATACGTCATAAATAGTGATTTCGGCCCATAACTTTAGTATCATGTCGATAAGAGGCTTGATATATGCATTCATATATTTCTTTTTTTTTTGTATCTAGAGTAATCGGCAACTAACCGGTTTCGTACTCGCGTGACAAGGGGTCGATTCCGAACGCTACCACTATAACCTCCAGGATAATACGCTGAGCCCCACAACACATCTCAGGCTGCAATGAGGTTTGAACCCTTGACTTGCTAAACAGCCTGTACACCTTAACAAGTGCTCAGTTGCCAATTGGTCTACACCTCGGGGGGTATACTTTCATATATTTCACTTAGTACTGACCTAATTGTTTAAAATTACACATAATTACTACAATGGTATGTATATATAACTAAATAAATAAATATACGATATTATTCAACAAACGAGATAAATGAGAACATTGCATTCAAAAAATTATGTAAAAAAATACCTGAAACAATCATTGTCAACATTCTGTTCTCCACCTTTATTGGCATCCAAGGAGGAATGTTATAGTTGATAACAAAATTTTTCCACACTAAATAAATAGATTTGATCTCTCCAAATGGATTAACACTATCAGCTTCCAATGAAAGCCTAACAATGTGAGGTTCATCTTTAAAAATTGGTCATTTTCCCTCAATTTCACTAAATGTATAACCATATATAGGAATCTGAAGAACACCATCTCCAGTTATGTTTTGTACATGGTAATCCATAAATTGTGTTATTCTTTCACACTTGAACAGTCACTGCAAATGTGGAATTATGGGAATATGACGAAGAACCTTTTGAGGAACCTTTTTTGTTACTTTATCGGTCTGATATAATTGATATGGAATTGCATGCATTCCTTTTTCGATGCATGTGGTCCATAATATATAATATGGTAATTAGGACATGCATATATATCTTTATACTCCATTCCAATGTCTTTCATAATGGAATATAAATAATTAATATGTGCGAGGTAAAATGTTTGACTCTGGAAACAGAAATTCACTGAATAATGTATGACATAAAAAATAACTAGTTAATGTAAAGAATATTGATTGTAAATATTGCATTCTTATTTTACACATTAATTAACACTAAAAAGGGAAACAAGTCAACCTTTGTGTATATGTGATGAAACATATTACATACCTTAGGATCTGTGTCATAAAAGTGTTTGAAAAAAGATCCAAAACCTTTAAGTTAACCAACAATAATGTAGCAAAGAGAATATTTTATCTTGAGTCTTTATAAAGTGGTTTATTTTCCTTTTCTAGTAGAGGTAAATAAAAAATTTCATCAATATCCTCATCCTCATAGGGTCGATCAAACAAGTCTTGGATCAAGTCATTTGTCCCGTAATCTTGAAATATGTTATTGTTGTCATGTTCTTCCATAATATCATTAACTTTATATTAAATGTTACTCCATGTTTCTCAGCTTATACAACATCATTTCGACTATTATTTGGTGCATTCGGACACCTAGGGGTGAGCTTGACTTTATAATTACAAACAATCATGCAAAATTAGTGTGTATAGAAAATATTAAAACAATATTAAATTTACAAAAAAAATCAATATAAAGACATATAATGAATATATAGATTACCAAGGAACGATATTCCTTCAACCCCCCTTCAATGTTCCCATGCCTCCTACAATGTCTTTTAGTTGTTTCTTTTAAAAATATTTCGAGATGTAATCTCCTGCATCGAGTGCAAGGGAAATAACATCTCCCATCATCCCTTTGATTTTATTCCCTACTAATGTTTTATGACATTCTTCCCCATAAAAATAGAGTACTGATAATCATATTATAAAATTGATAATAGAGTGTATATTATTTAATTTGTAATGCAATCGACATATAAATATAAACTTGTTTTTCACTTGACAAATTTAATTTGTAATGCAATCGACATATAAATATAAATTTGTTTTTCACTTGACAAATTTAATTTGTAATGCAATCAACATATAAATATAATTTTTTTCACTTAACAAGCCAAAAAAACCTAGCATGCAGAATGCGACGAATTGGACGATCAGTAAACATAATGATATCATACATGGAACATTCATTGAGAGTATCATGCACTAGAACTCCTATAATGAAGACATTAGCACCATCCTAAACTCCAGTGCCCAACTGACACTTCATATTCTCTTCCATGCACAAGATATGGGCCCTCCTTCTTTATTTATCTTTAACTGGATGCTAACTGAAATGAACTGAATGTGAGCTATCTGAACTGAATGTGAAGTGAACTGAATTCAATTGAACTGAACTGAATGTAAACTAATTGAACTAGTTGTGAACTGACTGAATCGAACTCAATATTCAACTGAATGTGTGACCATAAATTTAGGAGACTAACTGAAAGTATTTGGTACTTCATATTAAGTATCACACATGCACAAACACTTTGCATGAATCAATGAGATGTTCCTTCTTAATTGACACATTTTTTATTTACAACTTTAGGCTTAACTGAGGCCTTCATAATTCGAGTTCACTTTAGGAATATGTGTGCAATTCGAACTAATTCTCTTTCTCTATGATTTATCTCATTATCATTAATTAAATATTGCATGGCCCATGTGTATTAATTAATTATTCATCTTATCATATCATACTCATAATAATTATTCCATACATCATATGTATAACCCCAGGTCATGACTATATGCGAAAGTAATTCACTCTAGGGGTAGCTAATCCATAAAGGAGACTTATAAGACCTAGTGACCATGACTAGTGTTGTTGTCTCTACTGACCCAGGTTCATACTTGATTTTCCATCAACAAATCCCAATATATTTCCCCAACAAAGTGTAACTCTGTCGACAACACCTACGACACAAGTGAGCTCTCACCTGAGATACCTATGGGGACTGTGGGAACCAGGCTTCTATAGTTATGGAATATTATTTCTTCATCATAGCATAATCAGGCCACTTGACTGAAATCAAAGGATGGACTTCCATCGACACATACACACCAGGGAATAAGGAATATTGATCCATCATCACACATACGAACTTCGTCGTTTTCTTGTCTTGCACCACCATAGGGTTAATCCATTAAGATTCTTCAATGGGTTCTATAATTCCTGCATCTAGAATTCTATCTAACTCTATCTTTACTTTTTATTCATATCTTGGATTAAGTATATACGGTCGTTTCTTGGTAGTTTTTGTGTCGAGTTTCATGAAAATCTTCATTTCTCTGAGATCACCAACAATTCCCTTCATTCTTGAAAATTTAGTAGAGAACTGTCATGCTGCTCTGATGGAAACTTGACATCGGAACATGGACGTCTTCAAAAATCATAGTTCTGATCCCTTGCATGGAAACATCAATCATTGGATTATCATCAAAAAATCCAAATTTATGCACGAAACTAGAAGTTATCTCTTTCCAATCAATTGTTTCTCGTCATAGCTCAATCGACGTATAAAAGTTTCTCGGTATCATGTCTAAGGTATGTATGAACTGATGAACCCTTTCCTATCATGGAAATGTCTCCCATGACATGTGACAATTCTCAATATGCTCGATTGGATTTTTCAGTCCTATATATTTCTTACCTATATAAAGCAGATTCTCACCAAATCAAAATTCTAGCAAGATTTGGTATTGAGGCTATTCTAAAATAGACTGCTTATGACAAACCCACCATCTTGCAGGTGTATCCTTCAATGAAACATCTATGGCTAACAAGCGCTAAGGTTTAGGTACTTTTTCTTCAAACTCTATAAGAAAGGATTCCAACTTAGGTAAAGCTTCATAGGTGTGTAGATCACATACCTCGATACCTACCTGTCGCACATATTTCATGATTCTTGCACACTTCTGCATTGATACTTCATGTAGTCGATTCTTTCAGATCTCTAGAGCTTCTCTTGAGTCCGACTAGAAGGAACTAATACTTCACTGGCTCGATTTTCCATTGACGATCAGATTGACATAGTCATCCATCACAGAATTAATATTGTACATATGATCCATATATACATCTTGTCCTTCACTATTTAATTGCTTGACATATCTTTGGCCTTCTAGAGTATCAATTGGAGTGACCACCCATATTTATGCATCCTCAAATGTTAATATCTTCTTATTAAAATTTATAATGGTTTTATTATTGATAGCCCAGTCAATCCCTAGAAGTGTGGGATACGGATTTGTATCATTGACAATATCTATAGCCTCAAAATATGGATAGGTACGGAGTCCTTTTATTTCGACAGGAACCTCTGTCAGTCGACCAATAGGCAATACCTTTGACTGGTTAGTTAACCGTAGCTGAACAAGAGACTGTAGTAGTCTATACTTTCCCATATCTTTATGGTGATAATATTAACATTTGAGCCCAAATCAAGAATAAATCTATGTCATAGTCACCTATTTGGGTAATCATCCTTAGCTCATGACCACTTTTCACTCTTTTACCAATGTGGTTAACTTCCTTCTCTGTTCGCACACTTAGTCGAGTTTCTTCGACTAAATTTGATAGTTTTGCTACCACATCCTTATCTTCTATCAGTTCTAAACAACATTTAAAGAAATCTTTCAACTCACTTGCCTTATATGTCAATTTTATTTTAAGTAATTGTTCAAATATTTAAGTCATTTCTAAGATTGGTCCCTCATTCACTATTGGGACAACAAAAAAATTCAATGCTTGATTTATGTCAATGAACCCATGGTGTGCATCAAAGAACACTTCCTTTTCTTTCTGAACATCAAATGGTACTTTCTTTTGTGGTGTCGATTAAACTCTCAGGTTCTCATATTGTGATTCTTGATCTCCTCAAGTCGCAGCACCTCCTCTCGTTACAACATCAATATTAGGTTCCAAAGGTTCAACAAAAATCTTCTGGATATTTAGATTTCCATTTTGAGTTGGGATCTATTTTCCCATATTTCTAGCCTACCATTTAGAAATCGGTTGTGGGAATTCTTCGACAGTGTGTTCCAATGCTTTACAATATGAACACGTCGATGTAGGATTAGTTTAATCTTCAGAAAAATGTCCAAGTTGTCCATAATTATAAAAAAATAGCTTGGCCCCTTCCGCGACCAAATCCTCCTCCTCATCCTCGGCCTCTAAAAATACAAACCCCCTTGGGTTGAGGGTTACTATTGTTCCCAATCTCTCTTGGCTTTCATATGTTCATCATTTTTCATCAGATCAATGTCAACTATCTTTTCCTATAGAAACTTATATGCCCTGTAGTAATTCTCATCATGAACCACAAATCGACAAAGCTTACAATATAGGCTAGCATGTGCACTTACTGTTTTCTATAAATACAAGCATTCCTCATATCGATGACCTCTATTCTGACAAATTTTACACCAAGGTGTTCCCTGTGAATTTATAGGATTTGGTCCTCTTGATGCAAGATAATTCAGGAATGTTAGACATGAGTCTTTATGATGTCCTTCAGTTATGCATCTGGTACACCAGAGTTCCTCCTAAACTTCTTTTCATTTCTTGATATCTTGTATTTGCAGTGTGAGTTTGGTAAGTTGTTGTTGTATCTAAATCATTCATGCACTAATTTCTCCAACCAACGAGGCCTCCAACTTCATAGAAATATCAAGAGCTTTGATCTAGGATCCAATATTTTTTTTCATCAATTGAACATGGATATGCGATAGCATCGCCGAAATAAACCATTCTTTATGGTGGACATCCAACATCTAGAAACTCACTTTAGCCATCATATATTTAAATCTTTGGTCGAAGTCCCAAATAGACTCATTTGACAACAACTTGATCTCCTTTAATTCTATGATGCATTGAAACTTAAACTTGGGCTTCTTGAATTCTTATATTATTCCAATCCACATCTGGTCTAATGATTTTTGAGAGATCCCTGTGGGTACCATAAAATATTGCATATACCAGTCAAGTACACGACCTCTAAAGGTTGTGATCATTGGGCTCTTTATATAGCCTCGTCTTGGACATGTCACTCTGTCCAAACATTTTCATAGAAGAACCAATGTTTCTTGGGGTATTCCAACCCATTCTTATTTAATATAGGTAATTTTATATCACTCCCTTACATTATGTATACTTGTGGTATAGTTGAATTGAAGGTTCCACTAGTAGGAATTCCTTGACTAATATTTCGATTATTACTATTAATATGATCTACAAAACCACTCTTTGATATATTTTTGTTTCTCACCTCATGTTCTGGAGATGTACATGGGTTTGTGGGTACGGCGTAGTCTTGCTCTGGATCTGGTGCTTCCTCTTCTTCTTCTTCAGATATAAGACAATATTCCTCCTCTTCGTCATAGGATTATTTGTCGAGATGTGGTGCCAAATTGTAGTCCCTTCTTTCGATCACAATGAAACCTCCTCTTCTTATCATAGTCCTTCCTTTTCTCAACTAAAATATTCTTCCACTCCACCACCCACTTGCTCAATCTCTCTATCGAAAGAAAACATCTCAACTTATTCTTGTCCATCTTTCTCAAGCCTTTATTGTGATATTACCGAGTGTCTCTGTGCATAATTATTTATTCATCAAACTCCATCCTCAATATCTATTTTTCGCATACCAACATATTTATCCACAGTTTTAAGGATTTCAAGTAAGGACCTCAAGGTTCTTAGAATAATTATGTTTTTGTCTCACTATATGATCTTATAGTATCGATTGCAATTTCAGTAATATACCCCTCCATAATGATATCAACCCAGAAGTTGACAACCCTAGATATAGGATTACTAACTCTTTCCAATCGTTGGATTAACTCAGGACTTTACTCTTTAGTTTCTCTGCCTTGAAACTTTTTCCTTCAAGTTTCTAGCTTCGACAACCATTCATACAATAGAATTGAAAATTCACTAAAGAAAATCTTATGAATATCTGTGTAAATATATCTTTCTAACCATTCCATCAGACTCGGTCGCGATCTTTCACTTTCCTCCTATGCAAACTCTCTTGCTTTGTAACGAACCCAATCTTGAATTTCTGGTTTCGTCGGATGCCAAAACTTGTCCCCTTCAAGATGATTCAGGTCTCGGCACCATAACCATTTGTTGGTGTTATCTCTACTTATCCAAGTTCAGACTTCCTTGTCCATAAACAAAGTGCAAGATATCATCCCAACAGAGTGTAACTTCATCAGCAACATCACTGATGAAAGTGAGGTCTCACCCGATATATCTATGGGGAATGTGAGAACTAGGCTTTTGCATTTACGGAAGAGGATTTCTTCACCATAGTTGTTAACCCAAAAAATCCCTCAATCAGCTCTACATAGCCTACACAACCCAAGGACACCCATGCACGACCCTCATTTGACCCCATTTGACCCCCACACCCTCAAGAAGGCTTAAAAACATGAAAAAGTAATTAAAAACCCCTAAAAAGAGCCTAAATAGCTCTCATAGGGGATAAAACCTCCAAAAAGGGGCTAAAACCCCTCAAAGGATCCTAAAACCCTTAAAGGAGCTAAATATTGAGCGAAAGGGGATAAAATCCCAAAAAGGGGCTAAAGCCCTAACCAGGGGCTTAGAACCCTTAAAAGCTATAAATAGAGGGGTGGAGGTCACTCTCAAAAAATTCCTTCCTTGGATACTGTTATGCTGCCCGAGTGGATGCCTTGAGACCATTTGTTTCTCAAGCCACCCACACTCCCTCTCAACCATCCTCCCATTGAGCCATAGCTCCCCCATTGCCAAGAGAGAGGTGCTTCTCCAAGCTAGGGCATGGTGGTCCATTTCCACCAAGAGGTATAAGCTTTGTTTATTTTCATTTTTATTCTAGTTTTTCTAACTTAGTTTGATTGCAGGTTTATTTTATGTTCTAACAAGTTGTATGCGGATTTCTAGAGTCTAACCTTGTGTGCAGGGTTTCCATTTCTTTCTTTTATGTTCTCTTTGCTTCAGTTTCATTTCATTTTTTCTTGCATTACCATCAGGAACCCTATCCTTCCGTCTTATAGATGGAAGGTAGACATTCCTACCCTATAGTAAGGGAGAAATCCCTGCTACAGAACTAGAAACCATACCAGGTCGATCCCACAGAATCCCTGGGTTTATTTTTCAAAGTTTCATTTTTTAACTCTATTTTTTGCCCTACTCTAAATTTTTGTTAAAATCTAGTTTAGATATTTATTTATTTGCATTTCTAGTTACTGATGAGCCTACTCAAGGCCAATCCGAGCCCATTTGGTCATAGTACATGTTACTGTCGACCGAATCTGGCTTAGGACCAAAGAAATTTCAGTTTCTGAAGTAGGTCGCTCTTATCGGGCCCAGAGAGGGGACCAGGTCACTCATTCTAGCCTGACATGTGCGACCAGGTCACCTATTTATTCCCAAAAGGTGTGACCCCCTTCTAGAACTCAGCCTGCTTTTATCTGTAGATTCTGAGCAACCCCCTCGCTTGTGTCTAGGAAAATTTGGTGACCCCCTTACCACATTTGACCTGAAAAGTGTGATCTGTCACTTAGAGTTTGATTTTTTAAAAGTTAAGGCCTGTCAGTGCGGCTCAGCCACCTCTGTCCATCCAAACTTTTTTTTGTTTATGTTTATGTTTATGTTTCTATTCATTTCATTTGCAGAATGTGTAAATCAAAGTGTAAATCAATGGTTAATGGATTAATGAACAAAGCTTGATTAAAATTTACTTAAAATCANCCCTTCGGGGTATTTCGGGATAAGACGAAGGGTGAAGCTTGTATAGTAATAGGCACTTCACCTATTATTTTTCAAAGCCACTAAAAATGGGTGACTTGGAAGGTAGAGAAGGAGGGATTCTCACGGCACTCAGCGTCCTCCCTGTTGACCAACCTTACATCCGGAGGGTGACCTGTGGATCTACGGATGGGATTAGTCCCATTGTGTTGAGATCCCAACACCCTCTCCTGGTTGAAGAGAAATATAGGTGTAAGGTAGTCACCTAGTCAAGCTATCATATTTCAGGTTCATAAATGGTACATGTGTAAAATTTCTAATTACTATTTACTGCCTTCATTCACAATGTTATGAACTCTACGGAATATTCATAAACCATTTAAGTAGCCACCAGGTATAACAGAAAAACAAAAGGCATACACACCATACCATATAAATCAACCCAACTCAGTTCGTGACACTAAGTAAGCCATTAAAATTTACAATTTACACTAAGTTAAACATCTGCAGTCTTTGAGGACATAAGTCCCTGACTACCTTAACCGTGGGAAGTACTTGGGCTTAGCCCAGAAACTCATTGTGAGCAGTACCACGGGAACCCCAAAGTAGCTGGCTGCTAAGTGGAATTGCCAAGCGAAATGGGAAACAACTCCCACCGATTGACTAGGACTCCTGTGAGGAAAAAGCCAAACGTTGTCTTCTAGTAGTCTTGGTGGCCGAGTGACCACCTGAAGCCAATAGGAAGCCATTAAGACTAGGGTCCAAAAATAATTACCACCATTTTGACATACAAATTTGAAATGATTGATCCCTCACGCTCTTCCTCACACCTAAGAGGCGAACCACCACAGTATGGGTCATTAAATTGACACTGTTGAGACCATTCTCAATGACCTTCTACACCATCAGAAGGCCACACAGCCTCTGATTCAGATTCAGACCCATATTATTCTGAACCATATCTACACACTACACCGTCAAGCCCCATGGCTGGTGCAAACCCAGATCCATTTTTCGTCGTATTAATTTCTAGTGGACCCATGTCCACACCACAAACCACCACCAACACCCCTGCAGGTTTCCCCATCACAGTCATGCAAACCATCATAAGCCAGCTACCACCACCCATATTGACCAATCAAGTTGTGCCACCTACAACACATGGGGGCAGTATGCCTTCAACCCACTCTGTCCCACTAGGGATACATGGGGGCAATGGCCCTTCCACCTACACTGGCCCTCCTGTCATACATGGGGGCAGTGGCCCTTCCACCTACACTACCCCTCCTACCACACTTGGGGGAACTCGCCCGTCCACAATGGTGCCACAAGTACCCTCAATTATGCAGGTGCACCATGTACCTGCAAACCCCACCACCATGGCTACCCCATCTCACATTAACCTAGGGTCAAACCTTCCTTTCATGGAACATCTCAACTTTCTTGACTTAGCTAAATGAACCTATCTGCCATCAAACGTTTTGGCCTCCCATGCCAACCAAACTTCCCTCAGACATTCCCAAGTTTGAGGGGAAGGCAGGGGAGTTCCCCCAAAAACACATCATGGCGTTTCATCTATGGTGCTCATCAAACAGCATCATAGATTATTCGATCAGGCTAATACTATTCCAACGCACCCTCACAGGTGCTGCAACCAAGTGGTACATTGAGTTATCACAAGAAAAGTACTCATATTTCAACTCCATGGCTTTCATGTTCATGCAATATTTCCAAATCCCCATTAGATATGACGAAGGGGTGGAGATCTTGTTACCTTTCCATGAGAATACTGCGACCCACATAACCAACCACATCCATGAGTGGCGGCAACACCATAGTTTGTGTAAGATCCAACTTGATGATAGGATCTTCCTGGATTGCTTCCTTAAAACCTTGCTCCCACCTATAGCAAAGGACATCGTGTCTGAATGTCCCCAATCTAAAGAGGAGGCCATCTTGAAAGCCCAGTAGTTTGATCTGATCTATGCATAGTCTGGATACCTTTACACCATCATTCCAGATGCTCCTCGTGCAGGCACTTCCTACCGGGATGCACCGAGGGCATCCCATGCTGTAGATGGCATCATAGGTTGTGTCTCTCACCAACCATAGCATTGTTTGACACCACCTGCAATACCACCACAACCGAGCAACAACCCTATTTTTTCTTACCAAAACCAAACTCTGGACTTTGCAAGAATGATGTCCCAATCCAGAGCCACAACTTCTTATGCACAACCTATGCCACCGCAACAGGCCCAGATTTTGGCTTGGATAACACAACAATACACAAGGAAAATTCCCACATTTGTGGCATCGGACCCACCCAAGTCTACTATGCACCACCGATGCAAGCCGTTCAAGCCCCGCCCCTGCTCCACCTGTTCCATTGGGACAAGTGTTTGCACAGCAAAACCATCCCAACCAGTCAACCCCCAATAACCAATAAGGGCAAGCCAAGAATAACCGACCTTAGAACCAAGGAAACAATCAACCATGGAGAGGAGGTCAACAACCAAATCCTACCAACAATGTCATGGTGAACCGGCCAGCCCAAAATCCTCAATGATCAAATGCACCAAGACACAACACTCTGTTGCGAACAAACCAACCTTGCACACTATGCGAGGTCTATGGGAACTACACATTCGAGTGATCGTTCATGGGTTGAACTAAACAGGCCATTAGAAACAAGGTTCAACATGCCACCAATACAACGCACCAAGCCCAACCCAACCCGGCACCACAAGGACCTCCTCCTGTGGTGCTCCAAAACCCATTACTAGTCCAAGGATTGGTGGCAACCGCAACCCCTCCCCAACCCAATCCCAATGCTCTGGGGGCACCTCCCATGGTAGAAACAGGTGTTAACCACCTGCTAGCTATGACAACTGAAGAGGTCAATCTACAAACCAGACGAAATCAGTACAAAACCAACACCGAGCCCACTGACACATCAGTGGTATCTATGTCTAAAACAGTGAATGCACCTCTTCAGTTACCCCCTTTTCCGTGCCCCCATACGACTGGTTGCCAAAAATGCCACGGCTAGAGCTACTGTCAGCTACAGCATAGTGGATGATTTGGCCCAAACACATACCGCCATGTCCACTCTTGAGGTACTCAAAACTTTTCCAATGCAGCAGAAAGCCTTACTAGCCACCCTTGTCACCGTGGACCCCTCTGACTCCAAGTTGATCACATTCGACACGGAGAATGGAGAAATGTGAATGCCATCAACCATTTCCTTTCAAATCCTGGTGTCTATCCAAAATTTGGTCATGCACCGATGCATAGTGGATGAGGGGGAATCCACGTGCATCATGTCTACCCTAGTCTAGGAGAAACTTGGATCCCCAATTCTGCAACTATCCTCCACAACTTTACGGGCTTATGATGTCCATCCCACTAAATCCCAAGGAATCCTCCCCCACGTCCCCATCACATTAGCCAGGAAGACAGTACTAATTGGCATAGAGGTTTTCAATGCTCAATTGGACTATAACCTTCTCCTCGGAAGAAGTTATATGTACGCCATGAGAGTCGTACATTCAACTGTCTTCCATCTCATGATGTTCCCCCATGAAGGTAAAACCGTGACGGTTGACCAACTGACTTATCATGATTCGCAAGGGCTAACGGCACCTACCAACATTATCCCTACGATCAACACCATTGATCCGCAAGGGCTGACCACACCCACCAATGTTATCCCTACGGTCAACACCATGTTTGAACAACATACCAGCCTCCCCATTGTTGAATGTGGGCCCTGGATTATTTGAAGATACCACCATGATGGCTTCTTTCCCCTTAGTGTCACCACCACTGACACCAAATGAGACTGCGGACTTGTGCATGCTCTCATCTAGCACCGTTGCACACAAATAACAATCGTAGCCACAGCCCCAACTGCAACCACAACATCATCCGTAGCCACAACCACAACCTCATCCCCACATACAACCATCAGGCAGTTATCTAGGCTCCTCCCTAGTCCACACAATTCCCTTCCTCTTTCCCCCGCCTAGTGTCATGAGCAAGCCAGTAATGGACACCTTAAACTTACCCAACTTTACATTGGGAATTCTTATGTGGTATCTTGATCCACCAACTCAACCACCAATGCCCCAGGTAGTCTTAACCCCCATGCAACCCATTGTGGTCGAATCTCATCCTCCACTCGGCCCGCAAAAACCAACCACCGCACCCACACCCGCACCGCCCCACCCAAAAAGGGAAAGCGACAAGAATGCAAAAAGTACCACTAAACCTCGACAGACCCCGCCTTGTGCCATCTGTGAAGAACAGGGCCATCCAACTCAGAACTGCCCTAAGATTCCTATAATCCGTGCCCATTTGGATGCCATGGACATAACCAAAAACCTCCCCATGGTTGAACTTCCAAGCGCGCCAATAGTGAGAAACAAGTCATTGAGAACAAACCAGCTTGCACTCTCTATGGTTTGTATGGACACTGTTCTCACCACTGCTAAGACTTGTCCGAGTTCCAAATGGATTTAGCCAACCTTCGACAACATTCCCTTGAATCTGAGATCACTCTGATCAAATAGATTCACCCCCCACCTCCTTCTTCAAACACCATGTACATTTACATGATGTCCAGTTCTACCAACCCTCTTCTCTCCACCACCACCAACGGTCTATCAGACCTATCTCTTCCATTGTTTCTGCAATCACAACTCCATCCGCAACTGCAACCTTAGCCACAACCTCAACCTTGGTTACTAGGGAAACAGTGGGGTTCATTCTTGATCAACACAATCCTTTTCCTTTTCCTTTTCCTACCATTCGGGATCGTGACTAAGTCTGTCTTGTAAACCCGCAATTTACAGGATTTCACACTGGGATTTCCTACATGTTACCTTGAACCACCTACCCTACCTCTTTGGCCCTAAGATGTGTTGACTCCTATCCAGCCAATTGAGATGATGTTGCACCTACCTTTGGGTCCATCAAAGACTCCTCCTGTCTCCAGACCTACCCCTCTTCCTCCAATAGATACTGGGGGTAAGGCAAAAAAAACCACAACCAATAGCATTTACATGATCGCTAGCACCATTCTCCCTTCTGTCTCATCAGCTATGGAAGATCCACCTGATCTATCATGGCACCACTTACACGATGATGAAGAGATAGGTAAGAGGGCCTCTGGTTTTACCCCATTCCCTTTAAACCATAGTGTGGAATCCGTTCTTCCCATAAAATACCAGATTTCATCACCCCTCCTTACCAACGACCTTCGTCTTGACAAGGGGGCATACCTATTCATTGACTCTGATGGAAAACTCTTAGAGAACCCCTGCAACAGGCTCTACCTGAAGAGATGTTACACTTAACATCACCAATGAGTCGCTTCGTTTTGTTTTCTTCTTTTTCAATGTTTTTACCACAAGTTAGGGGCAGCACCATTAGCTGCTAATATAGAGTCACCCAGAGCCTGTTTGAGACACCTCTCACACCTTCAGGCTCAAATTCTGCCCTCTATCTTCCAATGAGACCATCGTCTCATATTTAAATAATAATTTTTCAGACCACTTCCTGGAAGTTACCTCAGTTACGAGCCACATTGTGATGAAACTATCTCTGAACCTATACTTGCATCAGACTTTCCTACCGCCACTCATGCAGGGTCTCGGGCCACCGCCCGTAAGGAACATCATTTTGGTTTTTAGCACATAGATGTCTACTCCATCCACCGCACCTTATGCGGATATCCAGACCACCGTCTAGAATATGGATCATTTCCTTTGCATGCATTTGGCATATAACTGCCTCTAGACTTGCACTCACATCACATGTAGTCAATCCCATCCACCAAAATTCACACACGACTCTCCTGACCTCTGTCCAAGAGCTACCTCGGTTTGCATGCATCTATCGCACCGACTCATGTGCCTCTGCCGTGATATATCCTGTGCATGTATTGGTATGTTTAAGAGCCACCTACTCTGTCCATACTGCATGGATGACCTTTAGACCACTGTCCACCATCTCGACATGGGGCACTTCCTGTGCCACCACAATCGATTGACCATACTAGAGTTTCTTTTAAGCTCTTTTCTAACTCCAAAAAGAATGAAAAGATTGTCGAGCACAACTGCTTCCTTTCCCGCTCATTAAAGTATAGGAAAGTCAGTCTACATCATCTCGTTTATCTCCTTTTGTGGACTATGTAGACCATCAAATGAAAAGGACCACCTTGGCACATTTAAGCCAAGACCATTCCCCTCTCCATACGTTTATGATTTCGCAGGTAGAGGGGCTGAACTTTATGAAAAAGCTTGCCACGGGTTGTCGTTAAGCTCTTTTCCATCCTTCTCAGAAAGAAATCATTACTGAGCAAACTTGGTTTCATTCATGCTCGTAAAAGTATCTGAATAACTGTCTAGTCAGTATAGGTTTAACCTTTTCCAGCCTGATTGGACTACCAATGGTAAAGAAGTCTCTCATTCCCTAAAGGATGGGCGAACTCTCATGTGTATACTTTTATCCTTTTTCAAGCACAGGAGACTACCAATGAAAAATATTCCCCACTGGAGTCTTCTTCATGCTTTCAAACTCTCTAAAATTGAAAGCACCATCGAGCATTTACTTTCTCGGGCTCACCAAAAATCCACGAGATCGTACCACAACGGTGTCTCTAAACACCACCCCACAGATGACAGTTTGGTAGCATTCCCACTTTGGGTCACCTTTTTTCAGAGTACTCTGCAATGTGTCCTCCTTGGATCCCATTAGTACCAAAAGTATCTACATCCCCCAAGTATTTCCCATCTGCAATGACATTCCCAGTATTACAGCTATGATCCCATTCCCATGAGTTAGTTTCATTTGCTTCCTGGTCCACCCTGTTGTCATACTCTAAACAAAGGAAGTTTGAGTCTACTGCACTCCCTCTTCCCCTATTCAACTCTTTCCCTCCCCCCCCCCATTTAGTGGGTCATTCCTTAGATTGTCTCACATCTTTCAGTTATCTCCCTCATGCTTTTGGTCAAGGAAACACCATTGCCTTGACCTGGGGTAGGTCTCCCTCTATCGACAATAACACACATATCCCAGAGGATAGACCCAGAGGTCCCTGTATCTTGGTTTCATTAACCTCATTGATGATTTTCTTGGACCACTTGAGAGGAGTCCTTAATGCCTCTTGGGATGGTTGTTTCTCACGTGCTCGACTCCAACTACATCATCGCACCATTGAGATTCGTATAGGGTATTGATCCGTGCAGTATTTGGTTGAAGACCATGGATGTCACTTAACTCTATCACATTAATGAGTCTATTCAAGGGACCTAAATAAGTTTATGTCCCTTGTTATTTTTGGGTTGCGTTGGAGACAGTGTTCAGAAGCCCCAGCATCGCTTCTATATAGATTTATGATTGATTCAACACACTTGTACCACAAAGACTCTGATTCTCCATCAGTGAGTCCATACGGCTATGTACTGTTCCAAATCCAACAGGCTATTAGTCATGAAGATATAGCATTCCATGAGAATGCCATGGGTCCAATGTAGCAATTCTTCAGATCAGTATCGTATTTAGCCTCTCAGTGAGAAAACCACTATGTATCATCAGTTGTATATGATCAGCTCTTGTATTATAGAGCATAGATCATATTATTCTTTTGACATTGTTACGAGCATGGGGAAGCCCGCCTCGTCCATATACATGTCACACATTATTTTTATCTCAACCATTGATGGGAACCATATTAATACAAAAACCAAAAGCCACCATGCCCCATCCCAGGAAGCACCACCTCTCCACAGAAAATCATATGATGTCCGTCGACCATACGATGAGCTCCTGTCCTCACACATCAGGGGGAAATCTGTTAACCCAAAAAATCCCTCACTCATCTCTACATGGCCTACACCACCCAAGGACACCCATGCACGACCCTCATTTGACCCCATCTGACCCCCACACCCTGAAGAAGGATTAAAAACATGAAAAGGGGCTTTAAAACCCCTAAAAAGAGCCTAAATATCTCTCATAGGGGATAAAGCCTCCAAAAAGGGGCTAAAACCCCTCAAAGGAGCCTAAAACCCTAAAAGGAGATAAATATTTAGCGAAAGGGGCTAAATCCCTGACCAGGGGCTTAGAACCCTAAAAAATCTATAAATAGAGGGGTGGGGGTCACTCTCAAAACATTCCTCCCTTGCATACTGTTATGCTACCTGAGTGGATTCCTTGAGACCATTTGTCTCTTAAGCCACCCACACTCCCTCTCATCCATCCTCCCATTAAGCCATAGCTCCCCCATTTCCAAGAGAGAGGTGCTTCTCCAAGCGAGGGAATGGTGGCCGATTTCCACCAAGAGGTATAAGCTTTGTTTATTGTCATTTTTATTCTAGTTTTTCTAACTTAGTTTGCTTGCAAGTTTATTTTATGTTCTAACAAGTTATATGCAGGTTTCTGGAGTCTAACCTTGTGTGCAGGGTTTCTATTTCTTTCTTTTCTATTCTCTTTTCTTCAATTCCATTTCATTTTTCTTGCATTACCATCAAGAACCCTACCCTTCCATCCTATAGATGGAAGGTAGCCATTCCTTCCCTGTATTAAGGGAGAAATCCTTGCTACAATAGCATAATCAGGTCATTCTACCGAAACCGAAGGATGGAATTCTGTCGACACATATACACTAGGGAATAAGGTAGACTGATCCTTCAATACACATAGACAACATATAAAATATATAAAATTTAATGCATATTAATTGACATTCCACATTATTATATCATTATATATTCGAAAAACTCATAAATATTCATACATAGATGAAATAGATATTAAAGACACATATTTAACGTGGAAACCCATATGGGAAAAACCAAAAAGGTGCTCTTCATCTGGCATAAGTGATATTTTGAACACCTTTTGTCTACGCACACAGCTTACAGAATTATCTCAAGATATTATTTACAATAAATGAGGATTTTGTCCCTCTCATGTCTTCCCATATCTCTCCTTTGTCCAGTCTCTCTACTTTGTTCATGTCTGATTTGGTCGTCTGCACATAGCTTGGATCAAACTTATATGATTTTTGGGATTCTTGCTTTAATCATCGACTCGTTGTTCTAACAAACTCAAAACATCTAGTTACATTAATACAGGCATTATTGGCCCAATTTACAATCATTACCATTCCTAAAAATAGACTATAAGTCTAACTTAACTAACTCTTATAAAAGATTGGTCTAACTCTCGGTTTCGACTTACTCTTCTCCTTTTTTTCGTGGCCCTTTCCATCATGGTATTGATTTCCTAGTATGATCGGATTCTTCATATTTCTGCCCAAATTTTTTTTATCTTTTCCCATCATCCCTTTGATTTTCTTCCCTACTAATGTTTTATGACATTCTTCCCCATAAAAATAGAGTACTGAAGATCATATTATAAAAAGGATAATAGAGTGTATATTATGTAATTTGTAATGCAATCGACATATAAGTATAAATTTGTTTTTAACTTGACAAGAATACATTATAACCTTTTCGAATTGGTGTAGTTATAGTAAAACAATCACAACATCTATTAAATGTGATATATTTATAAATTTAAAAACCATCATACTTTGGATGTTCATTGACCAAGTCAAAAGAGATACCAAGTGTTTCAACACTAAAGGGATAGTGAAATCAACATATAGCAGTTCTTTGGTATTTTGATGAAAAGGATTAAAGGTCTCAAGAGTGACGATATTAGGCACCTTTGAAAAAAATATTAAAATTTAACCATTTCTCTTGCGATTTTCGACGGTTAGGTCGATTTGATCCATACCCTCATATTATTTCATCAAATTTTGACCCCATGTCCAGTAGTGAATTCTACATGATAGCTAGAGGCATCACTGAATGGGAGGCACTAGGATCATACAAACAGTTTTGAACATGTAGGTTTTGAAGCTCCAGCGTGATATAAAAAGTTGGGGTGAGTTAATATATACCATCATCCAGGTTCCCCAACATAATATTTAGGGTATCATCTTGTAGGTTTATCAATTCATCTTATAGAGGTGTCTCATCACTGAGTATCATCATGTTTGATTTTAAGGGAACAATTTTATCTTAAGGGGAAGGAAATCTTGCACTTGAGGCACAAGTGGCTTCCTTAAGACTTAAATAAACTTAAATTTCTTTCTGATTAGTAAGGTATTTTAGGACTTCAAAGAGGAGCATAAGAATTTTGATATTACTTAATTCATGCTTAATGTAAAAAGGTGATATTAGAGGAGGACATGATTTAGGAACCTTTGCAGTGAGTGGAGGTCTAATGGCACTTGAATGGGAATATTCTAAGCCTTAATGTGACTAGCATCCTTTAACCTTGCATGATTGGGACCATTGGTTGTATGATACTGTTTATTTGAATACTATCTCAATCCTAGGTTGTTGTGTGGGACTGTTAATCTCTCTTTTGTTGTCATTATGCTGCTAGTATGTCTCTTCTTGTTTGAATTTACACACATAATGTCTTGGCCTTATATCACAAGTCCTTCTTACTTCAGCCATGGTGTTATCAGTGACCATTTTCAGTTGAGAAGGAGATAGGTTAGTAATTTTATCTTCTTGTTAGGTAACCTATTTCTCCTAGATATATTCTTCTTCCCCTATCATAAATTATTCTTCTGACCCTAGAGAGATATGCTTATTTTTAGCATCATCTGGATGGAAAATAATTTGTAAATCAGATGACAACTTAGGAAACTCTTCCTCCATGGGTTCATAGTAAATCTCATAGTCAGGAGTTTTATGGGACATCATATTCACTTGATCTCTGGGATATTTGGGTGTAATTGCACCTTCTTTTCTTATTTATATTTGAGGTACAATGGGAGGATCTCTTATATATTGTAGTTCTCATCGGATAGGTTGATTTTGAGCCATGGGAATAGGAGAAATAAAAGAATTGGTTTCCTTTCCTTGATTGACCTTAATGAGATCATTCACCATTTTTGTAAGATGCTTGGTGACTTCTTCCATGCTCATTGCATCTTGATTAAATGAGTTCAATTTGTGTTATTTTCCTTTTCTTTTATATGGGTATTCCTTACCATATGGTTGATCTCATCCATTTTTAAGAAATCATAGTTTTTTTCATGTTCCCTTCCAAATCCTTTGCATCATTGAAAAGGGGTTCCAAATCAATGGATCTCAATTCTCTTAGATGGAGGGACAACTCAGCTTCAAAAGAAGAAGCATACACAACCATAGAAGAAATTTTGAGGGCTTAATAGCCTCTAGGATTTAGTGATACAACTTACAAAGTCTACTAGTAAATTATGGTACAATTCCCCCATTATTTATCCTAAGAGAGTTAAATTATGTCAAATAGTACCAATTATCTTTCTTTACTCCCCATTTCTTGGTGAAATTTTCTATAAATTGTCCCCAATAATTTATGGAATTATTGGGAAAGTTCCCAAACCATTTTTTTGCCTCCCCTTCTAGTAAGTGAGAAAACATTCAAGAAAATACATCATCTACTTCAATTGAAAAATTGTTAGTGAAATCCTAAAAATTAGTGAGGTGGTCTTCAACATTCACTTTGTTATATCGATTGAACTTGGGAAACACTTAGAGGTATCCTTTGGGTAGGCCCCCTAGTTGATCTACTATAAGCAACATTAATGGCTTAAATATGGTTGCTACCCAAGGGTTTGGAGGGTTTTGGCCTTCCATATTAGGTTTGTGAATTAGGCTAGGTGCTTGAATGCATTTAGGCATAGTAGGGTGAGGGATGTGATGCACAAAAAATTGTAGAGTGGGTACAACTAGAACTTAAGAAGGTGTAAAAGAGAGTGGGAGAGATGGTGTATGAGGAAGAGGGCCTTTCACTGCTAGTGGAAAATATACATGTATCATGGTTTCAAGTTTTCCCAAGTGGTTGAAAGATAGGGGAATATGGGAAATATCCACCAACCATGAATCATAATCAGGGGAAATGTACTCCAACTTAAACAATGATGTTGTAGGTGATGGTTGGTATTTTGTTGGAGGACTCTTAGTGTACCCAATACTTGTTGGTAAAGGTATAATAAATTTTTAGCACCTGACATTAGTTTGGGTATGAAACCTTTTGTTCTTTTTTAAATACCTAGTTAGGGTTCACTTGGTGGAGAGTAATTCTTCCCTTAGAATTAGATCTTGTTACTATGGATCTAGGATCCAACTTTATTTATGAACCAATATTATCACTAGTAGAGTCTTTATGGTGGTTGGACTCGCTTGGTAGAGGATTTTCCTTGGCCTTCCTTTTAGAGTAAAGTCTTATGGTATTAATCCACCAAGGATTTAATGGATTATCTTTTGCAACATGATTTCAACATATGTTATAAATACTTTCTACTGTAATACATAAAACATTTTTCCTACACTCTACAATTATTTCCTTCTCTAACTAGAAAAATAATGTTGTTCATGTAATATTTTGATAGAAACATGTTTTCCCTGGTAACAACACCACTTTTCCCAATTGTTTCTTAGGTTGTACCCCTCAGTTATAAGGATTCATTTTTCTTTCTTGGATATCTCAGACTTAGATTAGTCTCATAGTAGGGAGAAAATATTGCTCAAAAGGGGTTGTGAGGCCAAGTATTTTTGTGTAGGATGCACCTTCCTACATCACTTTAGGCCATCAAGCTAGTCCCTAGTCAAGGGAGGGTACCCTAGTTTTGGGAGGTGTAATTTCCTTTTTTGTCACACTAATATTCCTTGAATTATATGCAATTTAATTCTTGAACATGTAGCAAATACCCAGAGATAAATTAAAAACAAAAGGATTTGATAGATATGATGGAAAATATACTACATATGGAGGGACCGAAAAATAAATTGAATAACTTGGTGCTTACAAAAAAGAATTGACAAAAATTACTGAAGAAGGTAGATCATTGTAACTAGCTCTAATACCATTTTAGAATATTGAGAAATATGATGAAACATACACTAATATATTTTCTAACATGTAAATCAATGGAAATAATATACTCTTTTAGCCTTCTATCCATACAAGCACCATTAAATCAAACATCAAGTAAGAGACAATAGAAAAATAAATAGTAAACTAAATATACATGGTAAAACCCCATTGGGGAAACATCCACAAGAAGGTATTATCTTCTTATTATTCATACATATCCAATCTTACACTTGAGCTCCACTCCACATATGCTTATCACATGTTTACAATTACATAAGAATATCATTCTCAACACACCCAAAGGGTCCCCTTCACCTCTACTATATAGATATAGGTATGGAATAATTACATCGCATAATACATGTGGGATTACTGAATTTCCACCTCCTTATATAATGAATGGTAATAGGAGAATATTACTCCATGATGCATGTGGGATAACTCTTTTTACATAATCTAGTGATAATTATGCATTCCTTTGCTAGATAAGACATCATAACACCTTATGAAATCACACTAGACAGTATTACACATGTAATATTAACATTAAACATTCCATTATCCTCTAGAATCTATAATAGAGGTGAAGGACACCTGTTGGGAACATGAAATTTATTGTGAGAACTATTGTAAAGTTGTGATGTAAATCATATGTGGGGGTGCCAAAGATTGTAAGAGTGAAATTTTCCTAAATAATAAGAATATCATCCTTTTTTGGATGTTTCCCCATATTGGTGTTTTACCACATAAAAATGTTCCTCTCTTTTCTCTTTTCTTTATTTCATATTATATTGATTATTTGATGCTTGTGTTATTATAATATTAGACTGGTAAGATTCTAGTCATTGATTTACATGTTAGTAATCTATTGTTATATGTTAATTCATATTTATCAATTATAACCACTTAAAAATGCATATTGAAGATCGTGTAGACTAAAGTTGCTAATGTTTGAGCAAAATCAAGGATGCTTTAAATTTAAAAATCGTATCCATCAATTTCAACACTTTCATAAACTTTGAATCAGCCACATAAGAAACTTTATATCAGCCACATAATCAAATTTATATCAGCCATCTATGAGTCTTTAATTCAGCCACATATCATTCTTTATATCAAAAATATATGAATCTTCAAGAATAAATTATCCATATAAAACAATCACCATAAGAGACAAGATGTGCCCTGGAAAAACCCTTCAAATACAGAGGATGAAAAAACCAACAATTATTTGAGTGTGATAGATAGATTTACACATAATGATTTACAACACATTAGCAGATTTCCTGATGAGAGATGTCACCACAATAATAGAGAAGAGATTTCCAAAGAAACCCTACAAAAACAACCGAATGCAAACAGTATTGAATTTTCCATATGCCTCGCATATTAATAACAAGCCAAAACAACCTAGCATGCAATAGGGGGCGAATTGGAGGATTAGTAAACATAATGATATCATACATGGAACATTCATTAAGAGTATCATGCACTAGAAATCATATAATGAAGACATTAACGCCATCCTAAACTCCAGTTCCCAACTGACACTTCAAATTCTCTTCCATGCATAAGATATGGGACCTCCTTATTTATCTTTAACTAGATGCTAATTGACATGAACTGAATGTGAGCTATCTGAACTGAATGTGAACTGAACTAAACTAAACTGAACTGATTTGAATTGAATGTGAACTTCTTGAACTAATTGTGAACTGACAAAACTGAACGCAATATTTGGTTGAATGTGTGACCATAAATTTAGGAGACTAACTAAAAGTATTTGGTACTTCACCAACAATGTCACCCATGCACAAACACTGTGCATGAATCAAGGAGATGTTCTATCTTAATTGACACATTTGTTATTTACAACTTTAGACTTACTTGAGGCCTCCATAATTCGAGTTCACTTTAGGCATATGTGTGCAATTTGAATACATTCTCTTTCTCTATGATTTATCTCATTATCATTAATTAAATATTTCATGGTACATGTGTATTAATTAATTATTCAAATTATCATATCATACTTAGAATAATTGTTCCATACTAATGATCATATGTATAACCCTGGTTCATATAGTCATATGCTAATGTAATTCACTCTAGGGGTAGCTAATCCCTAAAGGAGACTTATAACACCTAGTGACCATGACTAGTGTTGGTGTGGGTATCTACTGACCCAGGTTCATACTTCCTTGTCCATCAACAAAGCCCAATATATTTCCCCAACAAAGTGTAACTTTGTCGGCAACACCTACAACACAATTGAGCTCTCGCCCGAGATATCTATGGGGACTGCGAGAACCATGATTCTGTAGTTATGGTAGAGGATTTATTCATCATGGCATAATCAGGCCACTCAACTGAAACTGAAGGATGGACTTCCATCGACACACACACCAGGGAATAAGGCATATTAATATGTCAACACACATACAGACTTCGCGAGTTTTCTTGTTTTGCACCACCATAGGTCTAATCCATTAAGATTCTTCAACAGGTTCTATAACTCATGCATCTAGAATTATATATAACTCTATATTGACTTTTTAATCATATCTTGGATTAAGTCTATACGGTCGCTACTTAGTAGGTTTTGCATCGGCTTTCATGGGAATCTTCATTTATCCGAGATCACCAACAATTCCCTTCATTTTTGAAAATTTAGTAGGGAATAGATCTTGGAATTTGTGCAATAGGTATATAATATTCCCTACCATATCATCATCCCAATAGTCCCCAATATTGGAAAATTTCAAGTTATCTCGAGAACCAATGTTCACTTTTTAATTTTAAGAGGATTCAGAAACTTGTCACTTGATACACCTGACCGCTCCACTGGTTGAGTACCTTTGGATTCAGGAATATGTATGTCGTGTGGATCATCATCATCAGTTTCAACCATTATAGTGTATCACTCCATCCAATGTTGAACTGTCGTGCTGCTCTGATGGAAACTTGGCATTGGAACATGGATGTCTTCAAAAATTGTAACTCTTATCACTTGCATAGAAACATCAATCGTTGGATTATCATCAGAAAATCCAAATTTATGCATGAAACTGACAGTTATCTCTTCCCAATCAATTGTTTCTCATCATAGCTCAACTGATGTATACAAGTTTCTCGGTATCATGTATAAGATATGTATGAACTGATGAACCCTTTCTTGTCATGAAAATGTCTACAATGTCGTGTGACAATGCTCAACATGCTCAAATTTGTTTTTCAGTCCTGTATATTTCTTACCAGTATAAAGAATATTCTCACCAAATAGAATTTCTAGGAATATTCGGTATTGAGGCCATTCTAAAATAGACTACTTATGAGAAACCCACCATCTTGTGGGTGTAGCCTTCAATGCAACGTGAATGCAACATCTATCGCTAACAAGCTCTAAGGTTCAGATACTCTTTCTTTGAAATCTGTAAGAAAGGATTCCAAGTTAGGTAAGCCTTCATAGGTGGGTAGATCACATACCTCGGTACCTACCTGTCACACATATTTCATGATTCTTGCGCACTTCTGCATTTGATAGTTCATGTAGTGGATTCTTCTAGTTCTCTAGAGCTTCTCTTGAATCAGACTAGAAGGAACTAATACTTCACCGACTTTGTTTTCCATCGACAATCGGATTGACATAGTCATCCATCACAGAATTAATATTGTACATATGATCCATATATCCATCTTGTCCTTCACTATTTATTTGCTTAACATATCTTTGGCCTTCTAGAGGATTAATTGGAGTGACCACCCATAGTTCTGCATCCTCAAATTTTAATATCCTCTTCTTAAAATTTATAATGGTTTTATTATTGATAACCAGTCAATCCCCAGAATTGTGGGATATGGATTCGTATCATTGACAATATCTATAACCTCAAAATATGCATAGGTACGAACACCTTTTATTTCGACAGGAACCTGTGTTAGTCAACCAATAGGAAATACCTTTGACTGGTTGGCTAGCCATAGTTGTACAGGAGACCATACTAGTCTCAACTTTCCCATACTTTCCCATGTCTATCTAGTGATAATATTAACATCTCATCCCAAATCGAAAATGATAAAATCCATGTCATAGTCACCTATCTGGGTAGTCATCCTTAGCTCTTGACCACTTTTCACTCTTTTACCAATTTGGTTAACTTCCTTCTCTGGTCACACACTTGGTTGAGGTTCTCCGACTAAATTTGATATTTTTGCTACAACATTCTTATCTTCTATCAGTTCTAAACAATGTTTAAATAAATATTTCAGCTCGCTTGCCTTATATGTTAGTTTTATTTTAAATAATCGTTCAAATCTGTAAGGAATTTCTAAGATTGGTCCCTCATTCACTATTAGGACAACAACAAAAGTCAATGCTTGATTTTGTCGATGAACTCATGGTGTGCATCAAAGAACACTCCCTTTTCTTTTTGGAAAACAAATGGTACTTTATTTTGTGGTGTATGTTAAACTCTCAAGTTTCCATATCGTGCTTCTTGATCTCCTCAATTCACAGCACCTCCTCTTGTTACAAAATCAATATTAGGTTCCCAAGGTTTAGCATAAATCTTCTGAATATTTAGATTGGCATTTTGAGGTGGGTTCTATTTTCCCATATTTCTGACCTGCCATTTAGAAATTAGTTGTGTGCATTCTTCAACAGTGTGTTTCAATGCTTTACAATATGAACACGTCGATGTAGGATTAGTTCAATCTCTGGAAAAATGTCCAATATTTCCACAATTATAAAAAAATTACTTGGCCCCTTCTACAACCAAATCATCCTCCTCATCCTCATCCTCTAAAAATACAAACCCCCTTGGGTTGAGGGTTACTGTTCTTCCCGATGTCTCTCAGCTTGTATATGTTCATCATTTTTCATCTGATCGATGTCGACTATTTGTTCCTATAGCAACTGATATTCCCTGCAGTACTTCTCATCATGACCCACAGATAGAAAAAAATTACAATATAGGATAGCATTTGCACTTACTATTTTCTGTAAATACAAGCATTCCTCAAATCGATGACCTTTGTTCTGACAAATTTTACACCAAGGTGTTCCCTATGAATTTATAGGATTTGTTCCTCCTAATGCAAGATAATTCAGGAATGTTGGACATGATTCTTTATGATGTCCTTCGGTTATGCATCTGGTACACCAGAGTTCCTCCTAAACTTCTTTTCATTTCTTGATATCTTATATTTGCAGTGTGAGCTTGGTAAGTTATGGTTGTATCTGCATCATTCATGCACTGGTTTCTCCAACTAGCGAGGCCTCCAACTTCATAGAAATATCAAGAGCTTCGCTCTAGGATCCAATCTTCGGTTGCATAAAGGGAACATTGATATGCGAAAGCATCGCCGCAATAAACCATTATTTATGGTGGACATCCAACATCTGGAAACGCACTTTAGCCATCATATTTTTAAATATTTGGTCAAAGTCCCAAATAGACTCATTTGACAACAACTTGATCTCCTTTAATATTATGATGCATTGAGACTTAAACCTACGCTTCTTGAATTCTTCTATCAGTCCAATCTAGATCTGGTCTAATGAATTTTGAGAGATCCCTGTGGGGACAATAAAAAATTGCATATACTAGTCAAGCACACAACCTCTCAAGGTTGTGATCATTGTCCTCTATTTATAGCCTCATCTTGGACCTGTCACTATGTCCAGATAGTTTCTTAGAAGAACCAATGTTGATTAAGGTCTTCCAAACTATTCCTATTGAATATAGGTAATTTTATATCACTCCCCAACATTATGTATACTTGTGGTATAACTGAATTAAAGGTTCCACTAGTAGGAATTCCTTGACTACTATTTCAACTATTACTATTACTATGATCTAAAAAACCACTCTTTGTTATATTTTTATTTCTCGCCTCAGGTTCTATAGATGTACATGTGTTCACTTTTCCCCACTTGTGCGACCCAGATTCTTCGCAGCCCACCGATCCAACAAATGCCTGAGATACCGACCCGATAGAGCAAGCCCCATCAGCAACACCTGCAGAGCAGGCACAGTCTCACTTGAGATATCTCATAAATGGGTAACCAATGGAACCATGTTTCTGTGATTGTTGGTGAAGTATAGTCCCTTGGCTCACATCCATGGAGCTCAACAAAGGCAGCGGGACGGGTGGACAGAGGAGTCGGTTCTGCGCGACTGAGCACAACTGTCATTAGAGATAATTTGAGGTAAAAAATGGGCCTCCTAAGAGATGTACTATAAAAATATAAGATATATTAAAATATTATGAGTTAAGGGTTTTATGGGGTAGGTATATATGACAACTCACTTCCTACACTACGTTTTATGCACAATATAAATAACCATGGTTGAGTTACTTTTCTAAATTGACTATTGATGTGACTAAGATTCATTTTAAATTCCCCAAAAAATTATTGTCCTCTAACATTTATTTGTCTTGAACTTGTAAATAAAATTAAACAAAAATGAATTTAATTTATATGCATAACTAACATATTTTTTCATATAAATATCATTCATGAATTTAATTTATTTTAAAAGTACAATATTATATATATATATATATATATTAGTTTGACATTATGATATTAAATACAATTGAGTGAATATATAAATTAAAATTAAAAAACATGAAAATGATAATATATTATTTTATAAAAAAATGTGAAAAGACATTTTTATTAATTATGAGTACTTTACTTGAAAATGACAATAATATTATTTTATGATAAAGTGAATTGTGAGTACTTTACTTGAAAATAACAATAATATTATTTTATGAGAAAGTGTGAAATGACTTTTATTGTGAGTACTTCACTTTATGACTTAAAAGTACTTGTACCACTACCTTGGTTAACTATGGATTTTCATCCACCATAGAAAATGTGACAAATAACCATTCTTAACTCATGCAATGCCACCTCAACCATGGGGGATGATGTCATCTACTAGAATGTAATTGGTTGATTTTTATAGTACATTTTGGTCCTTTTGAGGCCCATTTTTTACCTCAAATTCTCTCTAATGATGTCATCACGCATGACCTGACTTTCCTTTCCACCTCGCAGCTGGTACAGTTGATTCACGTCAATCAGCTCTACGACTTAAGTCAGAATTCATAACAGGAATTACAAAGAATGATATATATACAGTTTCAATTCAACAAAGCATTCTGTTCATCCAATTATTAATTGCAATAAATTAACAGAGACTGAAACACAATTAACATTATACAGAATGTAACTAGTAATCAATCACATAAACACTCACCACATCAACCATTCATCCAGACATGAAAAATAACGTGGAAACCCATTTGGGAAAAACCACCAAGGTGCTCTTCATCTAGCATGAGAAAGGATATAGAACCTTGTAGTCTGCTTGATGCAGACTGATATTGAGATATGTCTTTAAGTTCAGACTCATGGTTCTCATGCTCTCTATCTTATCTCTCCTAATCTACTGCTACTACCTATATATTCACTCACAGTCTGGATTGAATTTTCTAGCATCTGCACCACTCTAGCAGAGCTCTCCCATTGCACTATTCTGACTGCCTCCTGCTGATTCCTGATTACCTCCCTCTTAGATCTGTCCTCTGCAACTGTATACAGATCTCATATATCAAACCTAATCCGTAATTATGACTAACAAAAATAAACCTTCTAACTATTAAATCTCTCCTATTTATATTATTTTACATGACCACACCGGGTCGACTGCTTACAGGCAGTCCGTTAACTGTCACCATCAGCCGCCCCCCAGGCTACAGCTATGGTGATCATGACTCGACACAAGGCACTAATGGCCTTACTTACAGTGCTCTTCCACTTGTGTGGCATCCATCGACTTAAGACGAATTTCGCACCCACAAATTCCCTATCGCTTTCCATCCATTTATTATCTATGCACTTTCTACGCTTGCCTTTCCTACCTTGCGCACCTCTCTGATATTCCGGCGTGGGTCCTATGGTACCTTCGCGATCTTTCCTTGCCTCCATCACATGCATGGCATATCTTCTTCGGTTGTGCGTGCGAGTTTATTTCCTATACTCCTTTCCCAAGCCAACAGGCCCCCAACACTCACCTGTGGCTTGTCCTGAGCCACTGAGCAAGGGATATCTAACGGTTGGCACCTTCGGTGCATCTTTTCCGAAACTTCTCTCTCTTCTTTTTTTTTCTTTTTTTTGTGTGTATTTTCTTCTGTTTTATAGCTTGCGCATCTTGTTCCTTAAGTTTTTTTTTGACTTGGGCTTATACGACTTCCTCTTAAGCCTATTCTGATAAGTCGATGCCCATAGGTTTCTTCTACGTCTAGTCTGGGCCTTCTTGATGGTGTTCCTGATGCTTTGCTTCATGTTTATGCATGCCTTTATTTGTGGTTCACTCTTCTTCTCTTGCGGCTCTCTTAGTTCTTCTATGATCACCACTGCGGCTATATACTTCTTCGCAAGCTATTTTTCCTTGCCACATTTTGCTGGAACTAAGTCAAAAGAGGTGCATGTCATTCTATCTCCTGGTAAGCTTCATCCACCTATTATTTGAGTTCATGCACTATGCCACTACTTGAGTGTTATAAGGAGGTACTAGCCAGTGCATGAGTGAACTCATCGATTCACTGCTGAACTGACTGAATTAACTTTGTTATCCTTTCGACATTGGCTTGTTGTTCAGTCATTTCCTTGTTGCGCATGCTTTCCTAGTCATGTAGGGTTCTATCCTTATCGAGGAGCTCCTTAAGCTCAATGCCCCTGGTGATTTTCTCCTTCATTGGAAGCTTCTTAAACTCAGCTTTCAGTGCCAAGATTTGTAAGTCTACTTGTCACACTTGCTCAGTAAGTTTCTCTGCCAGTACATCATCGATGAGCTGTTCCAATGTTGTAGCAATTGCTTCCACTACTTATGCACAGTACTCTCAGCTTTCCTGAACCGAGAAACAACTTGAGTTGCCGATTGCTGCCTTTTCTATAGCACTTCCAGAGGCATGACAGGATGCGGGTTGGTTTTCATCTCCAGGATTTGCTTCTAGAGGTCTGTGGCCAGCTTGGATAGATGTCTCTATTGATGCATAGATTCAACCTTAGCCTCTAGCTCCTCATCAAAGAGTTGCACTGTTGCCTCCTTTATTGCTTGTTCTAGCAAAGCCTTCCTCTGGGCTTGGGATGCCAGATCTGCGTGCTGGCAGTTGATAACTTGTGTTCACTCCCTTGCTTTCCTGGTTGCCATAGCTGCCTAAGATACAACTTTATTTTCTCGGATTCTAATTTTTGTTTCAGCGGCCTGTTGAATAGAGTATATATGTGGCAAATTTAACTTTGAAAATTTTAAAATCAATTTGTCCAAGTTATGGAGACTTGCCTCGCTTTCTTCGCCTTTCTTAGAAAATTCCTCTGCAGGCATTTCTATCATTAGGAGCAGGGGAATTATTGGCGCCACTAAGGCATCTGATTGGGTGACACCATAGGTTCTAGCCTGCATGGTCTCTCACACTTCGGTGACAGTCTGCGTGAGTTGGTTAACCTTTGTGGTGACAGATGCTATCCAATTGGTTTTCCTCGTCAAGAGCTTTGCAAAAGTTTTCTCTATAACTTTAGCAACGCCATCACACAGACGTGTTAATTTTACGTCTGGTATGTCCCTGACATGGGGCCAATTAACCTTCTTCCTCTTACTATATGGGAAGCTTAATGTGTCTTCTTCTTCCTCCTCTTGCATGGGCTACTTGCCCCTCTTTTTCCTGTATTTCTCAGCGCTTAATTCTTAACTCATAGTGGGGTCGTCTAGGTTGGAATTGGGTAGATCGTGCTCATCTTCTGTTTCATCTTCTTGGGAGTCATCCTGGGGCTCCTGTATACTGGCATTGGCACCATGTTGGTTTGGGTTCTTTGGTGGATTCTCCTGCAGGACTTGTTGTCGTGCAGGTACCTTCTCATGATGCGAAATCCATTCCTTAGGCCAATCTTTGATTTCTTGTTCAATATCTGCATCCCTGAGGATGAAGAATGTTGGAAGCGCTTGCTTCTTGGGGTTCCCATGTGGTTGCAAGATGATGTTGTGTTGTGCTACATGGAATTGAATGAACAGATAATTTGCAACCGTTGCAGGATTCAACCGGTACTACGAAAGCATAATTTGTAGAAGCCTTTCTCCCTGTAGGAAAAATGTAATTCGGGCATCAGTATTGCACTTGTTGTCCTTATGGTCCCAGAGGTTCTAGTAAGGCCTACCAAGGAACTCTACGGGGAAGTAGGACCAGTTAATGTGCACACCCTATGCACATTTTTCGGTAAGTTCTACTTTTGCGGACGTGCACTCAGCCGACTTCATCTAGCGTAGGACCTTGCTACACAATATCTTTACTGCTGCTTGCACTGCACTATCCTCAATGGAGCTGATGACAAAACCCTTTCCGCCATGGAGGAGCTGATACTTAGCCTTCATATTGTTTTTTTCTATCTTTTCCCCCTCAATATGTAAGTATGGGGTCGAGTCGAGTCCATTCTGCGGAAGACCTGTAATGGCCAAAATCAAGTCCACTGTCACCTCATATGGTTTGTTCATCCAAAGGTAGCCACCATGGAAGCACATAAGAAGCTACTTAACATACATTTTGACTGGTCCAGAGCGTCCGAAATGGGGCATAAGGAGCAGGTTTAATATACCGAATTGTTCTAATCCACGCGCATACTCTAGTGCAGAGACAACATCTGCCTCTGGCGGTTGGCCGGCTTTTACGACCATGAATTGATCTCTAGAGATGTATAGCTTCTGAGTGTCATAGTATTCAAACTTTAATACCTGAAGCTTGTTCATTATGGAATCCTGGGGTTTTGTGTCGTCCTGGATTTTTGTGATGCCCTCTAGTATAGTGGGTTCTTCTAATAGCTCTGGAATGTTCATTGTTACTGCTATGGCACTGGGCCTCCTAGGCAATACATAGGGCGGTAGTAAGTTCTTCTCTTCTTCAATGAGCTCTACTTTCGATGATGATGGCCGAACCGGGTCGGCTCTACGAGCTTTGGGTATTTTTTCTATAGGGCTGAAGGAACTTGGGGGGTTGGCATTCAAGGGTTGCACGGCAACAAAAACTTGGGCTTCCGCTAGTTGCACTAGTGGTCGAGAGGCAGTTATCTATGTGAGATGACTCCCTGCTTGTGATGGAAGCGATAGACTCTGCAGTGGATTTTTTACGATCCTTGGTCTCGGTACTAATTTCGACTTTGCATGGGTCTTCTTCATCTTCTTGGGTGGCCAAACGAGTTCAATATGTCCTTACTGGAGTGCTCACTATTGCTGAAATATTTTACTGAGTAAGGTTTTTGGCTCTAAAGGATGACTCGGTCTATGCAACGAGCTCAGCTCTTTGGTTTACTGGTTCGTCAAATTAGTGTGAAGGTTATACAGGCGAGGGTAAGGACTGATTATATGCGATGAGTCTTTAAGCTAACTGGATAGAGTGAAGTACCCTCTGGAAAATCACATGGGCTCATCCTTTGCATGCTTAAGCTTCATTATGCATTTGTCAGGGCAGTTAAGGGCACTTTACCAGATGGGACCAAGAAGTCCGTCGCCTTTCTCCTTGGGCCTGTCGCTTTAATGCTACTGAGTGTTTAGTGGTGTTGGATCTTTTTTTAATTTCCCATGCCCTTACCGGCTGTCAGTGCCTGCTAGCTATTTGTCAATTTTGGCAAGTTGTTTTTTCCAAAAAAAAATTTTTTTTTAGCATCACGACTTTATGGGACCGTGCCGCAGTCGTTGCGATAGGGTTTTAATCGACTGCCATTGATCATGCTCGCTACCAGTGCTCCATCTAGCTTATGTAGTTTTATTGCGCTTGCTTCAATAATGTGTGCAACTATGTATGGACCTAACCAATGCATTTTTAGGTTACCCAGATGCTTGAGAAACTTACTATCATACATCAGAACAAGTCTACCAACCTTGAACTACTTTATTGTGATGTGCTGGTCATGTTAGGCTTTCTGCCACTGCTTTTCCACATTTTGATGGAATCCTACAATAAAACGGTCTTCTTCCATTTGAGCCAGTTGCACCATCCTCTCTTCTACAGTGCCAATATCTGTCATCTCTGTTATCGCAGCAATTCGTAGGCTCGGGACAATATATTCCATGGGCACGACTGCTTCTTGTCCATAGACTAAACAAAAAGGGGTGTATCCAGTTAGTCATTTACATGTTTTTCTATAGGCCCATAATACCGCTGATACTTTTTGGTCCTACTCATCTTTGCACACATTGCATACTTTGGTCAATGCATTCTCGAGTACCTTGTTGAATGCCTCGACAGTTCCATTTGCTTGAGGATGGTAGGGTGTTGTTTTCTTCTGTTGGATTTGGAATTCTACAGTCATTTCAACAATTAGCTTATTTACAAAATGCGTACCTTGGTCGTTGATTAGGATTTTGGGACAACCAAATCTTGTGACAATGTTCTCAAAGTGAAAGTGGGCCACAGTTGTAGCAGTACAATCTTTTACAGGTGCTTCCTCTGCCCATCTTGTCAAGTAATCTATAGCAGTGATGATATAACGTGCACTAGTCCATTTTCCTGGTGGACTAATAAGGCCAACAAAATACACGACCCATTTATCAAAGGCCTACAGTGTAATTTGTGGTGCAAGTGGCATTTCATCATGTTGCGATGGTTTCCCCATTCTTTGACACTTATCGCAATTACGACAGTATTTCCTTGTATCCATATGTACCATTGGCCACCAGAGTCCCGCTTGCAAAATATTGCGCACTGTTGCTTTCCCGGCATAGTGTCCTCCTGAGACACCCGCATGTGCTTCCACCATTACCCATCATCTTTCATGATCAAAGACACATCTTCATAGTATTTCATCTGGTCCCAACTTATAGAGTTGTCCCACGATTAGCATGTAGTCTGAGGCCTTGACAACTAGTTGTTTCTTTTTCCATGTCGAATAATCTTTAGGTGCATACCCTGTATTTAGTAAGTGTATAATCGCATTGAATTCTTTATCGACAACATCTATAGAAAATAGTTGCACATCTGGTAAATTATCCTCTAGGCTAGTGGGTTCCTCCCCACTTTCAATTCGTGATAAGTGGTCAGGCCCAACATTTAGTCATCCTAGCTTCACAATGACTTCGAAGTCAAATTCTTGAAATAGGAGGAGCCACCGACAAATTCCCCCCCCCAACACTGCCTTATTGACCAGGTACTTTAGCGCAAAATGGTCAGTAAACATTTTGAAGTGTCCACCCAATAGATAATGCCTGAATTTTTGTAGCGCAGAGACTATTGCAAGCCCTTCTCTTTTAGTTGTGGTATAATTTTTCTCTGTTGTTGATAGTTTCCTACTTGCAAATGCGATCGGGTGGTAAATTGCGCCATCTCCTGGTTGGGTTAAAACTATGCCAAGTGCAATCGATGATGCATCAGCATGTACATGGAATTCTTTTTTCCAATCTGGAAATATTAATATTGGTGCAGTAGCCATTTTACCCTTCAGTTTATCTAGACTCTCCTGGCAGTTTTCATTCCACTCGAACTTGGCATCTTTTTTTAGCAGCTTCTCCATTGGGGCAGTTATCTCTGCATACCCTCTTATGAATTTCCTATAATACCTAATATGTCCCAATGTGGACCTGAGTTGCATGACTAATGTGGGTGGAGGTAAGTCCAGGATAATTTCTACCTTCGTGGGGTCGACTAGGATCCCATCGTGGCATACTACATGGCCCAGCAGTACATAGAATGGTGCACAGAATATACATTTTCTCAAGTTCAGCGCAATTTGATACTGGCGACACCTTTCCAGCATCATGCACAAATTTTCAATATGGTCTCTTACCAAACCGAAGATCGTCCAATCATCAAAGTATACTTCAAGAAACTTATGAATGAAATCTTTGAAAGCAGATACTACTATTCTAGAAACAATAGAAGGGGCATTTTTAAGGCCAAAGGGCATTACTGTGTATTGGTAGCATCCCCATTCTGTTACAAAGGTTGTCTTGTGTCGATCTTCTTGCGCAATTTGGACCTGATGGCATCCTGAGAACTCATCTGTGAATGAGTAAATTTTTTGTACACCAACACTTTCCAAAACCTCATCCGTGAAGTGTCTAGGGAATGGATCATGCAAGCAGGCATCATTTAGTTTCCTTGGGTCAACATAGATTCTAACTTCACCTGTCACCTTCTTGTCCTGGATGACTATGGGGCTTATCCATTCCAATTATTCAACTGGTTCAGTAATTCCTGCCTCCAACATGCGATCCAGTTCTTCTTTTACTTTCTCCCTGTAACATGGGTTTAATCTGTATGGTCATTGTTTCATTGGTCTTGCATCAGGTTTGAGTGGAATTTTCATTTCACCCAAATACCATACTATCTCCTTCATTTCCCTGAAATTTGTCGGGAATAAGTCTTGAAATTCATGTAAAAAATTGATGATTTTGGCTACTGTTTCTTCATCCCAGTAGTCTCCAATGTTAGCAAATTTTGGATTGTCCTCCGATCCAATGTTAAATTTTTTAATCTTTAGCATCTTAACGAACTACTCACTGGAAATGTTGCTTCCTTCTACCTCGTGTGATCCTTCTGATTCTGGAATATTGATACTGATCGGATCATCATCTAGGTCCCCAAAGAGATTGTAGCATGTCATCCAAAGTTGGACTGTCTCACAGCATTAGTGGGAATGCGCAGCAAAAGGTTGAGAATACACAATCTCCAGTGGGATCTCAGCGAATATTCTCTCTTTAATAGTTTTCAACGCAATATCCACTGTAGGTTATTCATTCACAAACTAGAATGTGTAAGTGAATTTATGCGCAACTTCTTCCCATTCCCTTGTCTCCTAGCACAATTCTATAGATGCATACCAGCCTCGTGGTGTCGTCTCAAGAGTATGGATGAAATGGTGAACCCATTTCTGGTGAGGGTAGTTCGAGAATGCTGTGGAACATTGTTCTAAGTGTTCAACATGGTCTGATAACCCCGTATATATTTGGGTTAGAGTTGTAATTTCTTCCCCAAACCTTACTTCTAGCAGCCTTCTACACTGCGGCCATTCAGTTATGGTGTTCTTATGCATACCCCACCATCGTGCGGGAGTAGATTTTAATGCAAAGTCTAGTGCAGACAATCATTGTGGCTCTGTTACCAGTTCTTCAAATTCAGTCAAGAACGTTACCAAGTTAGGTAGTCCTTCATATATGGGCAATGGTCACGAATGATTTCCTACTCGTCTGATAGACTTAGTTATCCTGGCACATTTTCTCAATGAGACTTCATGCAATCAGTTCTGCCACTTCTCTAGTGCCTCTCCTGAGTCTGATGTACATGAAATCTCACATTTCCAACTTAGGTTACCATCTACAGTAGTATTAATATAGTCTTCCTGAAGGGTGGTTATATTGTAGATGGTGTCAAGGTGGTCACCATGCCCTTCGTTGAACACTGGTTCAACATACCTTGGTCCTTCTAGCAGGTCAAGGGGTGCAACGACCCGCATCTCATCATCTTCAAATGATAGGATCCTTCTTTTGAAATTTATGATCATTTGGTTTTTCATTGCCCAATCAATCCCAAGCAGTGCGGGGTATGGGGTGGTATCGTCTACTATATCTATGACTTCGAAGTCCACCAAAGTGCGTAATCCTTTGATATCCACTTGAACCTGACCTAGCCTACCAACATGGAGGACCTTTGCTTGATTTGCAAGCCTTAATTAAATGGGGGACCATTCTAAGGGTGGCTTGCCCATTATTTCCCATGTTTGGCATGTTAAAATGTTGACATTGGATCCCAAGTCGAGGATGATATAGTCCATATCATAATCACCAATTTGCACGGTCATCCTGAGTTCACGTCTTATCTTGAGCTTGGTATTGATACTGCTAACCTTCTTTGGTGAAGGGTCTCCCTCTGAAAGTGTTTCGATGAGTGCTTCCAGTTCTACAAGCACTTCCTTATCCTTGAGTAGTGCTAAACAACTTGACAAGAAAGGTTTAAGTTTATTAATCTTATCTAAAATTTTGTCCATACTTAGTTGTTCAAATATCTTCTGGAATCTTTTAGGCATATCTTTCACTTGGCTTGAGGTAGATGGCTGCTCTGCATCGACGAACTCTAGGCACACATCCATGAATATGCGCTTTTTTTCTTGAATGTTAATTGGTTCTTTCTTCTTTGTGGCTGGTCGCACCTGGGGTTGTACATGCATCACAGGGTCTGTCTGCATAGCTTGGTCTACACCTATCATAGCACCTCCCCTCATGACCATTGCCACATTTGGTTCTCATGGTTTAGTGACTATCATCTGTATATTGATATTGGCGTTTGGGTTGGGAGCATTCAACGTAGGATTTGGTGCAGGGTTTGGTACCGGGTTGGCTACTCCAAGCATCCGAGATTTCCATCAAGCAATGAGATATGGGAATTGCTCCACATTGTGATCCTTCCTGCAATACAAGCAAGTCCTCGCAGGTTTTGGGTAGCCCCTAGCGTAATGCCCTGGTACTCCACAATTGTAACATACAACTGGCCCTCTTCCCCGACCAAATCCTCCTCCTCCTCAGCCCCTATAATTTCCACCCCCCTTTGAGGTGGTTGTAACAGGTATTGTGGTTGTTGGTACTACTGTTGGTATTCTAAAACGGTGGTGCCATCTGAAACTGCTGTGGAGATGGGAATTGAGGTGCAGCCTGAAACTGGGGAGGATCCTGAAATTGAGGTGGGGTTTGTTCAATATTTACTTTCTCTTCCATCTTCATCAAATATACATCTACCATTTTCTCCCTCATGAGTTGGTAGGCCCTACAATCCTTTTCATCATGGCCTATAGATTTACAAAATTTACAATATAGACTGGTTGGTGTACATACCATCTTGTGCATGAATAGGAAATCAGCGTCCGGGTGTCCTCTTGTTTGGCATATATTACACCAAGGTAATCCTTAGCTATTCAATGGGTTTGGCCCACTGGATGAGACATAGTTTGTATATGTCGAGCATTCATCTTTGGTATGTCTGTTGGTCCAGCATTGGGTACACCAGAGGTATTCGTGTGCTTCTTTTCCCCTTTTCATATCCCGGAGTTGAATAGTCAAATTAGCCAACTGAGAGTGAATCTGTATCATTCCTATGGCATCGTACCCAATGGGAAAATCCTCTAACTTCATTTCTAACTCCAATGCCTCTGTCTACATTGTGATCTTTTGCTGCATGAGTGGTCCTCTTATATGTGGTAGCGGTGCAACAATAAACCACTCTTTATGCTATACATCTGACATCTGGAAACTGACATTGGCCATCAATGTTTTGAACTTCTAGTCGAAGTCCCATACCATTTCTACTGGAGCCTGCTTAATTTCCTTGATCTCAGTAATACATTGGGACTCCGATTGGGGCTTTCAAAACTCCAAGATCATTACCTGCTGAATCTCCTCAAGAGTCTTCTATGGGGTTCTTGCTGGTGCAGCACAAAATTTCATGAACCAATCCAGGGCGCGACACCTTAAAGTCGTGATCATTTGTGCCTTCTTTATATCATCATTATGTACTAAGCGTACCATCCAGATAGCTTCACAAAGGAACCAATGTTGTTCTGGGTCTTCTATTCCATTCACATTAAAGGTGGGTATTCTAACATCTGTCCCCACCATTAGGGTGGCGTCGGGATTGTTCACTAGACTTCTTGAGTTTACAGGATTTACAGGGATCACTGATGGGATTTCTTGCTCACTAGTCCTGACACTAGGACTGATAGTGTTCACAAGGGGTTCAGGTGAGGGACTTATAGGTCTTACTCTAGGTGATCTCTCTGGAATACTATAGTCACATCCTATTCTTGGTGATTCTGTAGAGCCTTCCGATTCTTCTCTCTCAGAAACAAGGATATAATCCTCCTCTTCGTCACAGGATCCTTCGTCTAGGTATGACTCACATCCATATTCACCCTCCCTAGGAAAGCTATAGGCCCTCTTGCCTCCTCCTATTACCTTTATCCTCTTTCTTGAATGAAACATCCTTCTGCTTCTCAAGCCAGTGCCTAACTCATCCTCAGAACTTCCCGGGAACATCTCTTCTTACTACCTTCCATATTAATCCTAGCTCTTACACAGCATATCCACTCCACAAACTGTGTGAGTCAACCACTACGACAGTCCCCATATCCATTTACTTCCACTCGCCCATCTTTCGTTGGCCTCTTCTTGCGCAAACATCAGCATTTTAGCATCCATCCAATATTCTATCTCCTCCTTCGTTGGGTGCTATAACATCTCCCCAATTTAATCAATATGGTCCTAGCAACGGAACCATTTGTTGGCCACTTTTCCCCACTTGCGTGACCCAAGTTCTGCGCAGCCCGCCGATCCAATAACTACACGAGATACCAGCCCGATAGGGCAATCCCCATCGGCAACACCTGCAAAGCAGGTGCAGTCTCACCTGAGATATCTCATATATGGGTAACCGCTGAAACCATGTTTCCATGATTGTCGAGGAAGTATAGTCCATTGGCTCGCAGCCAAGGAGCTCAACGAAGACAACAGGATGGCTGGAAGGAGGAGTTATTTCTATGCAACTGAGCACAACTGTATGTCATCGTGCATGACTTTACTTTCCTTTCCACCTTGCAGCTAGCACAACTCGTGCAGCACAGTTGATTCACGTCAATCGGCTCAACAACTTAAGTTAGGATTCATAATAGGAATTACATAGAATGATATATATACAGTTTCAATTCAGCAAGGCATTATGTTCATCCAATTATCAATTGCAAGAAATTAACAGTGACTGAAACACAATTAACATTATATGGAAAACAACTAGTAATCAATCACATAAACATTCACCACATCAACCATTCATCCAGACACAAGAAATAACATGGAAACCCATCTGGGAAAAACCACCAAGGTCCTCTTCATTTGGCATGAGAAAGGATATAACACCTTGCAATCTGTGTGTTGCAGACTGATCTTGAGATATGTCTTTAAGCCCAGAATCATAGTTCTCATGCTCTCTATCTTATTTCTCCTAATCTACTACTACTACCTACAAATCCGCACACAGCCTGGATCGACTTTCCTAGCAAAGCTCTCCCATTGCACTATTTTGACTGCCTCTTGTCGATTCTTGATTACGTCCCTCTTAGATCTGTCCTCTACAACTGTATACAGATCTCATCTATCAAACCTAATCCATAATTAAAACTAACAAAAAGCAACCTTCTAACTATTAAATCTCTCCTATTTATATTATTTTACATGACTGCACCGGGTCGACTACTTACAGGAATTACGTTAACTATCACCATCAGCTGCCCCCCAGGCTACAGCTGTGGTGATCATGACTTGACACGAGGCACTAACGGCTTTACTTATAGCATGCTTCCACTCATGTGGCATCCATCGACTTAAGCCAACTTCCACACCCATGACCGCTCTGTCACTTTTCGACCGTTTATTATCTGCACGCTTTCTGTGCTTTCCTTTCCTACATCGCACACCTCTCTGATCTTCCTGCACGGGTCCTTTGGTACATTCACGATCTTTCCTTGCCTCCATTGTGCATGCAGCATATCTTCTTCGATTGTGTGTGTGAGTTTATTTCCTATACTCCTTTCCCAGGCCAACAACATGGGTTTTTGGGTATGTCATAGTCCTGATCTGGATCTAGTGCTTCCTCTTCTTCTTCTTCAGATATAATCCAATATTCTTCCTCTTCGTTACAAGATTCTTTGTCTAAATGTGGTACCAAATCGTAGTCCCTTATTCCGATCGCGTTGCAACCTCCTCTTCTTTTCATAGTCCTTCCTTTTCTCCACTGAAATATTCTTTCATTCCACCACCCACTTGCTCAGTCTCGCTATTGACAAAAAAACATCTCAACTTATTCTTGTCCATGTTGCTCAAGCCTTTTTTTTGACATTACCCAGTGTCTCTGCACACAATTATTTATTCATCGAACTCCATCCTCAAGATCTATTTTACACATACCAACATCTTTATCCATAATTTTAAGGATTTCAAGTAAGGGCCTCAAGGTTCTTAGAAGAATTATTTTTTTGTATCACTATATGATCTTATAGTATCGACTGCAATTTTAGTAATATAACCGTCCATAATGATATCAACCCAGAAGTTAATAGCCCTAGATATAGGATTACTATCTCTTTCCAACCATTGGATTAACTAAGGACTCTACTATGTGGTTTCTCTGCCTTGAAAATTTTTCCTCTGAGTTGCTAGCTTCAATAGCCAACCAGTCATGCAACAGAATTGGAAATTTACTAAAGAAAATCTTGTGAACATCTGTGTAAATATATCTTTCTAACCATTCCATCGGACTCGGTCGTGATCTTTCACTTTCTTCCTATGCAAACTCTCTTGCTTTGTAACCAACCCAATATTGAATTTCTGGTTTCGTCGGGTGCCAAAACTTGTCCCCTTCATGATGATTCAGGTCCTGGCAACGGAACCATTTGTTGGTGTTGTCTCTACTTATTCAGGTTCAGACTTCCTTGTCCATAAACAAAGTGCAAGATATCATCCCAATAGAGTGTAACTCCGTCGGCAACATAGGCGATGCAAGTGAGGTCTCACCCGATATATCTATGGGGACTGTGAGAACTAGGCTTATTCATTTATGGAAGAGGATTTCTTCATCATAGCATAATCAGGTCATTCTACCGAAACCGAAGGATGGACTTCCGTCGACACATACAGAACAGGGAATAAGGCAAACCGATTCGTCGACACACATAGATAACATATAAAATATATAGAATTTAATTCATATTAATAGACAGTCCACAATATTATATCATTATATATTTGAAAAACTCATAAATATTCATACACAGTAGAAATAGATATTAAAGACACATATTTAACATGGAAACCCATATGGGAAAAACCACAAAGGTGCTCTTCATCTGGCATAAGTGATACGTTTAAAACCTTTGGTCTACGCACACAGCTTACAAAATTCTCTCAATATATTATTTACAATAGATGAGGATTTTGTCGCTCTCGTGCTCTCATGTCTTCCTATCTCTCTTCTTTGTATAGTCTCTCTACTTTGTTCCTATCCAATCTGGTTGTCTGCACACATCTTGGATTGACCTTATATGATTTTTGCAATTCTTACTTTAACCGTTGATTGGTTCTTAACTGACAGTTGATTGGTTGTTCTAACAAACTCAAAACATCAAGTTACATTAATACAGGTGTTATTGGCCCAATTTACAATCATTCCCATTCCTAAAAATCGACTATAAGTCTAACTTAACTAACTCTTATTTAAAATAGGTCGAACTCTGGGTTTCAAATTACTCTTCTCCTTTTTTGTCATGGCCTTTTCCATCATGGTCTTTTGCCTTATGATCGAATTCTTCATCTTTCTACCCAAAATTCTTTTATCTTTTCCTAGGGCCAACAACTAGCAACACATCACATAGTATATCCTCATGACTTGATCCAACACAAGTCTCTAGTCTTGATACAATACAATACCATCTCCAATTCAGGAGATCCATCTCATAGGCTACTATCTATGAGAATCATTTGAATTGATACAACACAAGTACAGACTCAATACAACACAAGATTAGTCTTGATACAACAAAAGAATCCAATCTTGATACAACACAAGATTCCAATCTTGATACAACATAATATCACAGTACAAACATCCCATATCAATATATGAGGACATAAATAGGACTTGATACAACACAATGTCCTGACTTGATACTACACAAGTCCTTAAAATTAATACAACACAAATTTCTGACTTGATACAACACAAGTCCCTTACTTGATACCACACAAGTCCTTAACTTGATACAACATAAGTTTTTGACTTGATACCACACAAGTCTTTAGAATTACTGCTGATGTTTTACATTTAACACTCCCTCTCAGTAAGGGATACATTGTCTACTTTACCAAAATATTCCTGCCATGCCAAACTTATCTCGGAAGTATCCCAACTTCATCATTGACATCGACTTTCCAGAAATTTGCAATATGCTCATCAGTAGCTATGTACTGAAATATTTTCTTTACAAGACCATGACTTCAATGAAGTAAAGCTTCATCTCAATGTGTTCTATAATAAGACATATAGGGTTTTTTAGAAAGCTTGACTATTAACACCTAATAATTGTAGGCTCAAGTATTTCTCCCTAGTAGATAGCCTCCAAGGCTACACTACTCATCAACGGGTAATACCAACCGCAATATACATAGCTTATCTGAGGTTAAAACAATATATGGATAGCACAATAGGTCTATCATGTATCAAATACAATAAATATCCTATTCTAATGTACCTCAAAAAGTACTCAAACATATTCTTATCCATAAGAATAAAAATACAATAAGTCTGCTAGGTACTTTTAGAGACCAATCAGCTACTTACGCATAGTAGCACCATCTTGATCTGATCCAAAATATAGTTTCTCTAAAATGGAAACCATGGATTTTAAATACATCATATACAACATTATACATCAAATGTGTAATATCATGTAAAAATAAAGTATCATATTTTCTTTCAATCTTCAACATTTATTGACTTCAAGAATCTTCTTCTATCTAGAAAACTTCTTTATGAGATTTCCATTCTCTGTGATGTTCTTCAAGGCCTTCTCACTTTCTCAATGATTCTTCTTTTTTTACTGTAGCACCCCAACTACCTCTCCAAGAGATTTAACTATTCTCTGGCAATCCATACTATAACTCTTCTTGAGTATCAATAGTCTTTGAGACTTTGACCATGTCTTTACTCATGTGGATTCTCTCCACAAGGTATCACATCCCCTGGATTCCTAAGTCATGTACCATGACTAACTAGAGGGGACTTTATCTCCTACCACATGTGAAGACACATCAATACTCCCTCATTAACTAGAGGATTTTCTTTTACTATACCAATCTTGTCCCGGACAGAAGCTTAGTAAGAATGTTGGCAATGCTGCTCATCTGTGGATATGTACCATGTCTCAGATATATGTGACTATAAACCTCATAAATATTTATTGCTTTTCAATATGCTCTATCTAGAGAAACACATGTGATATTTCCCCAATTACTATACTACTCATATTTCATATATCTTTGAATCTTTAATCCATGATTGAGACATATCTAAGATCATATACACTTATACCAAGTAGGTACCACAACACTTTCTTTGTTGTACATGTCTATGTATAGAATACAAAGCATATAATCGATTCTGGGAGCTGTGGCTAATACAGATACATCGCAACTAACTTTTGAGATCTTCCAAATCTGATTCAAACATTAGATTTATATTCATATAAATGGCCATGGACTGTCATTCCATCATCCTAAAACTCTTTAGGATTTCTATTGCACATTTTCCTTTAACTGAGGAAAATCTTATCAGGTGACAGCCACACCTCTAATAATAAGAATCATAACAAGATTCTTGAATACTATTACGAGATTCCTTATAAAATATGAGAATCATGCAAATATCCTTTTTACATGAGGTACATCAACCAATTACACTGGTTCTTCAAGAGTTAACGAATATAGCTTCTCCCTCTCACCATATGGATGTGAGAATCATAGTTTGGGTCCTCCATCATGGACACTCATTCTCATATATGTATAAACCTCTACTTTGACACGTGAATGTAAATAAGATAGAATATCTTCAGGATTCTTCACATCTCTCATAATAGTATTAATCCATCTATTATGTCTTCTTCCCAAGAGGCATAGAAACCTCCTGAACTGTTCTATTTCAGGCTCATCCATCGGAATGACACCACATTCATGTATTTATTTACTTGTGGGTTAGGGCATATGAATTTTCCCTAGAAGACAAATTGTTCTCATGATTAATAACTTTTCATAATGATAAATATAATCACATGACAATTTTCAACATACTAGCAATGGTTCACACAGTTATGTACATAGATTAAATCAATGTTTTGATATAACCCCATTCATATGTCATGTGATGTGTTTTATCCCTATATCAGACCAAAATTCATATTTATGAAATAAATATATAGCCCCATATTCATATCTCATGAGGCAAGCATGTAGCCCTCTATCTGATATATTATGGCCAATCATGTAGTCCTATGTTCATAGCTTATGAAGCAAGCATGTATCCCCATATATCATGTCTTATGAAGGAATTTTCAGCCTTATATCCTTCCTATATAAGTATATCAATCCTACATAAGTCTGATATCAGTCCTATATCATATCACATAATATGGACTCATGAGATAGATAACATGCCAATAAAGACAGAAAACAATGTATATGCTCAACACAATTCAAAGTCTAGGAATGCATATCTCTATATTAATGAACATATTTCAATATATATATATATATATATATATATATATATTTGATTTATAATAACATATAACAATCAAAATATAAATTACTTATATTTATTGTTTTGTGTGGGCTCCCTCTTGATCTTTGCACCCTTGTAGAGATTGTTGGAGTCCTTTATTCACTGCAAAAACTTATTGCATGTACTAGATAGTGAGTCTCTGCATGGGAATTAAGGATCCCATGCAACCAATATCAAATTCTCTTCTCCACTAAAAGGAAATATTCCTTTTTATCATCCTCTTCCTCAAATGATTTCTTTTGAAAAGGTTCACCTCCTTCTATGGTGGTGGATGCATGAAGCCTTCCTTTTTTGTTCTTTCTTGCATAACATTCTTTTGCAAAGTGGCCCTTCTTTCCACAATAGAAACATGTAGTCTTTGATTTATTTAAGTCCTTGAACTTCTTCTTCTTTCCATAAAATAATTTTTTGGGAGTGAGTGGCTTCCTCCCTTTCTTCATTCTTTCCGTGAGGGAAATATTTTTCTCTTTAGTGCAAACACCCTTGCTTTGGATGCACCCTTATTCTTGGATGCAATCATTCCATAATCTCTAAAATTTAGGATTCCCTTCCCTTCCATTTATTGCTGCTAAGAAAGTCTCCCATGAGGAATGGAGTCCATCGAGGGCAGTTTAAAGTAGGTCATTCTCATCAGTCACCACACCGATGCTTACAAGCTGATATTTCACTTATGAAATATTTGTGAAGAATGATGCTACAGTCTCATTGTTGTCCATATTTAGGTTGCGCAATGTGTTCTTTAAATCCCTCTTTTGAGTGGGATATTTATTCTCATACAAGTTCGTAAGTGTTTCAAAACACTTTTTTTCCGTCTTCAATGGTGTGATTGGTGACATGATATTGTCCTTCATGGATACTAATCTATCACAGTAATCTAGCGACTAAAACACAGTCTCATAAGAGACACCTTCACAACTCAGTTTAACTAATTGTAACAATCAGTTAGCAATTAGGTGCATTTATGACACTCAGATCACCCCAGAAATGCTCCTTGTTTGAAGGAGGAAGCCCAGTTAGCCTCCTCGAATGAAGGAGAAGGCTTAGTTGGCCTCGTTGACTGAAGGAGGGAGTGGGTGTTCTCATGCTGATATCATAGTGTGCTCATCTAATGCCAAGTAAGTCAATTAAACTTAGGGTAGTGGGTAAATAGGACAAAATGTACCAAATAAGTGTGAATGTTCAGTAAATGACTCCAACACCCCCCATTAATCTATACTCGGGAAGAGTAAAATAAAATGCATGAAATGCTAGGGCCCTGGAAACAAAGGCCATAGGTCACCCTGTACAATAATGTAACTCAAACAATGCTGAAAAATAAATCTAAGTGAGGAAAGAGGGAAAACCTAGTGGGAAAAACCCCCCTCAAGCTAAACACTGGAAAGTAATCTGATCACCCTGATGAACTCACCCCCAACAGTGAATGGAGGTAAGTGAACTTCTTCTCTGAAAATCTCTTGATGAATATTTATACAATCTTCTCATCAGTAGAGCAGTATTGCAGAATGATGGTCCTTTCATGCACCAATTCCCTGATATAGTGCATGTGTATCTCTACATGCTTGCTCCTCTGCCCGGTCACTGGATCTATGGAGATATTAATAACACTTTGATTGTCACAAAAGAGGATAGTGGATAAATTACTACCAAAATAAAACTTTGAAAGAATTCCTTGCAACCAAACAGCTTGGATGTAAGCATTCACCGCTCCCCGGTACTCGGCCTCTGCTGAAGACAATGCAATGGCCGCCTGCTTTTTGCTAGACCAGAAAATAGGGACACCACCAAACATGAATACATATCTGAAATTTGACTTCCGATCAATAGAATCTCCTGCCCAATTTGAACCTGTGTAACCAACCAACTCTAGCTCATAGTCTGCAGCAAAGTGGATGTCGTAGGTCCTGGTGCCCTGAATATATTAGAGGATCCTCTTGGTTTCCTTCCAATGAATATCATGAGGCTGATGCATGTATATTGATACATAATTCATGTCATAATATATATCAATCTGAGAATGAGTCAAGTAAATCAAGCTACCAATCAGCTGGCAGTAGATTGTGCAATCCATGGGTGGAGTGTTGTTTCCTTCTTTAAGGCTGATCCCTGAAAGGAAAGGGAATGGAGCAGACTTACATTCATCCATGTTAAACTTAAATAAAATGTCTGATATGTATTTATACTGATTAACCATGATCCCATCAAAATTTTGGGCAATTTCAATCCCCAGAAATTGCTTCAAGAGCCCCAAATCACTCATCTCAAATGCATCATGGAGGGCATTTTTTATGACTGAAATGGAAGCAACTGTTCTACCAGTAATCAAGATATCATAAAAATATAATACAATAATAACTAAATTACCATCATACTTCTATATATAAACATTCAGATCTGATTTACACCTTTGTAGGTTTTGCGAGAGAAGACATCCATCTTGGAATACCACTCTCTTGGGGCCTGTTTTAACCCGTATAATGACTTCTTTAGTTTGCAAACCAAAGATGAATCTGAAACGTATCCCTCAGGATTCTTCATGTATATCTCCTCATGAATATCTCCATGTAGAAAGGCATACTTAACATACATATGATGCACTTCTCTATGCTTGGATGCCGCAATTGCCAAAACTAGGCGGATGGAGTCCATTTTTGCAATCGGTGCAAAGGTCTCGTGGTAGTCCACTCCTTGGAATTGGGAGAACCCTTTTTCTACCAGAATTGCCTTATATTTTTAGGTACTTCCATCATCAGAAACATTTTTTTGAAACACCCACTTGCATTGAACTAATTTCCTCCACGGAGGAAGCGAAACTAGCTCCCAAGTAGCATTCTTTTGAAGAGAATTCATCTCTTCGTCCATGGTAGCTTTCCATCTCGGATATTTTCGAGCATGGTAGTAAGACTAGATATGAAATTATCATTAAGTAACAAGTTTTAGACAGCAAATATTCATGACAAGAGAGCACAATACCTGCTCTTTGGAAATCGGACAGGGTTCTTCTTGGATCATTAGGATTTCCCATGTTGTCACCAGCGGAAGAAAGTGTCTGTCTGGCCCAAGTTGGGAGATGTGTTTACACTTCAAGTTATAAAATTGAACTTGATGCTTGATGGTCACTTATATCATATATCAGAGGTTCCAAATCAGGTTCCAAATCAGAGTCATCACCCCCAATTTCATCATCCAAATATTTAGTAGAATAGGAACGAAATTCAACAGTTTTCTCCTTCACTAGTTCTACCTCTTGAAGAGGCTCATCGAACCGAACACTTATTTCAATGATGATTTATTTTTTTCTGGTATCCAGCAGCTTGAAACCTTTAGATTCATCAGAATATCCAATAAACAAACATTCATTACTTTTTGGTTGCAAATCTTTCCTCTTATCATGCGGAATTCGGGCCCATGCAGTGGACCCAAACACCCTGAGGTTTGACACATTCGACTTGTGTCCAAAGTAGGGTTCAAAAGGGGTATTAACTTTCATGGATGACCAAGGCACTCTATTCTAAATGTATACAGCAGAATTCATGGCCTCAGCCCATAAATTTACAGCCAACTTCTTGGCTTCCAGTATGCAAGTGGTCATCTCCTTGAGAGACCGGTTCTTTCTCTCCGCTACACTGTTTTGCTGGGGAGTGTAGGGAAATGAATGTTGGATATGAATACAATTGTTGAAACATAGTTGTAGAAACTCATTACTGACATATTCCCATCCATTATCATATCTCAAAGTTTTGATCTTTTTCCCGAATGCATTCTCAATTAGTGCTTTTAATTCAATGAATTTTTCTAAGACATCTGACTTTTTCTTGATGAAGAAGGCCCATGTATATCTAGAAAAAACATCTATAAAAGTAAGAACATACTGAGATCCATTCAAGGATGTTATGGGCATTGGTCCACTGATATCAGAATGAATCAGCCCCAAAATTTCTGATGCTCGGCTTGCCTTCCCTCGATCAACTTATGCTCAGGATGCTTGCCCAAAATATAGCCTTTGCAAATTCTAATGGTAGCTTTGATGAATGGGAGGCCTTCAACAATGGAATTATTCTATAATGTCTACAATTATTTGAAGTTTAGGTGGCCAAACCTCTCATGTCAGAGCCTACTAACCTCATTTCCATGAGTCAGCAGAGCTGTGGGCTTTGCATCCTCCACAAAATGGGAAAACTCATAGGCTTTTGCATGATGATTTGCAGAGCCTTTTGCCACAAGTTTTCCGGATGCAAGTTCAGTAATTTCTACATCATCTGGGTTGAAGGATACTCTCTTGGGCACTCCAATATGTGTCATTTGATAGAAACTCAGGAGGTTTGATGCAAGAGATGGTACATACAGAACATTTAAAAATAACCGTGCTCAAGGTTTACTGTACCTTATCCTTTTGAGATGATGGTAGAGTCATCTCCCATGTGTATGGGAATGCTCTTGGTAGTGTGGAGAGAAGAGAAAGAGTATTTGCTGGCCATCATGTGTTTCAAAGCTCTATAATCTATGAGTAGAGCCATGGACTTCAAAGTGCTTTCCATGAGGGAATGACCTCTTTCATGCTGAAATTCCCGATCTTGATTTTCTTTCCTCCGAAATATTTCCGGAAAATATATGTTATTTCTCTCAAGGAGAGAAGCAACTTCATCAATATTCATTTTTATGCAGGCATGTTCAGGGTGGAAGCCCTTCCTACAATATGAACACTTAACTTTTTCCTTCCCATGGTGGCCTTTGTTTTTGTTCTTCTTCGAGCCAGTGTTGATGTATTTGTAACTTCAAAATGTATTCACTTGTATATCTTATGTATTGTACCCCGATGTTCCTATCGGGAAGTATCTATAATGTAATTGAGTCATGTCATACCCCGATGTTCCTATTGGGAGAATCAATAATGTAAACAAGTCATGTAAAGTCATAGAGGGTAACCCTCCTTATTGCTCAAGGGTTAAATTCCCCGTAGTTTCGAGGCACTAGGGTTGTTAGACTCTCCTAGAGATGTTGGCCCTAGTAAGTTATTGTCAAGCCGAGAATTAGTATAAATAGAAAGTGATACTCTCTATTTATCACACAGTGACTCACACTCAGTTTTAGTGCATGAGTGAGAGAGAAGGAGCTGGGATAAGAGAGAGAACAACTATCGGAGATCATCTTACTGTCTTTGGGTTTTACTGCTGCCATTAGTGCTTATTCTGTCTCTGAGGAAGCTGATGGGTTTTCACCTTTATGGTTTCCCCGAGGAAAATATTTGTGTCTATTGTCTCTTGTGATTGATTGTTGTGCATGTCATTCTCTCAGAGAAGATCCTAAGATAATACTTTCTAAATTGATAAAAATCTAACATGGTATTAGAGCTAACCTAAGAAGAAGACACTATGAAGCTACGGAAGCTAGGGATTCTTACTTTTTGGGTCTCTCTCCACAATCCATCAGCAAAAGGAGGTTGGGTTGAACCTCCATTGAAGGGTGCATCTTTCTGTTGAAGTAGAATCTAATTCTGAGCACTTTCAGTTTTTGACCTACCACTGCATCAGGAAATTAGGGCTTTTCATTGAAGAGGAATTTTTTAGTAAGCCCAGGCTAGGATTTATCTCCTCCTCAAAATCAAATTTTAGAGACAAGAATCAAGGTTTTTGGTTGGGTAGAACGCTGGGAAATTCAAACCTTAATTTTCCCTGGAACCAGAAAACCAGCATTGCAGAAGATCAGCTCCAGATCTAGTTTTTTGGCTTCTCAAATTAATAAGATCTAAATATTTTGTATTTTCATTTCAGGTTTTTAGTTAAAATGTCTCATCACACCAAGCTTGATGAAAATATTGAGGGAGCTGATGACTTTTGAGCCTGGAAGTACAGGATCTCCCTAGTCCTGGATGAAAATGAATTGGACTCTTACATCAATGAAGAGATTCCAGTTTCAGAGGAAGATGAGGCTAAGGCCTTGATCATGGCTAAGAGGATTATTCCTGATTCAATCAAGGATCACCTCATACCACAGGTGTCCTCCCTAAAGACAACTAAAGAGATGTTTGAATCCTTGACCAAGATGTTTGAAGGAAAGAACATAAATCGAAAGATTACTTTGAGGAACCAGTTGAAGAATGTGAAGATCCAGAATGCGGAGACCATACAATCATACTTTACAAGGGTCTCTCAGATCAAAGAGAAACTTGAAGTAGTAGATGAAGAAGTGGAGAATGCAGAGATTGTAATGACCACCTTGAATGGTCTCCCTAGGTCATGGGACTCCTTCATTCAAGGGATTTGTACTAGAAGAAAGCTAGTCAACTACAGTAGACTGTGGGAGGAATGCTCACAAGAAGAAGCTCGAATAGTAGCCTGAGAAGAGAATATGGGAAGCAGGGATCAATCTCTCATAGTACACTCCAAGAAATGCAGAAGGGACTACCATCACCCCAAAGGTAAGCATTCTCACCAGAAAGGTAACTCAAGAAAACCTAACAGAGATTTATCTAAACTCAGATGTTTTACTTGTGATGAGAGATGACACTATGCCAGAGATTGTCCTAGGAACAAAAATGGCTCTCAGATGAAGAAGGGAAACAAAATAATACATAATGCTCATGCTGCATAGGATGATGAAATTTCCACAAAGAGAATCAAACAAGAAAGTGATGATTCTTCAAGTGATGAAGAATATGTTTTGATTTCCGCTCTCACAGGTCACACATGGAAGCAATGATTGACTTATAGATAGTGGGGCTTCCAAACATATGACGATATTCGAAGGCTCCTTTGTCAAGCTGTCTAAACATGAGTCACCTCACAAGGTGAAACTTGGGGATGACTACTAGTATCCAATAAAAGGTATTGGTGAATCCTCCTACAAGCTAGACTCTGGAAAGTCTATGAAAATAAAGGATGTCTTGTTTGTACTAGGACTAAAGAAGAATCTCCTCTCCATATCTACATTGGATGCAAAAGGAATAAGGGTTGCATTTGTAGATGGCCAAGTTCTTATGTGGCCAAAGGGAAAGACTATAGATGATGCAGTAGTGATTGGGGAACAAGAAGGAGGACTATACAAATTGAAGGGCTAACCAAAACAAGCTTTGGTCCATGACTCAGTCGAGCCAAATGAACTTTGGCATAGAAATATTGCACATGTGCACTATAGAGCACTACCACTTCCAAGCAAAGATATTGAAGGTCTTCCATAAATACAGACAAAACGTGAAGGTGTCTGCAAAGGATTTTTGAAAGGAAATAACACAAACAAGACATTCCCAAGCAACGAGAGCAAGGAAAAAGGGATCTTGGAAATCATCCACTCTGATGTATGCAGTCCAATGTCATCCAGTTCATTGAGTGGGTATGTATACTATGTTTCTTTCATTGATGATTTTTCTAGGAATACATGGATATACTTCTTGAAAAACAAAGATGAAGTATTCAGCAAGTTCAAGGAATTCAAAGCCTTGATCGAGAACCACACAGAAAAGAAGTTCAAAACTTTTCGATCAGACAATGGCGGAGAATTCACATCAAAGGAATTCAAAGAGTTATGTAGATATTCAAGGATTAAGAGGGATTTTACCACTCCATATAATCCACAATAGAATGGGGTTACAGAAAGGAAAAATAGAACGATCATGGAAGCCGCAAGTGCAATGCTTCATGATCAAGATCTTCCCATGCATTTATGGGAAGAAGCTACCGGGAAAGCGGTGTATGTACAGAACTGTACTCCACATAGAGTACTCGAAACAAAACACCTGAATAAGTATTTTCTGGAAAGAAGCCAGAGGTCAGCCATCTCATAATATTTGATTATCCAGTGTACATACACATTCCAAAAGAAAAGAGGACAAAGTTAGATCCTTTTGGAAACAAGGGCATATTTGTGGGATATAGTGAAAGCTCGAAAGCTTACAGAATATACTTCCTGGGATTCAAGAAGATCGATATTAGCAGAGATGTAACATTCAACAAAGACTCATCTTACAACAAATCCAGAAAGAGACCAATTGAAGACTTTGAAGAAACATAAGTACCAAGAATTCAAGATACAACTATGAATGATGCAAATCAAGATGAAGATCAAGAAATAGAAGAACCCCAGGAACCTGTAGATCCATGCCAAGAGAAGAATCCTGACAAGAGGAAACCTGCATGGGTACGAGAGGCTATCCAAGGTGCAGAAAGATATGGGGATTTAGAAGAAATGCACAGAGAGAAGAAAAGAACTAGGTCCTGCTCCGGTTATGTATCCATGTTATGTGACATCATTGATAAAGAACCTTCCAACTATGAAGAAGTGGTAGAGAAGAAAAAATGGAAAGATGCTATGATCGAGGAGTACCAGTCGATCATGAAGAATGATGTCTGGGATGTTGTCCCTAGACCATAGGGGAAATCTGTTGTGACTTCCAATTGGATCTACAAGATCAAGCATGTTGTAGATGGCAGCATAGAGAAATATAAAGCAAGATTTGTGGCTCGTGGCTTCTCCCATAAAGAAGGAATAGATTATGAAGAAAATTTTGCACCTGTAGCCAAATACACTTCCATTAGATCAGTACTTTCTATGGCTGCAGTGATGAAATGGAAGATACACCAGATGGATGTCAAGACTACTTTCTTGAATGATGTAGTAGAAGAGGAAGTGTATGTGGAGTAGCCACTCGGTTTTGAGATACATGATAGGGAGACTCATGTGTGTAAATTGAAGAAAGCCCTGTACAGTTTGAAACAGGAACCTAGGATAGAGTACGGTAGAATTGACAGCTTCCTATCCAGTTTGGGCTTTACCAAGAGTAAAGAAGATTCCAACCTTTACCACAAGGTTGAAGAAGGGAACCCAATGATACTCCTACTATATGTAGATGATCTGTTTATAACAGGTGTGGATGGGTTGATTACTTATACAAAAAGGAAGCTTGCTGCCAAGTTCAAGATGAAGGACTTGGGTATGATGCACTACTCTCTAGGCATGGAGGTGTGGCAGAGTGCATATGGAATCTCCCTAGGACAAGGGAAGTATGCAGTAGATATCCTAAAGAGGTTCAGGATGATGGACTGCAAGGCGATGACCACACCTATGGAATCAAACCTGAAGCTATTGAGTGATGCTTCATTAGAGATGGTTGATGCTATGATGTATCATCAGATGATTGGGTCCTTGATGTACCTGACAAATACGAGACCAAATATTTGCTTTGTTGTGAACACATTGAGCCAGTTCCTAACAGATCTGAGACATGTTCACCTGATTGCTACAAAGCATATTCTAAGGTACCTAAAGGGTATAGTTGATTATGGGCTCAAGTATAAGGCGGATAAGAATATTAACCTGGAAGGTTATGTTGATTCAGATTGGGTAGGCAGTGCCATCGATAGGAAGAGCACTTCAGGGTGCTGCTTCAGTATGGGATCAGGTGTGATCTCTTGGTTTAGCAAGAACCAGTCATGTGTGGCACTGATTACAGCCAAAGCAGAGTATGTCGCATCTTGTTCGGTTAGTTGTGAGGTAGTGTGGCTGAGGAAGCTACTATCTAATTTATTTGATCTTCAGTTGGATGCTACTTGTATATATTGTGACAACCAAAGTTGTGTGAAGTTGTCAAAGAACCCGGTGTTCCATGACAAGTCGAAGCATATCGAGATCAAATGTCACTATACCAGGGATATGGTGCAGAGAGGAGTAGTGAAGCTCTAATATGTTGCAACGGACAAGCAAATAGCTGATGTGTTGACCAAGCCATTAGCCAAAGTGAAGTTTGAGTACTTCAAGGAGAAGCTTGGTGTTCTCCAGATCGAGGTTCCTTCCAAGGGGAAGTGATGAGTCCATGAGCCCTTCTGACATGGTGATAGGATCACTTCCTTCCATGGTTAGATGTAAGTGCAGAGCCATTCTGATATGACTTTGGGATTGGCTCCCACATGATCAGATATAAGTGTAGAGCCTTTCTGACTGGGTCAGATGTAAGCACAGAGCCCTTTTGACATGGTGGTAGGCGGGTCCTCCCATGGTCGGATATAAGTGTAGAGATTTTTTGACTAGGTCAAATGTAAGTGTGGATCCCTTATGACATGGTGGTAGGAGGGTCCTCCCATGGTCGGATATAAGTGCAGAGCCTTTCCTCGGTTGATAGATGGTGTGTCCTATCATGCCAATGGATGTAAGTTCAAATACTTTCTATGGATGGTAGATGGTGTATCCTACTATGCCAGTAGATATAAGTGTTGAGCCCTTCCTTGGATAGTAGATGGTGTGTCCTACTATGCCATAGGATGTAAGTGCTGAGCCTTTCTGACTAGGTCAGATATAAGTGTTGAGCCTTTCTGACTGGGTTAGATATAAGTGATGTGCCTTTCTTTGGATAGTAGATGGTGTGTCCTTCTATGCCAGTAGATATAAGTGTTGATCCTTTCCTTGGATGATAGATGGTGTTTCCTATCATGCCAGTGGATGTGAGTGCTTGGAATTTCTAACATGGTGGTGGATGTGTTCCTCCCATGGTTAGATGTGAGTGTTGGGCATTCCTTTCTGACATGATGGTGGATGTGTTCCTCTCATGGTCAAATGTAAGCTTTGGGTGGGCCTTTCTGACTGGGTAAGATATAAGTGTTGAAGAAGATAAAGAACTACCTGGAGACTAGGCCTACAACCAGCATGAAAAATCACTGGCTCTGTAGAAATTCCTATAATGAGAAGAATTGAGAGATAGCACTAGTTGATCGAGATGGTGAAAGTAGTGATGATGATGATGATCCAGTTATGATCCAGTGATGATCCAGCTTCGATGATGATCCAATGATGATCTAGTTTCGATTATGATCCAATGATGATCCATTATTGATGATGATCTAGACTTGATCCAGAGAAGAAGACTTGTGCTGATGAGTTGTGTCAAGAGAATACCTTCCTAGTTAATAGGGAATGTTGATGTATTTATAACTTTGGAATGTATTCACTTGTATATCTTATGTATTGTACCCATGATGTTCCTATCGAGAAGTATCTGTAATGTAATTGAGTCATGTCATACCTCAATGTTCCTATCGAGAGAATCAATAATGTAAACAAGTCATGTAAAGTCATAGAGGGTAACCCTCCTTATTGCTCAAGGGTTAAAGTCCTCATAGTTTCATGGCACTAAGGTTGTTAGACTCTCCTAGAGAAGTCAGCCCTGGTAAGTTATTATCAAGTTGGGAATTAGTATAAATAGAGAGTGACGGGCTCTATTTATCACACAGTCACTCACACTCAGTTGTAGCACATGAGTGAGAGAGAAGGAACTGGGATAAGAGAGAGAAAAACTGTCAGAGATCATCTTATTGTATTTGGGTTTTACTACTGGCATTGGTGCTTATTCTATCTCTAAGGAAGTTGTGAGGTTTTCTCCTTTATGGTTTCCCCGAGGAAAATCTTTGTGTCTATTGTCTCTTGTGATTGATTGTTGTGCATGTTATTCTCTCAGATAATACCCTAAGATAATACTATTTAAATTGATAAAAATCTAACAACTAGAAGGCTCTTCTTGCTGCTAGTCTTGAACTTTAGGCTTAGGATATTCTAATTTGGTTTTGAGGTTCTTTTGCTACTTTCCTTTCCCCTTCGGATCCTTGGGTCCCAAAGAAAAGAGGGCTTGATCACGAGAGGATCTGATGATCCCAATCTGGACAACCTTATCATGCTCTCTTGTTAGGGACTCAATGAAGGCATTGAGTGAAGGCATCTTCCATCTAGGGGTTGTGAGCTTCCTCGCATAGAATGTAGAAACAAACACTGAATAGTCAGCTCCAAGTTTTGACAAATTGGCGAGGATGAGCTGATCATCCTCCTTCTTCACCTCACACTGCTTTAGTAGAAGGACTATATGCTTGAATTTTGTGAAAAAATCATTAAGGATCTTAAAATTTGCAGGTTGAAGAGACATCAACTCGTTTTCAAGATGATAAACCATTGTTTTCCATATAGGGAGGCAATTTGGTCCCAAATCTCTTTCGGAGTCTTCAATCTTGAGAGGTGGAATAGAATATCCTTGGATATAGAGAGACACAAGAAACCGAATGCTTCATCTTTCTTATTCAAAAATATAGCCTTGTCTATAACATGAGTAGGCTCTTCTTCTGTGTCCATAGTGACCCAGTAGAGTCCTCTAGCACGTAGCTGGATCTCCATGTCTCCTTTCCATTGATGGAAATTGAACGAAGTCAAAAGTTATACGAAAGAATCCATATCAAACTATTGTAGCGAATGCAGTGAGCCTGTAAAACCTGCAAATCAAAACAAGAAATTCACCGTAAGGTTGAACATCCTGCACATTTCAAGTTTTCATCACACCCAGCATAATTGATCAAGCAAGCTTGATCAACAATTCCTTTACTTGGGGTATTAAGTGGTAAACCTTCGACTTCTAGTGCAGTGCTGGAATTTGAGCTTTTGGTCAATTTTTCATGCAAGAACCTTCAAAAACCATGTTTTTGAAGAGAATGAGCTTCATCCCATCGTGAGCTCTGATACCATATTAATCTGTCACATTAATCTAGGGACTAAAACATAGTCTCATAAGATATTTCAAACAATTAAGCATGAAAATGGCATTATGGTGTTGCAATAGAATGTTGCAGATCTGTATAATCAATAAAATAATGATAGTACAATACAATGGTTATGCAGAGTGCATGAATTCCAAGACAATTTGAATTTCCAAGGAGGTCATTTGAATTGAATGAATGGGTGTAACTTAACTGAATGTCAGCCACAATCGGCACACTTAGTTAACCACAGAACTAATCAATAACTAACTCTCACACTAAGTCCTAACTGAATCAGAGTGCAATAGATTACTAAGTATAAATGAAAGTGACTCATCACATGTAACTGCATGTCCAACTGAAGTAGGTAGCACATCCATAACTCCAAGTAGCTCAGATGGAGTTAACTGAAGTGACACATGTCATCAGAAGTGGTTGTAGGCGCATGTGTTAGCTCCAGTTCATAAATAATGACAAAAAATAATCAAATAATGAATGGAGGCACCTTCACAACTCAGCTTAACTAATTGTAACAATCAATTAGCAATTAGGTGCATTTATGACACTTAGATCACCCCAAAAATGCTCCTTGTTTGAAGGAGGAAGCCCAGTTAGCCTCCCCAAATGAAGCAGAAGGCTTAGTTGGCCTCCTTGATTGAAGGAGGGCATGGGTGTGCTCATGTTGATGTCATAGTGTGCTCATATGATGCCAAGTAAGTCAATTAAACTTAGGATAGTGGGTAAATAGGCCAAAATTGACCAAATAAATGTGCATGTTGGGTAAATGACTTCAACAACGGAGTCATATATAATTCTATTTTCCTTTGCTTTATTATTTTTGTAATTTATTCTTGCGGCATTATTGGTAGGATCCTCTACCATGGAAGTCATGAATGAATCAAGACCATTCTCCTTGAGAAGATTCAACACTCTTTCCTTCCATGTGTTGAAGTTGGAAGTGCCTTCAAGGCGGTCCTCCGGTTGAATGGAGATTGATGTCATGGCTGCAATATTTTTATGAAGTATTCAAGATCTACAAAGGCTTAGCTTACTGCAAAAAACTAAGATTTTTCATGCCCTATGATCTGATACCATGTTAATGTTTGAGAAAAATAGGGGATGCTTGAACTTTAAAACTTGTATCCATCAATTTCAACACTTTCATAAACTTTAAATCATCCACATAGGAAAATTTACATCAGCCACATAATCAAATTTATATCATCCATCTATGAGTCTTTATATCATAGACATATCATTATTTATATCATCAATATATGAATCTTCAAGAATAAATCAGCCACATAAAACAATCACCATAAGAGACAATATGTACCTTGGGAAAACCCTCCAAATAGGGAGGATGAAAAACCCAACAATTATTTGAGTATGATAGATAGATTTACAGAGAATGATTTACCACACATCAGCAAAATTCATGATAATAGATGTCACCACAACAATACAGCAGAGAGATCCAAAGAAACCATGCAAAAACAACTGAATGCAAATTGTATTGAACTTGCCATATGCCTCGCATATTAATAACAAGTCAAAACAACCTAGCATGTATAAGCAAGTGAATTGGAGGCTCAATAAACATACTGATGTCATACATGAAACATTACATGAGAGTAGCATGCACTAGAACTACTCTCATGCAGAGATTAGTGCCCTCCTAAAGTCTAGTTCCCAACTAACACTTTAGATTCTCTTCCATGCACAAGATATGTTCCCTCCTTCTTTATTTAGCTTTAACTGGATGCTAACTGATATGAACTAAACATGATCTATCTAAACTAGATGTGAACTGAACTGAACTGAACTAAATGTGAACTTCTTGAACTGAATGTGAACTAATTGAACTTATTGTGAACTTGTTGAACTGAACTCAATCTTCAACTGAATGTGTGACCATAAATTAAGGAGACTAACTAAAAGTCTTTGGTACTTCACAATCAGTTCCACCCATGCAAAAACGCTTTGCATGAATCAAGGATACGTTCCTTCTTGAATGGACACGTTCATTATTTACAACTTTAGGCTTAATTGAGTCCTTCATAATTCAAGTTCACTTTAGGCATACATGTGCAATTCGGATTAATTCTCTTTATCTATGCTTTATCTCATTATCATTAATTAAATATTGCATGGTCCATAGAAATAATCATGAGTATCACCCTAGGTCATATAGTCATATGCTAAATTAATTCATTCTAGGGGTATATAATACCTAAAGGAGACTTATAGCACCTAGTGACCATGACTAGAAATACATCACATAATATATCATCATGACTTAATACAACACAAGTCTCTAGTCTTAATACAACACAAGACCATCTCCAGTTAAGTAGATCCATCTCATAGGGTGCCATCTATGAGAATTATTTGACTTGATACGACACAAGTCCGGACTTGATACAAGCCAAGTATGCAGTCTTGATACAACACAAGATCATAGTACAAGCATCCCACCTAAATACATGAGGACATAGATAGGAATTAATACAACACAATGTCCTAACTTGATACTACACGAGTCCTTAAACTTGATATAACACAAGTTTATGACTCGATACAACAAAGTCCCTGACTTGATACCACACAAGTCCTTAACTTGATACATCACAAGTTTCTCACTTCATACCACACAAGCATGGAGAATGACTTATGATGTTGTACATTTAACAAAAGTATTCCCTCTAAGCAACAATTTACTAATAACAAGGATTGAAATAGATTGATTAAAGAAGAATAAAAATCAAATAGAAATATTAAAGAAAAAGGGGAATCAATTTCATTTGCAAACAATCAAATCCTAGAGTTTTGGCACATGAGGGCATAAATACCATCAAGTATTGGGCAATGGAAAGTGGAGAAAAAGGTACAAGTGGAGGAAAAATGTATGTTTAATATGCACTTATAGAATACTTTTTTTTAATAGGAATTGGAATATTTTTCATTATAGAAAATTTTTTGTGCACAATCATTCAATACAAAAACTTGTAGGCTATCTGATATCAACAATCATCAAAACTGGGAAGACAAGAGTTAGAACTGTTTGAAATTTGCTAGAAAAGCGGCTTTCCTTCCTACATTTCTCCATATTTGAGGATGGGTAAACCCTGACAAACTAAATATTAACCAAGATACAAAAAAACATTACCATAAAACAAAGGCAGGCCTACTTCTTTTTCATTCCCTCCATTCCTTGGAGTGGCTTGGAGACCGAAACTTCTTCCATGGGATGTGCTTTGAAATTTGTTGGCACATAAAACTAGTTGCTCTGATACATGTTGATAACCTCAATGGGTATTCCGAAAGCCTTCCCATTTTCCCCATAAGTTCTCAAATGCCCCTTTCTAAATCATATATCCACGGGTATTAATCGGTGAGTTGGTTGATGACATAATTGATATCTATAGAGGTTTCTTTATTTTGTTTCAGACCTCTGCATACTTCCTCAAAAACCTTGTGCAAATGGTATTTGAAGTCCTCAATTCCACCCTTAAGACTTCTACTCTCATCTTAATTTTTGAACCCATTGTCGAATAATAAACTAGAGACCACGAATTGAGAGAGAATTCCAGATCGAGAGAGTTCTGAGATGTGAGAATTCCACTGCACCGATATCTGAAAGTGTACCGAAAAGAAAAAAAATGATCTTCTCTTGAATGTGAATCCATATTAACATCCAAACTACATGTGTGAATGTTGTGAGTGGAGGTCAGATCTAAATATTATGTCCCTTCGTCATTTAATCCATTACATGTCTCCATAGCTTGGAGCATGCTCTCGATCGCACGTCTAGTTATATTCTCGATAATAATGAATAAAACATGGGGGTGTGAACCATAGTCACGAGTGAGATACCAAGGCTTTGGCCTTCTAGCAGAAGTCATGGAATGGCATGAAATGTAGCTTCTTTATTGGCATAGGTTATTAAACTTGGCTCCAACAAAACACATTTGTTTGCTAGGAGGCTAGTAGCTCAGTTATTGCCTCTAAGAACATGGAAGGAGAGTATCTATGTTTTATCAGAGATAAAGATGATCCTTCGATAAATTATTTTGCATCGGATTTTACCTTTCCTGTATCCAAACCTCATCTTTTGAATAACCTATATTGAATCATCGATGATAATTATTTTGCTTATGCCTTTCCTAGAAATGAGTTCAAAACCAAGAAAAAATGCTAGCCACTCTGCTTCATTATTGGTCTTATTCCCCAGAAACCAAGTGAAAGAATCAACGGTATTTCCTCCAGTATCAAATATTATCCCTCCAACACCTGCGTTCCCTCACTTATAGAATACTTAGGTACTATAATTTTTTTTGTTTTAATTTTTAATGTCAAATTAGAGATTTTTAGTTATAGTATATTCATAACCACCTAAAAATCCCTATTTTATATTGGATAGGGAAACAATGTCGACCCAAAGTCATTTTTGTCATCTTTGGGGATGGACACACTACAAGAACTTAAAAATATTGATCATGAAACATTAAGAAAATACCTCAAGATAAATTCATCTAAAAATATTCAACCTCCTCAAAGTAATGAACATGTACCACATGAATCAATATATTTTCTATGCATTCTTGGATCGAGCAAAAGATCTAGGATAAAATCATTAATAGTATATTGTTTTTGGTTGTAGAGCCTGATCTTCCTGATTTAGAGGTCATTTTTCATCCTTGTTTGGATCCTAACATTTTACAGGGGGTGTGGGGGGGATTCCCTCCCCCCCCTTAGAATTGTGTTCTTTGTTCCACTGCACCACAAGGGCCATCGTCACTTCATGAGGAATCATTATGTTATTAAAAATATCCATATTTCGAGCCCACTAGATTCCATAAGTAAAAGAGGAAGGGAATGCACTAAAGAGACGTACCGAGCTTTCTGACCACCATCCACATCACTTATGCTCTAGAGATGTCCCAGTATGTGTCCCTTGTGATTTTAGCTATTTTTTGGCTTCCTTCCAGACAGTTTCTGCATAAGAACAGAGAGAAAACATGTGAGATATTGTTTCCTCTTTCGAATGGCATAAAACATGCCAAATCGGTCCATTCCATCCTCATTTTTTAAGGTTCTCCCATATAAAAAAATTGTTGCTCAGATCCAACCATAGGGTAGTTTTTTCCTTAAGAGGACCTTCATTTTTCCATGTTTTTTTCCACCAGTCCTCCCTTTCCCCCTGGTGTTGTTCTAAAGTGCAATTCTTGTAGCCTTGCTTGGTCATGAATTCCCCTATTGTCGATTTTTTAGTCCACACCAGTTTATCTTTCGCTCCTTCTTCTAGATGAATATAGCAGGACTGTAACAGTAAAACATGTTCATTCCATTCCTCCTTGAGCCTGCATTCTAGACCTAAATCTTCATCTTTTTTCCAAAGTGTTTTCCTTTGTGATGTGATAAGTGATGCTTAGGGCATAGTTAGTAGGCAATAAATACTAAACAAGATTTTCCTTTGGTGTGACTATTCTTTTTTAAGTAGTTTATTTGTATATGGAGCATCCATCTCCACCAAGTGGGAAGCCATTAATCTGAACAGAGCAAAGATTTTGTCCTAGGACGTAAACATTGTAGGGTTTTGAAATATTGTTTTAAGTAGTAATCTTTATTTTGCAACTAATTAATTTGTGTAAGTAAAATTAATTTATGGTTCACTAGGACATGGACCTATAGAATAACCAAACCTAAGTCAAGGATTTCATTCTCATCCTTATATGTTGGGAGGGAAGACAAGACACTTGTCAGGAGAGTTCCTACTCCCTCAATCCTGGGTTCTCCCTAGACAGATTATCCAACAATCTATTAGACCCTTCTTGGTGATCAATGACCTTTACTTGTTTTTGGCCTCTCCCGCACTATCTCCTACTCCCTCAATCCTGGGTTCTCCCTAGATGGATTATCCAACAATCTATTAGACCCTTCTCGGTGATCAATGACCTTGACTTGTTTTTGGCCTCTCCCACATGATAGTATGGTTTTGGATTGGATCAAACTGTCATTGAGTGTCACTGAGTATGATAATAGGGTTCCTAGACATACAAGTTCAAGCAATTTTGTAGGCTCTTAGAATTTTGTTAGGTTAATGGTTTAAGTAATTTTATTCTGCATTTCCTGCAAGAAGCATTTTCATCAGCAGATGCTTCATAAGTTATAAGTAGTTGTTGCTAGTTTCAAAGAATAGAAAAGCAGCATTAGTAATGCTCCAGATAATAGTGTCTTTATTTATAATATGATGTATGTGAGTAAGTGCCATACCTCAAGATTCAGGTAGTTGTACCCTAACTGTAAAATGCCTTGTAATTCCCTTGAAAAGTTGTATGTCTCAAATTGAGAAATTGCTTCAAAGGTTGATTTAGAATATTAAATCGAATTCAAGGTAGAGTTAATTTTGGATTCAATGTAAGTCCCATGCTCCAATTATTGTGTTGTTTATCAATTTCATCATTTTTCATTGTGCTAAAAACTTGACACTAATACTACTGATTCGCTACAAAGTCCTTAGAAAGGAAAGTGATGTGTCAACCCCTCATTTTGCTTCATTTTCATTACCACAACCTTACCTTTTAACCCTTTTTGCCTCCCCTATATGCCTATATCTCTTACCATTTGGTCATACTTTTCAACATTTTTCCACTTATAACACAATTCCCATTCAATAACACAATTCCCGTTCAATAAGCAATAAGAGGTAAAAAATGTTATATTTTGAATAAATTATACATGTTTTAATGAATTGAAATTATTCTAGAATTAACTATGCATACATTGAAGACCTTATAGGTAAATAATGTTATATTTTGAATAAATTATACATGTTTTAATGAATTGAAATTATTCTAGAATTAACTATGCCTGCATTGAAGACCTTATAGGCATATATCTGTTTCGGTATTCATTTTGGCACTAGTCAGATTTCAAGTCAGAATAGTCAAAGGAGCTTCAGGGGACACAAGCATGCATTCTAGTAAAGAGACTCGACCGCCAGCTGTTCCGGGTTGTAATTATGACAAGTAAGATCGACCCCAGTTCATGTGATGCAGGGTTATTCAAAACAAGAGCTCCAAGGGCATAAGTTGACGCTATGTTACCAGAAACGAGAAGCAGAACAAGAAACTGAAACGAAGTTTGTAGGTTTCGCATATAAGAAATGAGGAGAGAGAAAAAACAATAGCATTGGATAAAATGATGTAAGTCTTAAAAGTGTTAAATAATTTGTTAGTGTAATTTTCTATGTTAGATACCTAAAAAGAGATATAGCAATTCTAATAAATTATGTATAGTGAAATATTATTCAACTTTAAAGCTTTTTCCAAAACCAATAGAATTAATTGTAATTTCTGAATTTTTTTCTAGATGTCAAATAATTGTAACTGCATTTTTCTTTACTAAGATAAATTAAGAATAAAATCAAAATTTACTATATAAAAATATACATAAGTCAACAACCTTTAAGGGTATCATGATTCTATAATCATTTTTGTAATGCATAACCATACTCACAAACAAAGTTTATGAAATTTGAACTATGAAAGCTTATGAAATTAGAATTAAGAAAGCATTGCAGGTAGATTGAAAATCTCATCACCATTGGAGCTGGAAAATAGACAAAATCAAATTTTCACTATTTTAAATGTCAAAGAAACCGAAGCAATGTAATTAGACTGAAAATCTCATTATACCCACATCTAAAAAAGAAAAAAAGAAAATAAAATTTCACTAATTTTAATAGTAAAATTTTGTTGTTCAATAAAAAAAACGGCCTTAAGAAACCAGAAGAAACAAAAGTGGTTTCTTCAAAAAATGATGTGAGGCTTGAAAAACAGGAACGACCTTAAGAAACGTCGTTTTCCGTCCCGTTCTCGTTTCTAACCAGTATTTTAAGGAAACGGCTGCTGCTGTCCCGTTTCTGGTAACAAACAGTTCAGTTGCATTTAAGCAAGGTGGTGACATAACCTCAATGGTCTTATCCTCATACGCTTTGCATTCGTATATTGATTAAGCTTTTAGTTCATCTTGCACCCTGTTTACCATTTTTGGGGATCCGAACATCTATAATCTATGACAAAGAAGGAGATCATAATATACTATTATTTCTTACCTTTGCTATGATGCTATTGGACTTCTGAAGTTTGTGATCTGAGCATCGTTGAATAATGGAGCTTTGATTTTGCAAATCGTGTTGAATACCTGCGTTTTAATTGTGTTAGTTCCTCAGGTTGTCTTTCCGAAGATTAGGGTCCGCTTTTGAGAGAAGAGGTTGATCTTGTATTTATATTTATATTTATAGATAGTTTACTTTTGTTATGTTATATATGTTGGATATTGGGTTCAATGTTTTTGGTAAGTTTTTTGATATAGACTAATGGCCAACCAAGATCATAACTCTAGCCATTGTGGCAGAGATTAACATTTATAAAATTTTGGTTTAATGGCAATGTAAGTCCAACAAATGGTATCAAAGCAACTTATCAAAGATTTGAAACTCATCTAACAATAAATTTCATTTTCACAATTAGTTAGATAATCGTGTTCCTCTGTTGTTATTCCACAAACATTGATTTTCACATTGTTTCAGATCCTGTATACCTCTTTCAGGTACTAATCCATTGTGAAGATATTGCAGCATTTATACATCACTTATATCATTCATGTATTTCTCGGGCATTACCTTGAATTAATTCACAAGTCCGGTAGCTTGCGTGCATATAGTTTTATGTTCATGGTCTTACTCATTTTATTTGATGTGATATTATATATGTTGTCATATGGTTGTCGTATTATGTTATCACAGTGTTAAATATTGTTTTTTTTATAATATTATTTTGATTTATTTAAATTATTATATTCATATCACTTTATTAGTCAGCCCCTGCTTGCCAAAGCAGGGATTATAACAATTAGTTGTTTATACTAAAATTTTTACTTTATAATAATTCTAAAACAAATTCATAATGTTTTTAAATGTTTTGCAATATTTATATATTAAATTTAATATTTTGAAAATATAAATTATTTTGTTAAATATTTGAAATTCATTATTTCTATTTTATTATTGGTTAAAAGTAATGAAGTGACAATCTACCCCTGCTTGGATGTGAAATTATTAAAAATAAATAATAATTTAAAAATTATAAATTCAGAAGAAAAAAAAACTTTTGCTCACCATCTCTTATTAGTATAATTGTTTAATTAATGACAACAATATTTACCGTGCCATACCGTATTTAATCAAAGCATGTGATACTTCATCATTATTATCACAATATTAAAACTAAAAGAAAAGAGAGGTGGCTAATGTGACTGGTTGCAGCAACAATAAGACAGATGGCTCCAAGGAGAGACTATAGTGTCTAGGTGATTTGTTCTTTTTGAATAAGGTCGGGGTTATATTAATTAAAATCTATTGTTTACATTTTAGCTGATTTGTTCTTTTTGAATAACATCATGGCTATATTAATTAAAAGTTGTTTACATTTTACATTTTACATGTGCATTTTTTTGAAAAAAAAAAGAACACGTGTATTCTTATTCTACTTTAAAAACATGTGCATTTTTTTGAAAAAAAAAAGCACGTGTATTTGTATTCTACATGAAGAAGAAAAAGGCTAATATTTATATCATAATGTTATAAATAAATGTTGTTTGTTTATTACCATATGTAAATAAATAAATAATATAATAAGTCACTCTCCTAGTTTTATAAAAGTTAAAAATAATTATTAAATTTAATATTTATAATAAATATATATATCTATCAACTATATTTAATATTTAATGTCTTAGTTTTATCATGCTTAAAATCATAATCCAATTAAAAATTTCATAAAACACTAAAAATATGTTTATATATAAATGTTTTATAGATAATAAGTATGATTAAATACTTACTAATTATATAATTATACAATGTGTTTAAGTACCTAAATTAATATTTATGAAGAGCAAAAAAGTAACATTAAAATAATGTTTATAATGAGTTGATTTATTGTGCTTAATTAAATATTTGTAATGCATAAATAAATTTTATAATATTAAAATTTTGAAAAAATCAAATCAAATAAAGAATAAAATAACATGAAAAAACTAATAAAATTATTAATATTAATTGTTTATGACATTTTGAAAAAATAAAATTAAATAAGAATAAAATAACTATATTCATTTTATAGAAAAACTAATAGAATTATTAATATTAATTAATATTGTCATTAATAATAATTTTATATTATTAGGCAATATTAACATTAATGTTAAGGAAGAGTAATATTAACATCAAACATAACATAACCTTATAAAATTAATACTTTTAAACATATAGATTTTTCCATAATTTGATATAACATTGAAACTTGTTATGTCAAATTTGACATTTTTATTTAACAAATTTAGAAAAAAACACTCATTGAGTTTTTTTCAGAAAGAAAAAAGCATGTCCTTGTTATTCATTGAATCAAAGGGCATCTTACATAGCAAGCCCAGGAAATGGGCTACAATCAAAGAGGACACAATACATGATGTAAAGCCTTACCATCCGAAAGATACACAACTCAATGAGTGTTGAGGGGGAGAGTCTAATGCCAACTATGAAGTAATTAAATATACCCATCAGTAATAACTGTCATGTCCATCCATATCTACCGTGTACATGAAGAGCATGTGAACAACAAACTAAAGGAGCCGGCTCACTACAAGAAGATAAGGTGCAAAAATGAAAGGGCACAAAGTCCCGCACAGACTCAAAAGAGTTTAAAATTTCCATGGGAGGTCAATTGACCCTCAAAAAATTCATGGTATGTGCCAATACTCGGAGCCAATGAGAGAGCAGCTTTAGAGAGACGGTCAACTTGTTGATTATGTTCACGGTAGATATGGTCAAATGACATAGCTAGGAAGTGTGTGCATAGCTTCCTAGTTTCCCTACACCAATATAGTAGCTCAGGTGGAGACAGGGAAGACTTTCCCTTTGCCCAGTTAATGACAACTAAGGAGTCCCCAAACACCTGGAGTGAGGGAATTCCCATCATATGGGTGGAAAGCAGAAGGGCCCAAAGCCCAACCAGTTCTACTTTAGTGTTAGTGCATTGACCGACCCCCACAACAAACTCAAAGGAATGTGTTTCATTAAGGAGCAGGTTGTACCCAATGCCACCACTGTTTGCTGAAGCACCATCAAAAAAACCCGCTTGGATATACAAGAATTGGACCAAGGCCCAGTATTCTGGGTCTTTTCCTCTTTTCTGAAGGTGGGCAGTACATCTGAGCGAAGTGATTCACCTGTTGAATCAAGCCTAGCGCTGGCAACTTATATCCCTCGAAGATAGATTTATTTCTAGCATTCCACAGAACCCACATTGTAAAGAATGGAAGGTAACAACAGATATGATACTTCGAGAAGCGATCAGTCCACTTCCCCAGGAGATCCACAAGAGACACAGACTGAAAAGTAGGTTCTAAGTGATATTGTTCACTCAGTATCGAGAGCAGGTTCAGCCAGACCAGGCAAAAGCCGAAGAGGTGCTATGTGTAATCCTGATCTGCTAAGCAGAGAGCACAAACTGAGGGTCCTATCCATCCCCTCCTCTGAAGGTTATCCCAAGTAAGCAGTTTATTTGATAAAGCCAGCCAAACAAAGCAACTGATCTTTTTTGGCAGTGTACCATTCCAAATAATATCTAAGAGTTTGCTGCCAAGAGGGGGGCAAGATGATGAGACAATGGATTCATATACCGCACTGGCTATAACAGTACCATTCTGCGGGTTTAGAGACTAGACAAGTGAGTCCATTCTCGAAACCAGACGAAGGCCACACCTATCCACACTGATAGTAAAATTATCCAATGCAATTTTCCATTCACCACCGATACCCAAATCAGCAGTAGAGTACTAGTAGTCATGAGGGCCCAGAAGAGTGTTGTGGGCACTGGAAAGGGAAGAAATATCCAATTCAGCAAGGAAATCGAGAAGATCCTAGGGGAGAGACAGAGACTTGTCTACACCCACTATCGGGTCAATGCCTAGACAGATGTTGTGGCCATCACCCACATTCCATGCAAGTCCATGGCCCAAAATAGGAAGTGTTTGCAGAAAACCCCTCCAAAAAACAGAGCCACCACGAGAACAGAATTTTTTTCCACGTAGCCAATCCACCACAGATCTCTGCTTCAGGCATTTGTGACTGAGAACTTGATGCCATATACCATCATGCTGAAGGGCCCACGAAATTTTTTTCAATCTTAATGCAATACAGAACTAAGACAGATTCTTAATGCCCCATCCCCCATACTTTTTTGGCCATGAGAGATGTTGCCAGTTTGCAAGATGGTATTTGTGCTTATTGCCAGCCGAGCCCCAAAGGAAAGAAAAAATAAGACTCCTAAGCTTGTTGATGATAGAGATAGGTATGGGGGGAAGTCCCAGCCAGTACACAGGGATGCTAGTAAGTATAGCTTGTACTAGGACCAAACGACCTCCAAGAGAGAGCAGCCTGTGCGACCAATGAAGAATTCTACTTTCGAATTTCTAAATGAGCCAGAGCCAGTCATTACTCTTATATCCCAATGGCTTGAGATGATAACCCAAGTACTTGAATCCGGTGGTGATTGGGTCCATTTTATAAGGCATAAACCGAGCAATATCCGCACCCACATCAACTTCCAGGTTGCTGAAGAGAAAGCTAGATTTTTCCAAGCTAATGCACATGCTAGATGCCTTACAAAAGGTGCTCAGAATGACATCGAAAGCCATCCACTCAGATAGTGTACCGGAGCCCAAAAGTATAACATCATCAATAAAGAGAAGGTGTGTTAGGGCAAGAGAAGGGGAAATCTTGATGCCCCTAATGAGGCCATGAGACCTAGCATCCACAATCAAGAGGCTGAGTCCTTCAATGACAAGAATGAAGAGAAAGGGCAAGAGGGGACAGCCCTGTCTGATGCCTCGTGAGGCTTTAAAGAATTTTGAGGGTGTGCCATTGACCAGAACAATGAAATTTGTAGAAGAGATACAGGCCATAATCCAGTTAACCCCAAGAAGAGGAATGCCAATCTGGATAAGGATGAACCTAATGTATGACCAGTTTACCCTATCAAATGCTTTTACCAAGTCCAGCTTTAAGATGAGGGCACACATATTCTTCGTTTTCATAGTGTGAAGGGTCTCCTGAATAATGCCAATGGGCTCGACAATATGCCCGTCCTTAAGAAAACCATACTATTCTTTAGAAATATGTGTATCCAAGTGGGGCTTCAACTGAACAGCAATTACCTTTGAAATCAATTTATAAAGTAAATTACATAAGGAGATAGGCCTGAAATCTGCAAAGGTAATGGGCTTATCCTTTTTCGGTATCATAGCAAGAAATGTAGAGTTAAGGGAGGGAGGTACCTAACCCGAGACTCTCGTATGTTCAATAGCAGCAAGTAAATCATTTCCCAACAGACCGAAAAAATATATATAAAATTCTACAAGCCAGCCGTCAAGACCCGAGCTCTTGTCCTTTTTAAAGGAGTGAAGGGCACTATCAATCTCTGCAATAGTGACAGGTCTAGTGAGGCAAGGAGCATCCATAGGAGAGATCATAATGGGATACAATATGGCCACCTTAAGCTGAGCAAGAAGGTCGGTTTGGTTGTCATCACAAAAGATCTGTGCGAAGTGCTTACATCCCAGTTCTTTAAGACCCAATTCATCCTCGACAGCAGTACCCTCCTCATTCAAAAGTGACCAAATGGTGTTTTGGTTCCTTCTTCTCGAGGCCAAAGTATGGAAATACTTTGTGTTTTGGTCTCCATTAAGGGCCCATTTAGTGCGACTCTTAAGCATCCAGGTAAGGAGGATATGGTCAGTCAGGGACTTTTTTCGGAGTTGGAGCTGAGCAAGGGTAGGCTGTTCCTCCAAGGAAAGGATACCAAAGTCCGGTCCCAAGAGAATATCACTAATGTCTGAGTCAATCTGCTGACATTCAGATTCCAGAGTTGAACCTTTGTCCTTGATCCATCTCTTAACATCCAACTTGAGAGATCTGAGTTTGTGTGTGAGAAGTTCACAGTCAAAATAAGACGAAGGTCCAAAGAGGCTAGACCATCTATTGGTAACCTAAGAGGAGAAATCAGGATCATCCAGCCATGATCTGTTAAACTTAAAGGGATAGTTGCAAGACCCAATGGATTTGTTCCACTCAAGACAGATAGGAAAGTGGTCAAAGATATCAGAGGGTAAAGTCCAAACCCTATGCACCTGAAGGGAAGGAATCGAGGTAGCAGCAACAAGGAAGCGGTTAAATCTTTTTCTGATCCCTTCATTACCTACCCTACCATTCCTCCACGTGGGACCATCATTTGGAAGAGCAATATCCATAAGCCCCAGAGAATAAAAAAGGTGGTGAAAGTGCATGAAGAGAGGATCAATAATAGATCTATCCCCCCAGGTCTCAGAGGCTTTCAGAGTGAGGTTTAAGTCACATCCCAGGATCAGGTTAGGAGAGCTGAGAAATCCACTCCTTCTGACAAGTTCCCAGAAGTTTTCCATGTTCTTATAAAGACCGTAACAGTTCAGGACATCCAAGGGGATGTCCATACCCCTAAAAGAAGCTTGGAGTAATATACCAGCAACGGTTTCGAATGCACGGCACCTGACCTGATGGGGGTTCCAAGCCAATAAAATCCCACCAGAGAGTCCAGAGGCGTTAATGGCGCAAAATTCCCAACTAGGCAGCAACTTTGAGAAAGCCAGGAATGCAAGATTGAGTTACAACTTCATTTCGCACAATTCTTAATAGGTTTGTTATTATTAATAAGGTTCAATTACAATATCACTAGAGGAATCTTCATTTCTTTTTTATATACTGAACAATTTTTAAAAACGAGTAGTTTGAACAATACTTTGTTTTGGATTTAATAACTCTTAACATGTTTAGTTAGTTTTTAAACTATTTTAATTCTTTTAATTTAGTAAACAAAATACAAACATAATTCTTAAGCACGGACTAGCTGCTTTGCAGCTATTTACCTTGTTGTTTTGTTATAATATATTTTGTTTTATTTAATTATTCATCCCACTTTGTATATATATGTATTTGGTTTTTTCTATTATGTTGTTTAGTTTTTATTTTGGATTATATACATGTATTTTTTTATTAGACTTTGTTAATTAAAATTAGATTTTGTTAATAAAATAGTTGTTATTATATATTATATAATTATAAGTACAATATTAGTCTCTAAGGGTAGCTCAATTGGTTGGAGTCCAAATCCAAATACCATTTGCTGTCTTTTTCAATTTTGCAATTGGTTCTTATTTATTTCTTTTAAGATCTAGCTTCTAATTATTTATTTTGGTTTGCATAAATTTATTTGGGGTGTGTATTTCATTTTTGTAGATAGTTTTCATTTTATTTTTCATTAAAAATAAAAATAAAAAGTATTGTTAGTGCTTTAAGAATGTGTTGGCACCCAAACAACTTCCCCTTGATTCTCCCAAAAATCAAGGGCCCCCCATTAAAATTTGTGAAAATATTTAGGTTTTGATTTTATTTTGCTAGTTCTGCACTGCCCCTTCCTTGATTTCAATTTCATGGAAATTCAGTTAGGAGAGAAATGAATCATTTTGATTTTTCCACAACTCCACCAATTTTCAATCTTCATTTTTGGTGGATCTAAATGTTTTTATTCAACACTTAATTCTAGGATTTCTATTCAACATTTGATCATTCCTTGCCAAAGTGTGATGCTTATAGTTTCTAGTTGGAAATTTCTCATTAACACAACAAAGAATTTAGCTGAAATATATCTTTAATTTCATGTGGATAAGATATTCATCTACATAATGACAATTCTTTAAGAAATGACTTAGTAAGGATATACTTTTATCATTTATTTTAATTATAAGTATTTAATCCTTTCTAAAAAGTTTATATGATGATTCTTATTTAACATATTTACATTTTTAAAAAGTAGATGATTTTATTTTTCTCAAATATTAAAGTTACTTTTAAAACTTTAATGATAAAATTCCTAGTTTAACTTTATATGATTTTATTTAAACCAATATGCTTTTAATAAAAGTGACTTTAAATTTTAAATTTAGAAAAAGAATCATTCCCTTAAAAAACATGTGCATTTAAAAATAAAATGAAATAAATTCATGGATCACACTAATAACTAGATATAAAAAAATGCAATATATAGAAATTTGGAATAAGAAGTATAATCATGTGAAAATATTATTTCAAACATGCTGTAATAAACATCTTATGTGGAATAAGCATGTTATGTGCCAAGATAATATCTTGAACTTAAAACTTATTACAAACTTTCATGACATAATTTTTTTTTTTATCCAAGTATGAATATGTAGTAGGAGAAGTGCCTTGTCCTGCTGAGGCTATGATACCATATTAAATTGAGCACATAGATCTGTGGACCAACACACAACTCACAAAATAGATCATACAATTTTACTCAAAAATTGAAGAATGAAACAATGCAAAAATGGCTTGCAACTGTGAATGATTTCATTAATCAAAAGTAATTAGATGATTAATTACAATGTAGTACAATGACTAAATAGCCTCATGCAATTCTAATCCATGTGATGAAATTCAAATTGGTTTGACTCTACTTGACCTTGTCTAAATCATTATCGGAGTTCAAAATCCCAACTCAAGTGTTTAATTCAATGTTAATTATTAGTTAACTAGTCTAACTATCTGAGGTAGGTGAGTAAATGCGCCTCACAACTAAACTCACAACTAATGGAGGTTGGTGCTTGCACTCCCAGTGGCTCCTAATTTGTAAGGATTGATCTAGGAGGCTCCTAAACTGATGCATGCAAGTGTTGACTTCAATTAGCGATCCTCACACTTTAGTAAGTGGTACATATGCCCCAATTAGGCCAAGTGAACCCAATTGTGCTAGTGACTAAATATAGAACGAAAGAACCCTGATTTAGACATAATTGACTAAATTGGACAAAGAAAGAGTATAATCCTAACAAGAAGAACTCTGCTATTACAAATTAAAATTAAAATCTATTGTAACTAAAGTTAATGAAACACTAACAACTATAACATTTTTAACAGAATTATAATGTGTTGAGTTAAACAGCAGCAACGGCAACCAAATAGCAGATATGTTAGAACAATATAAACAGCAAACAGCAGCCAAATATCATATATTTTAAGGTAGCAGATATTTTGCCAAATAGCACTTATTTTAAGCCAAATCCTCAATACTGAACACAGATTGAAAAGCAGAAGTAAATATGTGCAGGAGATAGTTTGCAACTGAATATCATATAACCCAGAACCAGAAAATAAGTACATTGAACAGAAACTTTCGTACAAAGGTCACACCGGGTGAATACGCCTTCACATATAACTGAAATAATAGGCATTCCTCCTTAATATGAAGTATCCACCCAAGCGACCTATAAATTATTCGTATATATATAACTACAAAATGGGTATCATATAAAGACTTAAGATAATCTACTCTATCCACTGCTGTCGCCAGAAAAACTAGGCAGAATTCTATCCACTTACGTGAGGCAGAATTCGAGCAGGGCAGCAGAATTTTGTTCTCTTGACAATAATGTTTACAGTAGTTGTAACAAAATTTCGAAAAGAAAAACTATTGACAACAGAATCACGATGATGAACGGAAATGTCAGTGGTGCAGTTAAGTTCTCTTACTACCAACAAGCAAATTAGAAATATAAGTTCCATAAAATTATGGCCATAAAATAATTAGAGCTTCGCCATGCATTCTGTTACAGATTCTTCTGTTGACACCTACTAAATCAATTAAGAGAAGAAAAAATAGGTGAAGGGTGAGAAAAGTTGCTTAGTACTTGTTTTTTGAAGCGGGATCATTCTTAATCTTGATCTTTTTGATGTCGTAGCTGTAGTTTTCCTTCCACAACACAACAGGCAGAGACTTCCAGGAAAGCAGTTTTCCAGCAGGCGAGGCGATTACTGTTCAAAATTTTGCACTAAACGGGTCCAGCGCTCGTATTTTCTTATATCTGTCTAGCTTCTAAAGCGGAATGGGAATGGTTTCTGTTTCTGAACGCGGCGCTGAGCAACATCTTTCCGTTTCAAAATTCCATCCCCGCATCTTCCCATACCAACGTCAACGTCATAGAGATCTTGGATGTCTAAGTTTCTTCCCATTTCTAAGTTTCTAATCTTTAATTTACAGTGGGTTACAAAAATATACATTATACTTGGATGTCTTTTAGCTTTAAAATGCTTTGTTTTAGTGGGTTTTCGTCGACTCTACTATATATTTGCAGAAATGATTACCACGATGGCTTGATGGTGTTTCTCATTCAATATAGTTATGATTATGATAATGGTTGTGAAAACTCAAACTTTTATACCGTGAAATGTTTATAATCTTTCATTTAAAGTGTATTTATGTAAACAATATTTATTCGAGAGAATGTGAGGATGTTTCACTTTTATAGAGTTTTGGTTCTGGACACTTTCAAACACCCAGAAGTTTGAGCATCGAACTCTCCATAGAGTATTTTTTTTATTCTCCACTATTCAAAATTCTTTCTATTCTCTCACAATTCTCTTTTTGATTTACAATTTTCTTCTTCTATTTATAAGAAGACTAAAAATTGCTTCTCCGTGAATCTACTGACTTAACATTAAAGACCATAATAACTATTTACGTACAAACTTAGCTTCAAAAATCTGCTACAGACTCTCACAAAGTCGGCTGATCTGCGTTTAATTGAAATATTTCCAACACTCCCCCTTAATTATGAGCAAATGTGGATCTCAAAACAAAATATTACAAAATGTTTCAGAGCTTAAAACTTTCTCTGTGCATCGCAGAGTTCACTAAGCAGAACTTGTCATTTCAAGATAACTTCACAGATACTGGAATGTATCCATTTCCAATGGTTTTGTAAAGATCTCTGCAAGTTGATCTTCACACCTACAAAATTCTAAACAAATTTCGTTGTTGTTCACCAATTCTCTTATGAAATGAAACCTTGTGTCAATATGCTTGGTTCTCTTATGAAACACATGAGTCTTAGATAATGCAATGGTTGAACTATTGTCACATAAAATGGTTGTTGGTTCTTGATAGTTATACGATAGGTCTTTTAAGATTCTATGTATCCAAACGGCTTGACATGCAATGCTTGTAGCTATGGCATACTTTGCTTATGTTGAAGACAAAGTTACAATGGGTTGTTTCTTTGAATCCCAAGACACAACACATGCACCAAAATGAAATGTGTACCTAGATGTGCTTTTCGTGGCATTTGTGTTTCCTCCATTGTCACTGTCAGTGTATCCAATGAGTTTAAAATTTTTTGAGGTTGAATACATTATGCCAAGATCCCTTGTACCACTTACATACCTCAAAACTCTTTTACATGCTTTCCAATGAGATTCTTTTGGTGACTCCATGAATCTTGAGATCATACTTACTCCATACATGATGTATGATCTTGTTGCTGTTAAATACGTAAGGCTACCAACAAGTCTTTTAGACAACGTAAGATCTACATTCGATCCATCATCATCCTTGCTCAATTTTAAACTTGTTATTACTGGTGTTGGAACTACTTTGAAATTAGACAAATTGAATCTTTTTAAAACTGCACTTGCATACTTTCACTGTGATATAAATATACCACTTTCATACTATTGTACTTCATTGCCCAAGAAAAACTTCATAAGCCTCAAATCAATCATTTCAAATTCACTTTCCATGACTATTATAAATTCTTTTATGCCAAAATCACCAGTAAATATTAAATCATCTACATACAGGCACACAATTAACATGTTTCCTTGCTCATTGACTTTGGTGTACAACGTTGATTCACTTTCACTTCTGTGAAATTCATTTTTTGTGAGATATGAATCAATGTGATTGTACCAAGCTCTAGGAGCTTGCTTCAAACCATAGAGTGCATTTTTTAGCATGTACACTTTGTGCTCTTGTCCTGGAACTTCATATCCTTGTGGTTGTTCCACATACACTTCCTCCTCTAGATATCCATTCAGAGATGATGATTTAACATCCATTTGATAAACATGCTATTTGTTTTATGTAGCAATTGCCAGAACTGTTCTGATTGTATCCATGCGTGAGACAGGTGCAAATGTTTCATTAAAGTCTATGTTGGGCTGGTGTGTGAACCCTCTTACAACCATTCTTTCCTTGTGCTTTTGCACATTCCCATCAACATCTTGCTTGGTCTTGTAAATCCATTTTACGTTGATTACATCTTTATCTTTTGGTACATCTACCAGCTCCCATGTTTGATTCTTCTCAATGCATTCTATTTCTTCATCCATGGCTTGTTCTCATACTTCATCTTCGACAACTTCCTCAAATGTCAGTGGATCATCTATTTGAGAAAATAATGCAAAGAGAGAGAATGAATTTGGTGTACCAGCTTCATATATTTCAGCTTCGAAAGCATACTTCTTGTCTTCACTAGATCTGTTGATGGAAACATTAATGAACTGCTTGATGGAGTTTGTTGTCCTCTTGGTGTGCTTGTCAGCGTAGCTTGAGTTGTAACTTGTGTCGATGTTCCTTGTGTTGAACCTTGTCGTGGTGTCGTGGGATTCGACGGTGCTGCGACATTTTGATTTGCATGTGGTGTTTGAACCACTTCCTCTACCATGTCATCATGGTCGACATTCGACACAATCTTGACATTATCTTCAATGGTTCCATCCCATGATTCATTCTCAACAAATTGAACATCACGACTGATGATCACTTTCCTTGCGATGGGATCATACAACTTGTATGATTTTGTGTCTTCAGAGTAACCAACAAAAATACATTTATGTCCCATGTTGTCTAGTTTCTTTCTCAGCTCATCTGGAACATGAGAATATGTGACACAACCAAAAAAATTTAAATAAAAAACACTATGATTCATACATGTCCATGCTTCTTAAGAAACTTTGTTCTTCACACTCTTTGTCGGACACTGGTTCATAATATATACAACAATTGCGACTGTTTCATCCCAATATTCATTTGGAAAATGCTTGGTTGCCATCATGTTGCGCTCCATCTCCATAATGGTTATGTTCTTTCTCTTTGAGACGTCGTTCTGTTGAGGTGCATACCACGCAGTGAATTGTTTGTGTATTCCATGGGTCTTGCAAAAATTTAGGAAGTCATTCGAAACATATTCACCACCTCTATATGTCCTTAAGATTTTGATGCGATGTCCACTCTGGTTCTCCACGAGTGCCTTGAACTGCTGAAAACAACTAAATGCATCATATTTATGTTTTAGAAAATATACCCATATTTTTCTTGAGTAGCCATCAATAAAAGTAAGAAAATAATTGCAACCACCCATGGATGATGTATGCATTGGACCACAAATATCAGAGTGCACAATCTCAAGTGGTGTCTGTGCTCTATATGACTTTCCGATAGGAAAAGTCTCTCTATGTTGCTTTCCAAAAATGCATCTTTCACAAAATGTCTCCGGTTTGTCGATCAATGGAAATCCTTTTGCCATAGTCTTTGTGTGCAGTAGCTTCAACCCACCAAAATTTAGATGTCCAAATATGAAATGCCACATCCAGGACTCATCTCGAACTTCTGCTTGAAATGCAGCTTGAAAATCAGCACCATCATTTTCTTTCTTGCCGAAGTGCTTGTATACTTCTTTGCTTTCTGCCTTGATTGCATCTCTTATATTTGTCTTTCCTTTTATGTTTGGAATTATCCTCAAAGGAAACAAGAGATTGATTGTCATTGGTATTTTTTCTATCAGCTGGTTTCTTGGACGCATGTCTTTAATCACACAGTGATTGTCCTCCATGTAGGCTCTGTAACATTTCTATATCAGTTGTCCAATACTCAACAAATTTTGTTTCAGACCTTCGACATGATAAACATTAGGAATAATCTTATGCTCCCCATGTTTGGTTAGAATACCAACAATACCTTTTCCCAAAACAGTGACTTGGACATTATTTCCAAGTGTGACATCAGTTTGAACTGATTTATCTAGACCACAAAACAAACTTGAATTACCAGTCATATTATTACTACATCCTGAATCTAAATACCATATGTCATGTGGACTTTCTTGGACAACATTGCATTCAATTGGTGATGCACATTCCATTAACATTGCGCTCGACGAATTGTTGGTGTTGGTCAACTGGTTTTTGCTTTTCCTTCCTTGGTCATACTACTTATTCCTGCATTCATATGCATAATGACCAAATTTATTACAATAATGACATTAATTTTTTTATCAAACCTGTGACCACTTGGCTAACTTGGGTTCTGATTCTGTCCTCTACCAAGGACATTCCCAGGACTGTTGTCGCGTCCTTTTCTAGAAGAACTTCTTCCTCTACCTCTAGAATTGTTTTTCCCCCTGCCTCTACCATGACTTATGGATGAATGTGATGCATATGCACCTTTCAATGATGTGTTTGATCTATTGATTCCGTGTTCGTGAGTTATGAGTGAGGCTTGCAACTTATCAATGGTAAACACCAACATGTCTTTGTTTTCTTCCAAGATCACAACCAATGATTCAAATCTTGGGGGAAGACTTATAAGAGATTTTTCAACAACCCTTCTGTCTTCTATGTTTTCTCCATGATATTTCGATTGATTTATCATACCGACAACTCTAGTGTAGAATGAGTTTGCTACCTATGTATCTTTCATTGACAAAGATTCAAAATCTCTTCTAAGAATCCACAACTTGGAATTCTTTACCTTGTCCAAACCTTGATAGACGGTTTCTAATGTATCACATGCCTGCTTGGCAGTATTTATTGTTACTACCCTTGGGAGTATGTTTTCATGCATGACTTGGTGTATGTAGAATAAAGCCTTTTCGTCTTTCTTCCTCTATTCCCTCAGTGAATCATTCTCATCTTGTGTGAGATTATTAGGTTTTGTATAACCATTTTGGACTATCTCCCATACATATTGACCTCTGAACAAATCCTTCATTGTTAAAGACCAATACTCATAATTCTTTCCTAAGAAGATTGAAGTTTGCACATGTGTGCACCAGAAGTGGAAGTCATATTTTTTTAATTTTCCTTAGAGAAATGTATATATATTTTTAAGACACCGTTTGGGCTCAATCATTAAAAAAAAATCGTGTACCTCTTTTTACTAGTAGGATAAATCTTGTCTAACACTGACTAGACAAGTCTAATTTTCCACTTTTGATTCCGACCAACTCTCACTTAGACTTAACCACTTTTAGTCGAAATTTTGCAAAGGAGATTTCTTAGTCTAAAGACTTGTCAAATGAAAAATACTTTTCACGGACGGATAAACTCAAACTTTTACACGATGAATTTTTATGGATTCTTAAACTTAAACTATAAATGTAAACAACATTTACTCAAGTAATTCTGGAGAGAATGTGCAGCTAAATAAAACATGCATTCAATCATAAAAATGGATTTATAAATCTTGTTGGGACATAACAAAGAACTATTTGTGGTAAATGCAAAGCTTCACAAATTCAATTTGACTAGTTTATATATGAGAGACGTGAACACTTCATTTTGTCAAAGAGTATGACAGAATCTACTATAAGAGACTTTGATAGATTATTTGCGGTAAATGCAAAGCTTCACAAATTCAATTTGACTGGTTTATATATGAGAGACGTGAACACTTCATTTTGTCAAGAATCTGACAGAAACAGAAGAGACATTGACAGAGTAGCTGAGACGAGATATAGATCCATGATTAATTAATATTTCCAACAAATTATACTACGGAACACCATTTGAATGGGATGGAGTGTCCACACCATCTTTATTTTTAGGGAACATAAATTAGTTGATATATATTAATGATTTTTATTAAAAATGGTGGAAAATATTTATATCAATTATTTTTAATAATATGGTAGTATGAGTTGAAAATTGAAGTAAAGAAGAAAATTAATAAAACGAGTATAGATCCATCTTAAATCTGGATCTAGAAAGCACGGAGAAGGATCCAATTTTTTAGTTGTAAGTTATTTTTATCTTAAATTTTTAAATGTTCATAAAAAATTACACCTCAAATATTTTGATCCCTTTAGTGTTTGGTAAATTGGGGTTTAACATGGATCTTTTAATTACTTTTCAGTTAATTTTATTATTGGATTTTTATTATTTGATAAATTAGGCCACAATATATTTTTATTTTTATTTTTTATTTATGTGAGTTAACATAATGTTTTTTTAATGTCGACTAGCATAACGTGACTAACGGTGGAGATCTTGTCACGTTAGTCATGTAAAACATTATGTTAACCCACATAAATAAAAAAATAAAAACCCAATAATAAAACTAAATAAAAAGTAATTAAAAGATCCATGTTAAAGTGGCATTTACCAAACACTAAGGGATCAAAATGTTTGAGGTGTAATTTTTTATGAACATTTAAAAATTTAAGATAAAAATAACTTACAGCTAAAGAAATTGGATCCCTCTCGGTGCTTTCTAGATCCAGGTTTAACATGAATCTGTATACCTCTTTTTCTAGATCCAGGTTTAAGATGAAACTGTATACCTCTTTTACATACTAATCCATTGTGAAGATATTGCAGCATTTATACATCACTTATATCATTCATGTAATTCTCATGTATTTTTGTGGCATTACATTGATATAATTAACAATGGTCTTACTCATTTTATTTGATGTGATATTATATATGTTGTCATATTATGTTATCACAGTGTTAAATATTGTTTTTTTATAATATTATTTTGATTTATATAAATTATTATATCCATATCACTTTATTGTTTTGTTAAGAAGATGTATATATATATATATATATGTATTTTGTTTTTTCTATTATGTTGTTTAGTTTTATTTGGGATTATATAGATGTATGTTTTTATTAGACTTTGTTAATTAAAATTAGATCTTATTAATAAAATAGTTGTTATTATATATTATATAATTATATGTATAATGTTAGTCTCTAAGGGTAGCTCAATTGGTTGGAGTCCAAATCCAAATACCATTTGGTGTGTTTTTCAACTTTGAATTGGTTCTTATTTATTTCTTTTAAGATCTAGTTTCTAATTATTTATTTTGGTTTGCATAAATTTATTTGGGGAATCCAAATACCGTGTGTTTTTCATTTTGCAATTAGTTCTTATTTATTTCCTTTAAGATCTAGTTTCTAATTATTTATTTTGGTTTGCATAAATTTATTTGGGGTGTGTATTTCATTTTTGTAGTTAGTTTTCATTTTATTTTTCATTAAAAATAAAAAAATATTGTGGATGCTTTAAGAACTTGTTGGCACCCAAACAACTTCCCCTTGATTCTCCCAAAAATCAAGGATCCCCCATTAAAATTTGTGTAAATATTTAGGTTTTGATTTTATCTTGCTAGTTCTACAATGCCCCTTCCTTGATTTGATTTTCATGGAAATTGAGTTGATGATCGGAGAAAAAAAATGAGAGAAATGAATCATTTTGATTTTTCCGCAACTTGACCAATTTTCAATCTTCAGAAATATCTCATCATTTTTGGTGGATCTAAATGTTTTTATTCAACACTCAACTCTAGGATTTCCATTCATCATTTTATCATTCATTGCCAAAGTGTGATGCTTATAGTTTTTAATTGGAAATTTCTCATTAACACGACAAAGAATTTAGCTGAAATATATCTTTAATTTCATGTGGATAAGATGTTCATCTACATAATGGCAATTCTTTAAGAAATGACTTAATAAAATATACTTTTATCATTTATTTTAATTATACTTATTTAGTCCTTTCTAAAAAGTTTATATGATGATTCTTATTTAACATATTTACATTTTTAAAGAGTAGATGATTTTATTTTTCTCAAATATTGAAGTTACTTTTAAAACTTTAATGATAAAATTCCTAGTTTAACTTTATATGATTACTATTTAAACCAATGTGCTTTTAATAAAAGTGACTTTAAATTTTAAATTTAGAAAAAGAATTATTCCCTACAAAACATGTGCATTTAAAAATAAAATGAAATAAATTCATGGATCACACTAATAACTAGATAAAAAAAATTGCAATATATAGAAATTTGGAATAAGTATAATCATGTGAAAATATTATTCCAAACATGCTAGATTTTGGAATAAGCATGTTATGTGGTAAGATAATATCTTGTACTTAAAACTTATCCAATTAGCATTAGGTGTAAGTTATTTTTATCTTAAATTTTTAAATGTTTATAAAAAACAATACCTCGAGCTTTGCAAAAGAAGAACTAAATTCTAAGATTGTTTATACTTCTACCAAATAGCCAGATAGATCTCAAAGGAAAGCACAGCACAGTGATGATTTTAAAAATAAGTTACGAGTCGCTCAATTGGAATCCGTGGCAAAAGGAAAATAAGTTATACCAAACAGGCCGCTGTCAGCTACTGATTTGTGCAAATGATTATTATCTAGAAGGGTTGTTAAAAGAAGCCAACTCAAAGCTTGAATGTCAATATTGTTAAAGGATTCCACAGTTGATAGATTTCTGGGGAGTATTCAAGACTGCACATCTCTTTTAATGAGCGCATCTAAGCCACAACAAGATCACTGCCAAGTTATTAGGCCGTAAAGAATAAATTATTATGCAAAGATTGCCACCTAATACACCCTTGTAGCCGCATATGGAAGATTGAATCAATATTAATGACATCACAGATTATCAAGATCTTCCACCAGTTTAGGAGGACGTGTCAATGGAGGCACACGATTTTCCATAACTTCATGCTATCTGAACGCTTGAGATTTTACTATTGTTTTCGTTTTTATTTTATTTTATTTTTTTAGCAAGCCAATGGAGGTTACAATTTTACTGAGAATAACGCACCAGCTTATTGAAATTGACTGGTAATTGATATTAAAATTACCAAAATCCAATTACAACCGGATTATTTCTAAATTTTGGTTTTTTTTGGTTTTTATCTAAACGTTTTAGATTTCTCACGGCCTTTCTTTTAGTATCTTGAGTGCAGGTTTAAAAGCAAAAGAAAATAACTGGCATTATTACATTTGATAGTGGATCGGGGTCGCATCATATTAAAATTTGCAGAGCATAAAGCACTGTATTATCATACTGTCCACCTAAAAGTGCCATGGGTTTTTTTAAATAAAATAGAAGATAGTTGAGCTGGAACTTACAGTTAAATGTTGTCGGATTTTGACTTCGTGAATCAATTGAAAAATTAATAGCTAGGAAGATTCGATCCATAAATCCCAGAACGAACTTATCATAGAAAGAGGGCCAACTCATTAAACAAAATAGGAAAAGATGGAGGGTATCTTGGAAAACGGTGCGATAGGAAGGCATTCAGTTCTAACAGCCTGAACTGAATTTCAAGAATCTAATTATCACTTATATAAACAACAAAGTTTCTTGTGCAAAGGAGAGGGACGTCTACGGTCTTAGAATAGAGAGAGTTTTATTCTTTTTTATTTTGTTTCTATTTTGTAAATGTTCATGTCTGTAAGTAGAGTGGAGATGTTGCTTTTAGAGGGAAGGCTTGATATTTTCCAAGTTCTGTTTTACTTTTTCTGTTTGATGAGAGATCATTAAAAAATATGGTTTATGGACTGCAGATCATCTACAATTTTTAAGTTTATAATAACTTTTGTTATTAAGATTTTTGGACACTCTTTTTTCAAACTAATATCATGTCAAATTCAGTTTTGTGAATATATATAATATTTTCATAACAATCTTCTGTATTTAAATTCGCTTACAGTTATATTTTATGATAATTGTATGAATCATATGAAATAACTCAAGTCAAAATGTATTTTCATGTTTGATCTTACTGATATTTTTAATCACTTGCTTACTATTTTGATTAAGAATGTTATGCATGAATAAACTCATTGATTGATTTACTTTGTGTGTTTGCAAGTATTCTATCAATTAATTTAATATCTAAGTTCTGACATTAAAGTGTTGTGTTAATTTATTATTATTATAGTTTTAAGTTACTAATAATTATTTATTAGTATCTTTTTAATAATAATCTATTTTACAATAGACAATGATTTTAATTATAACTGTGATTAGTTTTTATTGTAATAGTTATTTTTATAAAAATTTATATTGTTTTAATAGTCAATAATAGTTCACACAATTTATAAGCAACTCATCGCCGGAATAGTTTAGATAAATTAGAATATATTTTCTTTTTAGTTAAATTTATACTATTTGTAACAGTTGTTAAGTAATCTTCTTTTTAAATATTCCTAGGAAATATTTTTGAAAAATCAAAAAAATCTCCTGCAATATCAGTTAGGCATAATTAGATTGAATTTCATTTAGTATATGCTAAATAGAATTTAGCTTGTTAAATAGATATATTTTTACTAATAGCTTGATTTAACTTATAGATTAATATTTACATTTAGTTTTAATAGTTTTAGTTATGTCAATTAGAATTTAGTAGCATTAGGTAGTTTAGATTATACTTTTATAGGTTAAAGTTTACAATTCTCCTTAAGAGAGTTAAAACCTAAGTGGTAGCAGGACCAAAACCTGTGAAAATCAACAAACCCAAACACACCGGAAGATGCAATAAGCAACTTGTGTGGGTTGATTTTTTGCAGTTGACCTCATTCATAAAATTCGGTCAACAGAACCCCATGCACTAATCCATGTGTGAGACAAGACCCATCAACCAGCAAGATGTATTCAAAGGTGATCATGAGTTTGGAAGAACTTTCTCAAATCCTAGCAGAAGCTGGGATCTCTTCTTCTTAAGAAGAACCTATCTACTTCTCCAAAAGACATAGAAGAACCAAAGTTCTATGATCCATGCCTACAAGAAGATAGAGAAACCTCCATTGATCACTTTTGACAATCTACCAAGGAGACCGAAGACTCATGGACTATATCTAATAGGGAGAAGCCACGAGTTCCTAAGATCGAGGAGGCTACATAAAAGAATGCATGGAGTGGTGTAAATGAAGAGGTGGACCAATGACATCACGACTACATTAGGCAATGGTTCCAAACAATCATCACATCAAAGCACCACTATCTTCTTCCACAACTCTTGGTATTATATCATTTGAAATTGTTGGTCCTTCATGCTCTTATGCACATTAAACTTTATATTTTAAATATGAGCATGAATGTATTTTGCAACTTGTTACGCAAATGGCTGCATTGGAAGTACTCCTACACTTGAAGGAGATTCTCTTTTGTAAAATGTAGAGTAGGATGATGTAAATAAATAAATAAAATAGTAAAGAGAAAAATAAGTCCTTTTGTGAAAACCAATTTACTAGCGCATCTAGACACGAACTTTGCTTGAAAATCGGTTAACCAGTGGGAAAAGTTCTCAATAAATCTGTAAGTTCATGTTGGTTCTCAAATCAGTTATTTGTTCTCATGTTGGATGATGAAGGAATTCTTATTGTATTCCTTTTAACAAGCCTTCTCATACCGATCGCAACACTTTATCTAGGTCATTAAGGTTAGAGATTCATTTCAATACCTTGAGATTTGCATACCTTAATGGAAAGTACTCTTGTTGATGGTAGTAGGAATACATCAATTTCTTCTCTTTATCAGATCATGTAAAGTGACTCAACTACAACAGACTTATTCATACTTTGTAGGATGTATTATGGAACCTTGGAAGTCATTGACATCAATGGTGGGATGCCTCGTAATGGTTAACAACATTCCTTAAAGGTTGGAAATCCAGTGACTTATGTCTATGTTCGACATTTGCTAAATTAATTCACATAGTCAGAATTGTGCCTTGATCACCATGGTTTATGGTGAATATTATGAATTTTTGTTCTAACTCCAATTACATATTTTAAGTGGATTTTTTGTCTTTTGGTTCAATAAAGAAGAAACATGACAAGGAATCCTTGCAGTTAGTGTTCCAAAAACAGAAGTGGTCTCTGTGTCTCAGCAAATTTATCTTTTCCTAGGCTTAGTCACAATCTTGTTTCAAAATATGGAGCCCAATGTCCTAACTACCCATCCTCTTATCCTTATTCCATTTCAATTAATTTCCTTCACACAACATCATTGAGTGGCCTTGATACATCATGTATGTCTGTATTTGATCTATTTCCTAACTTCAACCACCAAATACAACCTGCATACATCCTCAAATATGATTGATTCATTTTTTAGTGTTCTTTCCAACAAGTTGTAGAATTCAAGAATATCCATCAAGGATTAAAGTTCAGAAGGTTGTTTTCTTGTTTAGTCAATGTTTCACAAGCTTTTGACAACCTCATAATACTCCTCAAAATATTTGGCAATTAAAAAAGTCAGTTTTTTGTGTTTTTGTGCATTGGTACCAAAACACCTGTAGGTGATCTTGTTGTTTTCACTAGTACCGAAACACCTCTAGGTGACCGTGCCCTTTCAACAAGTGTAGAATCCAGTACTGAAGAAATTGGTTCAACTTCATGATGATCTCATTTCATTTTCATAATTTCCTCATGTTCATGAGCATCCAATACTCTCTTCAATTGTTATATCAACATGCATTACTGATTCAAATTGGGCAGCAACAAAGGTGAGTTTTCGACCAAGTACGTTTTTTTCTCAAAATATTTTTTATTCATTTCGACATGAGGGGTAAGTTTAAAATACACAATTAATCCTCTCTTCTACCTAATTAATTTTTGAGGAGTAGCACTTATTATTGTTATTTTTCTGTCCATATTACCCCTTATATATTATGATATATTATCCCAGTATATTACGACTTGTTTATAGTCCACTTTCACCACCACATTACCGATACTTTTTAATTATTACATAACTTCTCCTATAATGAAGTGCCTTATCGTACATATCATAAGTGACCACTCACCCTTTCAAATCTATATGTTATATCGTTATTTAACCCCAGCCACTGTCATTTTCCTAGTTATCATTACTTCATCCATTGGATAATCTGCATGCATATAAATAATTATGATTGATTCTCATATGACTAGCATTTGGTCGATTTCAAGGCATATGAGGGTTATCTAATGTAATACCCTTTTCAAAAGTAATTTCATTTACACCCCTGTTGTGACCTACACTGTCTACCTACTCCCATGTTGATTATGCTATCCTCCACCATCTTTATTTGTTGTCACCATGGGCATTGGCCACCATGAACCATCTTCGCTCTAGGCACTTAAAATGTTACCCAAATATCATGCCTCAAAATATTTGTTACAGGAGGGAGGGTGAATCGATTTTTTCACACAATTTCATGGATTCCACGATGAAGTCATGGCTCAATTTTCTCTTACCTTTAATGGGGAAAAGACATAATCGAAATGTTGGAATTAGAAGTCTCTAAGAATTCAATGGTAGAGGTTACCAAGATTCCTAGAATAGGAGAGTGATGGTTCAAAACAAACTAGTCAAGAGATCAGTTTGGACCATATTTCGAAAGTTTGAATATCAGTGTGTTGATTAGGAAAAAGCGATTCCACGATTGTGGCTGAAAAGATGAATGAGCTCAGCTAGTATTTGTTGTACATAAATACTTGACATGTGAAGGAAGGTATGAAAATGTCTTACTCTACCACGTTCGAATCCTCCTTCAATTTGAGCCCATTCAACATTTAAACTTTATTTATTTTCTGCTCCGAAGTTTGTATAAAATGACATTGGTCAAGCTTGCAAGAATTGTAAGAATCTGAGTGGTAGAATATACCACAATGGATTAATTAGACTCCTCATTGAGGCTGAATTACAAAAGCAACAAAATTTTTGGGAGAGTTTATGTGTTTCCTTCCTTGATTCCACATAAAACCCTAAAAGTAAATCAAAAGTTCATGCTAAAAACTCAAAAAGGAAGAGGGAAACTATAGAGGCATAGAAGTGCTTGAATAGAGGTCTAAGGGTAAATTTCCCTATGAAGAACAGACAGCTAAACAACCACCAAATGAGCCCAAATAACCTAAAGAAACTAAAACCGTTGGTAATTCACAAAAGGGAGTTGAAATGGAAGACATAGAGGAATTAGATAATCCTACAGAGGAGCATAAAGAAAATGTGGGAGATATCGAACCTAACACTGAATAAGATCTGAACAAATTAGATAATCCTACAGAGGAGCAGAAAGAAAATGTGGGACATATCGAACCTAACATTGAATAAGATCTTAACTTTGATGAAGCTGGGGTTTTTTTTTTCAAACCTCGAAAGGATGTTATGTAGTCAAAGAAACACCCAATTAAGAACCTATCCCTTGCAAAGTTACACGAAGCATGCATATGATCTAGTATGTATATAGTCTTCTATAAATTTTCCCAAATGAAGAAACAGAAAGTTCATGGACCCTCTGAGTTCATAGATAGAATTAACAAAGAGATTGGTTGATTGCGTCGAAAGGAAAACTATATCTCCAAACTGCCTTAATTAAGTTGAAGGTGGTGCAGAAATAAATGCATTTGACAATGAAGGAGTTGAAGGTGATTTGGCTCCGTAATAGGATGAAAAATCATGAGACAAGACTGCCAATGGGTCTCTTCTCAACCAGGAGACCAACACTCTAAGGGAAGCTCTCAAGAGTTATTTCTACCTCTAACCTTTGCTCTCTTGTTCACAAGTTTAAGGGTGAGAACGAACTTTTAAAGACTCAGAATTTGAAGTTGATGATGAAAATTAAGCAACTTTGAAAGTGCAACATGAAATTATTCAATCAACAAAAACAATGAAACAATTGGACAATAGACACATTATCCACAAAAGAGTTGGGGCTACCAACAAAATGATGTCTCAAATTACATAGCATAGCAGGGAAATGCTACCAATGTAAATGAAATAAAAGTTGCATAAGAGGTTGACATGAAGCCACAACATAAGTTGAGGCAACCATCACTTGCAAATCCTATGGTTAGGATAATGACGAGGAGCATGACTCGGGAAAAAAATTATATCCAGGAGATAAGGTAATAAAGTATTCTTAGAGAAATCCAAGCCAATAAATATCAACTCTGATGAAGAAGATAAGGAGGACACACCTGCATAATGTTTGCCAAGAGATTGAGATTAAGTCCAAAATGTTTGCCAAGAGATTGAGATTAAGAATTTAACTACTCAATGGAAAAACTCATATGATGCTGTCATGAAACTCCGTTGTTTAGAACCTAAGCTTTAAAAAAAACCCACTCTTGAGAGTCGGATTCTAAATCAGTTGGTCATCAATGCTCAAGCTGAAAGTTAGATTAAAACAACTCATATTAAAGATATGGAAAAAAATTACATGAAGAAATGGATTGTAAAAATCAGTGTTTTAACCTCCTTGTCAAGGCAGCTGGGATCTAACCTTAATTCTTCTACATTTTTCTTACATAGGGACATGCAATAATTTCATCCTGTGGAAGATGTTAGCCCCTCATTTTGCTTCCTTTTCATCACCGCAACCTACCTTTTTGTCATCCCTATATGCCTATATCTCAAACCATTTGGTCATACTTGTCAATATTTTCACTTATAACACAATTCCCCTTCAATAACCAATAAAAGGCAAAAATTGTTATATTTTGAATAAATTCTGCATGTTTTAATGAATTGAAATAATTCTAGAATTAACTATGCCTGTGTTGAAGACCTTATAGACAGATATGTGTTTCGATACTCATTTAGGCACTAGTTAGATTTTAAGTCAGAATAGTCAAAGGAGCTTTAAGCAAGGCGGTGACATAACCCCCAATGGTCTTATGCTCATGCACGTTTTGCATTATGATTGAGCTTTTAGTTTTAGTTCATCAATTGTGATACCTGAACTGAATTGTAATGCCCTGTTTACCATTTTCGGGATTCGAACATCTATATATATATTTTACCTTTGCTATCATGCTATTGAACTTCTGAAGTTTGTGATCTGAACATCGTTGATTAATGGAGCTTTGATTTTGCAAATCGTGTTGAATACCTACATTTTATTTGTGTAAGCTCCTAAGGCTGTCTTTCTGAAGGTTAGGGCCCGCATTTTAGAGAGAAGAGTTCGATCTTGTATCTATATTTATATTTAGTTTACATTTTATGCATTTGTTATGTTATAGATTTCATTTTCACAATTAGTTCCTCTATTGTTATTCCACAAACATTGTTTTTCACGTTGTTCCAGATCCTGTATACCTATTTTTGAACTATGTTTTAGCTATTACAAGTATTGATTTCAGGTACTAATCCGTTGTGAAGATATTGCAGCATTCATACATCACTTATATCATTCATGTATTTGTTGGGCATTACATTGAATTAATTCACAAGTCCTGTAGCTTGCACACGCCCTCTTTCTATGGTTGTTAATGTCACGCATTTCTTTTATGACTTCCGCCTTAAGCATATTGCTCTATACTTTATACTTTTTCCTTAACTCAACGCTTCTAAACACTGCATTGTGAGTTATTTTTCTGTTATGATTTCTATTGTAATACACATAGTTTATGAATTTTGTTATCATCTTGGTTTTTATATATCATATCATATACTCGTCGTTGTACATGTTTTTTATATATTGTGAATGCATAAATATATTGACAAGTATTGTTTTATGTTAATGGTCTTGCTCATTTTATTTGATGTGATATTATATATGTTGTCATATGGTTGTCCTGTTATATTATCAAAGTGTTAAATATTGTTTGTTTATAATATATTTGATTTTATTTAGATTATTATATTCATTCCACTTTATTGTTTTGTTATAATATATTTAGTTTTATTTAATTATTTATGGCACTTTTTCTATTATAGTGTCAAGTTCATATATTTACGGGCGCCCGCAAGAAGCTGCTACCCAATTATGATGCAATGGGAGCACACAAGTGGAAAAAATAGGAATTCACACGCACCCTTGGATGTGTGCACGTGTTCCGCCTTCGACAATGGAGAACCTCCACGTCGGATTTCCAGAGTGGACAATAGGAGCACGCATGTGCCCCTAACGACGCACACGCATGTATGGGCGTGCACGCTTATGTGGACACACACGCATGTTTTGTGCGTATGCATACAGGGACACGCGTGCGTCCCTGTGTTTAAAAAAAAATAGTGAACAGTTTTGTTTAGTTCACAACCGACCCGCGAGCGTGCAAGCTACCGAAAACGACGTCTAAGCAGGCCAAAACGACACCCACGAAGCCCAATAGAAGGGTCCAAGCATCCTAAAACGACACCCACAGCATTGGAGTAAGGTAGATGGATTAGTATTTGCATTTTTTTGTTTATTTTAATGTTTTTTATTGTATTTCAAATCAAATATAAAATTAAAAAAAAATTGCAAATGAATTGAAATGGAAAAAATTTGATATTGAAGATAACATAATGACAAATACCAATGAACCATCCCAATAAAGGATTGAAACAAACCAATCAGAGGGCCCAATAAACCCCGAATTAAATGAAGAAAACCCCGAAGATGGATTTGGTGAACCACCAGAAAACCCCGAAGATGAATTACACGGGGATTTAAACCAATTAAGAATATTGAGTGATAGACTAAAGAACACTAGGGAACCCTCTTAGGTTTCCCTAGCCACATCACTACAAAACATAATAGAGTCTATCAACATTTCCCATAGTGAGATAACCAATTTGAGCCAATATAGCGCTCGAATGAGAGAACATTATGGCATTGGTATATCCAAAGAGGATATAAAAAACCTGAATATCACAAAATCCCAAATGTGGAGAAAATTTACAGATCCGAGAGCAAGAAAGCCTCTAGATGTGAGGAAGAGGCGAGTTTGCATAGACTGGTGTAATTACCATCCATGGAGAGAAAACTAGAGGAAGAGATGGTTCATGGTTTTTGACAAACCTCCACGCAACAATGTCGAGGTCCCACAATATTTTCTTAGGAAACTGTGGGATGATTTTGTGTTAGGGTTCCATGTGAACTACTTTGACATCACCGAATTCCAGGGCGTCGGTTTTGGCTCAGCCCAAGATCGACCTCATGCCCACCGGAACCCACTCAGAGGACCTCCTGTACCTAGGTGAGAGCCAAACCCGCTTCCTCAACCCTTTGGGTTAGGTAGCAGACTAGATGAGATCCATGATTCCATTAGATGTGCCATATGACACCTTCTCAGGCATACTGCATTTGTGGCTATGTCCTCACAAAGCGAGCAGGACCACCTCGAGAGACACACTTCTGCACGGTCTACTGGTGGTGGGCGAGGGAGAGCAACTATAGGTGTTAGCCAGGATGATCCATCCAGCTTGATGGGACTAGTGCCACATCATTGTTCTCATTGTGTACATCCATGGCATGTTCCCACGTAGGATCATGCCACAGAGAGATATCTACACCAGGTTATTTATTATTTTATTTAATGTTCAAGTATTGATTATACGTTATGCAATCTCATAATTTCTAATAAATTTAACTTAGAATCAGATGTTGATGACTTGATTTGTTTTAATGTACAGTTATTCAGTGTCGAGTCTCCAACACCCAGGTGGGAGGAGGTTGGTTCTTTCAACCTAGATGGAGCCATGGAAGCTGTAGAGGACATCGCGGCACCATACACATAGGTAGTTTTCTTTAAGTAATTAAATTTAATGCTCGTAGTTAATCTTGTCGTCCATTGTAGTTAATATTTAGTAATTGAATATAAATATTTTTGTGTTTGCACAGGTGTCCACGTGAGTGAGTGACCAGCCATCCCCACTTGGGATCGACAAATCCCCTTGTGAGCAGGTATCGTGTAATAAAGTATAAATTTCATTTTATTTTTTATGGCTTAGATATGTATAGTTATATTTTTTATGTACTAATATACAAGGCCATGAATATGGATGCAGGTCCGAGTACATACGCACATCGGTGTCACTATCTCTCCATCGACTGCCTTTTTCCCATTATATATGCTAGGTGTAGCCCCTAGCATACATGTCCCTTTCCATGCATCCCTCCCCACCTCGTTCCATCCATCCCTTGCCTCCCATCCACCACCACACTTCCATCCAAATCCCCCTTCTTCGTCACATCCTTCACTCACTCGCCTCGACCCCAACCCCACCCATCCAACCCCTCCCTTGCAATTTCCCATGTTTCCACCCTCCCCCCTCCGACCACGATACACCATCCATCCACATTCACCCATCCCTCCACCCCATCCCAGACCTCATCCCCCCACCACCCTCGTTTTCTCTTCCAGGGTGGCCCATTCCATTCTACATCTAGTTGGGATTTATCATCGTACATCACCACTTCGCCCACTCTAGTCCATGCCCTCTCTCACTGTTCCCCCTAGTTTTGTCTCCAACGTCAATGTGGCTACATCCTCTGTTATGCCATCCACCCTAGCATTGGAGTAGGTTGTCCATCCCACTACTCCACCTGCCACCCCCGAGGACCAGTCGATTACTCCACCTGCCACCCTTGAGGACCAATCGATTGCTCCACCTGCCAACCCCCAAGACTAGCCTGTTGTGTTCACGGTGAGATTGATTATTTTATGAAAATCTCGTGCAATATTAACAAAAATTAACATAGGAAGTAAATTGTATGAGTTATCTTACTGTTTAAATGTTGCAAGGTGGCATTGCCGAGAGACTTGGATCACAAATGAGGGTAGATCGCTCACCACTTATGGTCTGGTTTGAGGTGAGCTATTTAAGATTTGAAAACTTAATTTTGATTTTTAAATTGTGTTTTATACTTGTATAATTGCCTGTATGAGTTGACATTTGATTGTTGTTGTTTCAGATGCCAAGGGGAGGTGGTCAAAGCAACCAGAAGAACCGATCTTCCTCTAGCTCAAAGAAGAGGAAGATTGATTTTGGAGGTGCACCTGGGAGCTCCGAGGGTGGGAAGGAGGATTGAGAGACCCTCCTATGTACACTAGCCATGATGTGGCATTTTGGCATGAGTTGCCGTATTTTTTATAGGGCACGAGTTGCCATTGTATAGACATTGGGAACAATGTTCCATTTTTTACTACTATTGTATATGATTGGGAATTTGTGTATATGAATATATCATTTTTCACTTATTTATATTACTTTTCCTTTGATTACATATTTGCATACATTATGTCGAATGCAGTAGTAGATTGCAGTTGATGCGCTTGCAATACTTATTGTTGACGAAGCAATAAAGTCTGTATGTTCACAATAAAATGCATAAATTTTTTAACACTGTAGGTTAGTTAACAAAAAAAATACCCAACTGCATAAACGTGTACAATAGAATTGATAATTTTAAATACCAAATACCTGATCTTGTAAATCATAGTGCAAATACCTAGCTCGTCCCTTCACCCCTCGTCCCTTCCATTTCTTGTCTCGTCTTGTCATACCTAGCTTCGGCCTTGTTATTGCGGACCTAAACCCTAAGGACCTAGACCTAACTAGACACCTAACCTAAAACCATAGCTTTCTACCCTTCCAAACCCTTCCTCCCTTCTCCATCTCCTATCCTACTTGCTTACCTTTCCAACTATCCTCTCTCATTTCCTAACCCTAAGCTTCAAATCTCATGCTCCTATCCTCACCCTATAGGATCATAACTTGGCCCCTTTTCAAAACCCCTTCTCTAGCCTTAGAATCCCTCATAGGACTCTACATATCATTGACATTTCCAGCCATACATAAGAAGTTTTGATAGTGATCTACAAGTACATTTGCACTACTAAAATACCAAAAAGACCTCTAAAAAACATGTACGAGATACCATCTTTGTTGAGGACTATCATATAGGTACTTTTTGGCACGCTTGGCTTGACTGGAAATTACTATTTGGGACAGTCATAGTAAAATCTGTCTTGTCTTTTCATTTACCTAACAATTGTCTTCCTAATTGCAAACTTGAAATTGACATAGCTATTACATCTTTACTTTGAATGTAAGTAACATTTTGGGACAGTCATACTTGGCTGAAAGTTATCATTGGTTTGATAGTCTTATTCATTGTCCAAATTGGAATAGAAAGCACTTGTCTGCCTTTGGTATTTAAATAGTACTCATTGTCTTATTTTGCAAGCTAGAAATTGATATTGGAATTATCTTCTCTTATCATTTCATAGTATTGATGAGTTGAGAAACATATTGAACATGACTGTTGTTGGCTTGCATTTGTTACATCTACTTGGAAAACATTGATTTTGATAAATTTGACAATTTATATCATTTGAAGATGAAGTTGGCATTGCTTACTCTCATTGAATACATACATATTTGTTATGCTGTTGTTGAGCACTTGCAATTTTAACGATCTCTTGTACCTGTTGCTTTGGCATATGCTAACTGAAGTTTAAGGGTTAGCATGCATAACCTAGGGTTTAGAATCAATGAGGAAACCCTAACCCTAACTGAAGTTTAAAGGTTAGCATGCATAAACTAGGGTTTAGAATCAACGAGGAAACCCAAAACCTAGGAGGGAAACCCTAACACCAATGCTACCTAACCATCTCTTGTGGCATATTATAAAGTAACTTTTTGTTTGTATATCAGCATGCATAGGATTGTAGTCATATGTCACATATTCTTTATACACTAATCAAATGAGATACTCTTTACGATTTATCATGCACAAATTGCACAAGTTGATGTTAATCAATGGAGAAAATTTAACTCTAATGAGGAAACTATTTTGACTTGGCTGGAAATCATTCTTAGTTTGACAGTCCTATCTTCATGAAAAATGGATTGATTGGGGTCTATGTCAATGTATGTCAGTTGCAAAAGAGGTTGACTTTGTACAATATGATGATAATGTCCCATCAACACCACTAACATGCTTCAACCACATGCATAATTGAAAGGAAAATTACATCCAATGTTATTCACAATCACCCAACCAACCATTAAATAAAATATTGAATCATCCTATAGTGTTTGACCCCCCTCTTTCACAAGAAATATTCATTATGGTTATTGTCTTGTAGGCATATATTCTAGGTATATGGTTTATTATAGCTACATATATTCTAGGTATATGGTCTATTGGTTTCTAGTTAAGTGAGACCAACAAATATATTTATCTAAACCTAATGAGTTCATAAAACTCTAGTTTGTAGTTGTATGTGTAAATGTGTAAACTCTATTTTTAGGTTTGTTGTTTGTAGTACATGAAACACTATAGTTTTTGTTATTTGTTCTTGTAGATTAGGTATATGGTCTAATTGTATATAAACAAGTGAGACTAACATAGAATTTGATCTCTATGTATTTGAATTTCTTTCAATTCATGAAACCATTGTTGGCTTGATACTAGTAATCCATGTATGTGTCTCTACTTCTATTTCATACAATTCTTTGTTATACTTGTAATTCATAAAGCCTTAGTTTCTTTGTTGTAGTGAAGGTACATATATTCTAGGTAAATGGTATATTGGTTTCTATTTGAGTGACACTAACAAATCTAATTATCTAAACCTATTCAGTTCATAAACCTTAGTTTTTAGTTCTATGTCTAAAATGTGTGAACCATAGTTTTCAGGTTTGTGGTTTGTAGTTCATGAAACCCTAGCTATGTTTTAGTGCAGGTACATATCTTCTAGGTATATGATCTACTAGTTTCTAGTTGAGTGAGCCTAACAAATATAATGATATAAACCTAATGTGTTCATAAATCCTAGCTTGTAGTTCTACGTCTAAATTTGTGAACCCCAGTTTTTTGTTTTTGTTTGTGCATGTAGCTTAGGTATATGGTTTAAGTATTTCTACATAAGTGATACTAACATAGCACATTATCTCTATGTATGTGAATTTCTACTTCATAAAACCCTAGTTTGTAGTTATATGTGTAAATTTATAAACCCTATTTTTTAGGTTTATGATTTGTAGTTCATGAAACCCTATTTTTTTTGCTATTTTCTCTTGTAGCTAAGGTATATGGTCTAAGTGGCTTTACATAAAAGAAACTAAAATACTACATCATCTCTATGTATGGAAAATTCTTTCAATCCATGAAACCCTAATTGGTTATATACTTGTAATTCATGTATGAGTTTTTACTTCTAATTCATACAATTATGTGTTTCTACTTGTAATTCATGAAACTCTACTTTCTTTGGTGTACTATAGGTACATAAATTCTAGGCATATGATCTATTGGTTTCTAGGTAATGGCATGCTAGGAGACCAACGGAGTCAACGGCTCATCGATCAGACCTTTAATTCTCGAGTTATGTCGAGTTGAAAATCGCATGAAAATGCCATTCAGGGACACTTGGTGACTCTCGGTCTGGGAGCCAAAAACCAAATGGAGTAGCAAGATTGCATGTTGTTGGCTTCGACAAGTGTGTATGGGAAATTTCGTTATGGGAACACTTCCAATACTGGCACGGTGGAGGGTTTTGCAGAGTTGACCCACCAATGCGAGAGTTGCATTGAAGGAAACTAAGAAAAACCCTAGTTTCCGAAACCGATGCATAATGAAGTCACTGGGCCATGAAAAAATGGTGGAGAGGGCCCCTAGAGGTAATGGCATGCCATTAGACCAACGGAGTCGACGGGTCATCGATCCGACCTTCGTTTTCTGAGTTATGTCGAGTTGAAAGTCGCATGAAAATGTCATTCAGGGACACTTGGTGACTCTCAATCTAGGAGCGAAAAACCAAACGGAGCCGAAAGATTGCATGTCATTGGATCTGACAAGTGTGTATTGGCAATATAGATATGGGAAAACTCCCAAGACTAGCACAGTGGAGGGTTTTGGCAGAGTTGACCGAAAAATGCGAGAGTTGCATTGAAGGAAACTGAGCAAAACCCTAGTTTATGAAATTGATGCACTATGAAGTCACTAGGCCATACAAACATGGTATAGAGGGCCCCTAGAGGTAATAGCATGCCAAGATACCAACATAGTCGATGGCTCATCAATCTAGCCTCTAGTTGCTGAGTTATGTCGAGTTGAAATTCACACGAAAATGTCATCCAAGGACACTTGGTGACTCTCGGTTCGGGAGCAAAAAACCAAACGAAGCAGCAAGATTGCATGTCGTTGGCTCTGGAAAGTGTGTACGGGAAATGTAGATATGGGAACACTGCCAAGACTGGCACGATGGAGGGTTTTGTAGAGTTGACCCACCGATGCGAGAGTTGCATTGAAGGAAACTGAGCAAAACCCTAGTTTACGAAACCGATTCACAATGAAGTCACTAGGCCATGAAAATGCAGTGGAGAGGGCCCCTAGAGGTAATGGCATGCTAGGAGACCAAAAGAGTCAACAGCTCATCGATCTGACCTCTGGTTTCCAAGTTATGTCGAGTTGAAAGTCGCGTGAAAATTTCGTTGAGGGACACTTGGTGACTCTCGGTCTGAGAGCGAAAAACAAAACGGAGCAACAAGATTTCATGTCGTTGGCTCCAACAAGTTTGTATGGGAAATGCTGATATGGGAACACTCCCAAGACTGGCACGATGGAGGGTTTTGCAGAGTTGACCCACCAATGCGAGAGTTGCATTGAAGGAAACTGAGAAAAACCCTAGTTTACAAAACCGATGCATAATGAATTCACTGGGCCATGCAAACACGATGGAGAGGGCCCCTAGAGGTAATGGCATGCCAAGAATCCAACGGAGTTGACGGATCATCAATCCGACCTTTGGTTTTCGAGTTATGTCAAGTTGAAATTCACATGAAAATTTCATTGAGGGACACTTGGTGACTCTCAGTTAGGGAGCAAAAAAACAAACGAAGCAGCAAGAATGCATGTTGTTAGCTCCAAAAAGTGTGTATGGGAAATGTCGATATGGGAACATTTCCAAGACTAGAATGATGGAGGTTTTTGCAGAGTTGACCCATCAATGCGAGAGTTGCATTGAAGGAAACTACGAAAAACCCTAATTTATGAAACCTGATGCACAATGAAGTCACTGGGCCATGCAAATGCAGTGGAGAGGGCCCCTAGGGGTAATGGAATTCTAGGAGACCAACAGAGTCAAAGGATCATTGATTTGACCTCCAGTTGTCGAGTTATGTCGAATTGAAAGTCACATGAAAATGTCATTCAGGGACACTTGGTGACTCTTGGTCTGAGAGCGAAAAACCAAACAGAGCAGCAATATTGCATGTTGTTGGCTCTGAAAAGTGTGCATGGGAAATGAAGATAGGGGAAAACTCCCAATACTAGAACAATGGAGAGTTTTGTAGATTTGACCCACCAATGCAAGAGTTGCATTGAAGGAAACTGAGCAAAACCCTAGTTTACGAAACTGATGCACAATGAAGTCACTGGGCCATGCAAACACGGTGGAGAGGGCCCCTAGAGGTAATGACATGCTAGGATACTAATGGATTCAATGTTTTTTGGACCCCAACCTTGAATTGGCTCAGGCATCCCTGAATGGGTTTTGCAGGCCTACTGCAAATCGCCATAGAATGTTGAAAGGGGATTCGATCAAAGAACTGTCAGTTCCATTGAGATTGTGGCACGATATTATGGATAAGGTAGCCTCCCCCACCCAAAATATTCATGGCCCAGTCATGCCTCCAGGACATATTATGCAAACTAGGGTTTCTCCCCATGAAGTGTAAGTGTAATTACCTAATCTCATTCAATATAGCCATCTGGATCCTCTCTGTTGCTAATTGCCTCCATCAATCTCCCGTGCTTTGAATGAGGAAAGAAGTAACGTACCTTGGTTGAGTTCTTGTTTGACATTGTCTATAGATGGATGTTCATTCCAACAATCAAGTTTGTGAAGTGATAGACCACATAACTTGGTCTGTAATCCACGAAATACATGACCACTAGTTCTTCTTGATTTCCCATCTAGTGTAAGATATTCACCCTCAACCACCATAGATCCAATAGTAAATTCATTTCCTTCATCATCAATCAATGATCCGTTCAGGATTTTCTTACCTCGAATGCATCGTTCCAACCAATAATTTGTGCCCCATTCATTGTCTTTCAGGGAAACAACTACATATATGTGTCCTGGTTGTACAAGATCTGAGATATGGTCGTAGTTTGTCGAAATCGTTGACTAAACCTCCTTTAAGTGGGTTGTTTCAATGACTACACATGGTTCTACTGCAAGTGACACACGATCCCAATCATCAACCCAATCCATGCATTCGCATTCATCCCATTCACCACTGCTACAAGGGCTTCAAAAGCAAGCAAGTTTCTGTGTCCATATTTCAAATAGGGGGTTGTTTGAGTTTTGAAATGAATGATATCCATGTGTTCCTTGTACTGTGCCACATTTATAGGAACAAGATCGATCTATGTCAACCACTTGCCAAAAATTCTTGATTGGCCTTCCTGCCCCTGTTGATGTATGTTGCACTTTAGTTCGGTCTGACATTGTTACAGAGCACCATTGAACCATGGATTTTGCATCTTTGATATGGGGGTTTCTAGTAAACCTCATCTTCTCCCTTCGTAGTGCAGTCACTGATGCATGCATCGGCCCCATCATGCTCACCTTTTCCATTCTCGATCTCAAAGTAGTTCCATATATGCGGCACATTGTAAGTCGTCTGTAACATACTCATCCATTGGAAGACTCGGGCATTTTTGAACTGGCCTGCAAAAGCATCTGACCATATCCAATGCTAATCCATCTATATATATCCCTACTTTAGCAGATCATAGAAAATTTGAAAACAATGTTGCACGTAATGCAGATCATGGCATCTTTCATCACTTATGTAAAAGTTTGTCTCCTTCTGTATTATCATGTTGTTGATGCTACTCTCAGGGCCATGCCTATATGTAATACGTACCATGATGCTGACTTGTTCAGAATGGTAGTATTGACTCTGAATTTCATTCTATGGCTGAAGGGTGTAGTTTTCTGCAAAACCCACAATTGACAATATGGTCCCAATGGGAAATTTGTCCTTGCATTTTTTGTATTGCTCATCCTGCCATCGCGCTACATGCACATGTTGAACATACTACTCAATTTTCATGTAGAACTCCATCAAAAAATCACATACACGTACCTATTTCCATGAAAACAAGGGTCGTATTAGAATGTGACCTTTAAAGAATGTGTATGTAGAAATTGAACGTGTAAGAGGAAAAACATGCAATAATTGTTTCCACATGTGACTTCACCAATGCAATCTTTTTACTTTCCTTCGCACTATCTGATTGATAGGTTACGTACTTGAAGCTCTGCATCTCCACGGTCATACTGCCAAATTGATGCTCATCGCTTCCATGAATGCAACGGTTCAAAAGAGAAAACCCACTGCACCTAGAAAAATTACCATATAGACATGATTTTCCATAGTATTTTTGTCCTTCATGCCTTGGACACATGATGTTGATGATAAAATCTCTCGATGCATTTGATGGTATTATGGATTCATTGCAGCCCTGATCAATGTTAGTATGCAAATCACAAAATATATGTTTATACGTGTCATAAAAAGATTCATATTCTACATGGTATCTACAACAACATGTGTTCTAATCAATGCATATACGAATGTACCATGGCTTACATTTCTCAAAGGACCTTTGGCCCAAGTTTAATTGTGTGTGTTCATTCCTGAATCTCTCATAGAGTTCAGTCTGTGTTGTGTCAAGGAAGTGTTTGACGTGGGGTTCACATTTAGTAGAACATTTTCTCAGCTTTAGCACATCTCTTTGGTTAAATGAAGGTTTGGTATGATCATGCCAGAACTTTTGTACTAAGTCCTTAACATCATCAACTAGCTTCATATCTCGATGAGGCAACCTACCGACAAAAGCCCAACAATCTTTTCCACCTGGAGTATGAATATTTTCTCTTATAATAGAGTACTTAACATTTTTTCTATTTAATTTAAGTATGTGAGAAGTGTGTGAAAGGAGGTGACGTTACCATGTGGACTTGCTTACAACTGATTCTTATAACACATGATGAGCCACACAAAGATATTTCGTACGAGACATCTTGCCAATCGCATTAAAAGCACATTGGAGATTTCTAACAATATGATTGTTAGCCTTTGAACTTCTAACCATCTTTATGCCCAAAATTCTCCTAACAACAACTAAACAATTTGACTTTAACAAACATAGTAATAATTGACATTTACCTGCATCACCTTTGGATTCAAAATATTCCTTCATTAATTTGCTACATTGCCAATCGATAATGCATTTGGGAAACTTGCCTTCAAGACCTGACAAACAACTTTCATCCACATGGATACGTCTAGGAGTCCTTTTTCTTGCACTAGACAATCGAGGTAGGGAAGGTGGACATGAGGCACAAATCCCAGGGCTTCTTTGTTGTGGTGCTTCATTTACATGTTGGTCCATATTGGGAGTGTGCTCGACATGGTTGTGGTATTCTTAGAGAGATTGCAAATTAATCATTGCCCCTAGGTCCAACGCTTAATACTCAGCGTCTCTCAATATACCTATGTCTTCAAGAGATTCAACATGGCTCATTGATGGATTATTGGTTAGAGACTATGTTGATGTTGGAATTTGAGTTGGGTCTGTTGGATGCAACCACTTCACCTGTGGTTCTAAACTAGAGGTTTTTATGTCATCAACTCTGTTAGGATTGGTCGCAGTATCAATGGAAATGTCTAGACCATGTCTCACTCTGTCCATTGCCAACCTGGCCGTTTCTCTTAACTCATTTTCCTTTTCAATGGGCATATTCCTTCTAGTTTCTATTACTCTGTTACTTGAGTTTCCCATCTCCAAAATTTTCTTTATCAAAACTATGAGGCCTACCCCTACATAAGAAGCAACAAATAAGGTATTAGTTCCATTATACAATAAACATGATGCTTTCCAACATAATTAACTAAATTACAAATATGTTAGTATGGTAATTATTGGCATTGATACATAAACGTTGATTAAAGGTTTCTCTTTATGTTCAAAATAAAGTTTCATTTCTATACTCTATTTGATTCAAGTAAAGAGAGTCATGTTTGTAGGTATTACAGCTATAGGATTATGACTTCCTTTGTGTTCAAAAAGTATTGGAAGTCACAAGAAGATGAGTGAAATATTATTCATTTCCAACACCTTCGGATGAGATGGCATTGCACGTAATATGCCACATTAGTTGTGAGGGAAGACACAAGTTCGTGTTTGGATGTCTTGGGAATAAATTGAATAAATTACACTCATTAAGTTACACTAAATAAAGAGAAAAAATTGACTAATTACAAAATGTAGAGGTTGCAAATCCCTCGAAAAAGGAGAAATCATTGAGGTAGAGGCATCCCTGTCAAGCTCAAAGGCATGTTATGATAAATGTAGCATGAATAGGAGAGCATGGACAAGTTGGTGAACTATTCAATATGGACCCTCTCCCGTGATTTCTTCCAAGTTTTTTATACAAATTGAAGAGTATCAAGAGAGAACCTCATCTATACCATCCTTGTGGGAAATGAAAATATATTCATGTGCAAATGATTATTGGTATACATTGCATACTTCATCTTGTATAGAGAATATGGACAACTTGGTGAACTATTCAATATGGACCCTCTCCCATGATTGCTTCAAAGGTTTTTTTTTAAATTGAAGAGTCTCAAGAGATAACTTCATCTATGCCATCATTGTGTGAAATCAAAATATATTCATGTGCAAATGTATATTAGTTAACATTGCATACTTTTATCTTGTATGGAGAATATGAGACTTGCTTAGATGTGAAGTTGGGAATTCTTCTTATGAAATTAATTATTGTCTATGAGAGAGATATTTTGTAGGCATATGCTAAAACATAAATCAATGAAATGATTTGAAAGCTTATGAATGAAAACAATTATTTACATTTCACCATACCTATTCAAAATGATCTCTTATTGCAATGAAAACTTGTAGTTTGAATGTATCCACTAACTTCCAAGACCACTGAATATATTTGTTAGATTCCAAGAGTGATCTTCTATCCAATATTTCAAAGAGTGTCCAATTGATGATTGAGTGTGAGCCAAATTGCAAAGTTCAGGAGCACAAAATGCACGAACAGTTGTAGAAAACCCATGAAAATCGGTAGAAACCTCAGGAATCCAGATCTCTATTTTTTTAACCAGCAACAGGTGCATGCACACGTATTTATGAGCGTGCACATGTGTATAAGAACGCGTGTGCATATCAACGTGTACACATAGATACATGCGTGCACGTTGCTGCCTAACATTTATAACATTTACTCACTAACATTTATCCCATTTAATGACTAATGTTCTTCAACAATGTCTTGGTATTCACACATGTACACATATTTTTACAATATAGTCTTCACCACTACTTTCTTCTTAGGCCCATGAGTTCCATTATGAGGTCTTAGGCTCCTTACCTATGGCTAGTGGAGGGTAAGGGAGGCCTCCAACACTGACCAAGGATGGGAGTCAAGGTTTAAGAAAGTTTTAGCGGAAACCATGGTCAATAACACATGGTAAATAACACCATTGTTAATAACATAAACATCGTCATCATCATCATCATCCTCATCATCGTAATCATCATCATCACCATCATATGCATCGTCATCATAGTCATAGTCATCGTGATCATCATCATCATCGTCGTCGCCATCGTCATCATCATCATCATCATCATCATCATCACCACCATCATTGTTCATCATCATCGTCGTCATCATCATCATCATCGTCATCCTCATCATCATCATCATAGTCATCATCCTCATAATCATCATTGGCATCATCCTCCTCCTCATCATCATCATCGTCGTCATCATCATCATCGTCGTCATCATCGTCGTCGTCATCCTCATCATCATCATCATAGTCATAATACTCGTAATCATTGTTGTCATCATCTTCCTCATCATCATCATCATTGTTCATCATCATCGTCATGGCCATCGTCATCATTCCATTGAAAATGCTTGAAAATAAAATCAAATTAAAGTTTCAAATAAACCTATCATCATCATCATTGTTTCTCATCATTGTCGTCATCATCATCATCCTCATGATCATCATCACCATCATTGTTCTTCATAATCGTCATCCTCATCCTCGTCATCATCCTTGTCATCAACCTCATCCTCATCATCATCATTGTTCCTCATCATCATCGTGATCCTCATCATCCTCATCATCATCATCACCATCATTGTTCATCATCATCATCATCATCATCATCATCATCAACATCATAATCATCCTCATCATCATCATCATAGTCATCATCCTCATCATCAGTATCACCATCCTCTTCCTCATCCTCATCCTCATCATCATATTCATCATCCTCATCATCAACATTGTCATCATCATCATCATTCTCATCATCATCATCATCATCATCACCATCATTATTCATCATCATCGTCGTCGTCGTCATCATCATCATCATCATCATCCTCGTCCTCATAGTCATCATCCTCGTCATCATCATCATCATCCTCGTCCTCATCATCATCATCATAGTCATCATCCTCATCATCATCATCATCCTCATCATCATCATCATTCTCATCATCCTCATCAGCATCATCATATTCATCATCCTCCTCATCATCATCATCATGATCATCCTCATCCTCCTCATCATCATCATAATCATCATCCTCACCATCATCATTGTCATCATCATCATCATCATCATTATGATCACCATCACAGTCATCATCATCCTCCTCATCGTAATCATCATCGTAATCATCGTCATCATAGTCATCATAGTCATACTCATCATCATCATCATAGTCATCATCCTCATCATCATCATTGTTCCCCTTCATCGTTGTCATAATCATCATCATCATCACCATCACCATCATTGTCCATCATCATCATCGTCATCATCATTATCATCATCATCCTCATAATCATCCTCATAGTCATCATCCTCATCCTCATCCTCATCTTCATCCTCATCCTCATCCTCATCCTCATCATAGTCATCATCTACATCATCATCATCATCCTCATCATCATCATCATAATCATCATCCTCATCATCATCATCATAGTCATCATCCTCCTCCTCCTCATCATCATAGTCATCATCCTCCTCATCATCATTATCATCATCATCATCATCATCATTATCATCACCATCGTAGTCATCATCATAGTCAGCATCATCATAATCATCCTAAGAATCGTCATCATAGTCATCATCATCAGCATCGTCATAGTCATCATCCTAATCATCATCATTGTCATGATCCCCATCATCATCATCATCATCATCATCATTGTTCCTCATCATCATCGTCATCATCATCATTGTCATCATCCTCATCATCATCATCATCATCATTGTTCCTCATCATCATCGTCGTCATCCTCATCCTCCTCCTCATCATCATCATCACCATCATTGTTCATCATCATCGTCATCGTCATCATCGTCATCGTCATCATCATCATCATCCTCATCATCATCATCATAGTCATCATCCTCGTCATCATCATCATCATTAACCTAATCCTCATCATCATCATCATAGTCATTATCCTCATCATCATCATCATCATCCTCATCCTCATCATCATAGTCATCATCCTCATCACCATCATCATAGTCCTCATCCTCATCATCATCATCATCATCATCATCATCATCATAGTCATCATCCTCATCATCATCATTGTCATCATCATCACATCATAGTCATCATCATAGTCATCATCATCCTCATCATCGTAATCATCATCATCATCATCATAGTCATCATAGTCATCCTCCTCCTCCTCATCATTATCATAGTCATCATCCTCATTATCATCATTGTCATCATCCTCATCAACATCATCATTGTTCCTCATCGTCATCGTCAGCGTCAGCGTTATCATCATTGCCATCATTGTTCATCATCATCGTCATTGTCATCATCATCATCCTCCTCATCATAGTCATCATCCTCATCATCCTCATCTTCATCCTCATCCTCATCATCATAGTCATCATCCTCATCACCATCATCATAGTCCTCATCCTCATCCTCATCATCATCATCATCATCATAGTCATCATCCTCATCATCATCATAGTCATCATCATCATAGTCATCATCCTCATCATCATCATTGTCATCATCCTCATCACATCATAGTCATCATCATAGTCATCATCATCCTCATCATCGTAATCATCATCATCATCATCATAGTCATCATAGTCATCCTCATCATCATCATCATCATCATAGTCATCATCCTCATTATCATCATTGTCATCATCCTCGTCAACATCATCATTGTTCCTCATCATCGTCGTCAGCATTATCATCATCGCCATCATTGTTCATCATCATCGTCATTGTCATCATCATCATCCTCCTCATCATAGTCATCATCCTCATCATCCTCATCTTCATCATTATCCTCCTCATCATCATCCTCATCATCATCATCATAGTTATTATCCTCATCATCATCATCATCCTCATCATCATCATCATAGTTATTATCCTCATCATCCTCATCATCATCATCATAGTCATCATTCTCATCCTCATCATCCTCATCCTCATCATCATCATCATAGTCATCATCCTCGTCGTCATCATTTTCATCATGATCATGATCATCATCATCATCATCACCATCATAGTCATCATCATCCTCATCATTGTAATCATCATCATAATCATCATCATCATAGTCATAGTATTCATGATCATCATCATCGTCGTCATCGTCGTCGCCGTCCTCGTTGTCATCATCATCATCATCATCATCATCATCGTCGTCGTCGTCGTCGTCATCATCATCATAGTCATCATCGTCATCATCATCACTGTCATCATCATCATCATTATCATCATCATCATCATCATCATCATAGTCATCATCGTCATCATCATCACCATCATCATCGTCGTCGTCATCATCATCATCATTGTTCATCATCATCCTCATGGTCATCATCATCATCAACAACATCATCATCCTCGTCATCGTAATCATCATCATCATCATCATAATCATCGTCATCATAGTCATAGTCATCGTCATAATCATAATCATCATCACCATCACCATCATTGTTCATCATCCTCATCATCCTCATCATCATCATAGCCATCATGCTCATCATCATCATTTTCATCCTCCTCCTCCTCATCATCATCATCATTGTTCATCATCATCGTCATGGTCATCATCATCATTCCATTGAAAATGCTTGAAAATAAAATCAAAGAAAAGTTTCAAGTAAACCTAGCATCGCCATCATCATTGTTCCTCATCATCGTCATCATCATCATCATCATCATCATCACCATCATTGTTCATCATCATCATCATCATCATCACCATCATTGTTCATCATCATTTTCATCATCATCATCATTCTCATCATCATCATCATAGTCATCATGCTCATCATCATCATTGTCATCATCCTCCTCCTCCTCATCATCATCGTCATGGTCATCATCATCATTCCATTGAAAATGCTTGAAAATAAAATCAAAGCAAAGTTTCAACTAAACCTATCATCATCATCATCATCATCATTGTTCCTCATCATCGTCGTCGTCATCATCCTCATCCTCATCCTCCTCCTCCTCATCATCATCATCACCATCATTGTTCATCATCATTGACATCGTCATCATCATCATCCTCACCCTCATCTCCTCATCATCATCATAGTCATCATCCTCATCATCGTCATTGTCATCATCATCATCACCATCATTGTTCATTATCATCGTTGTCATCATCATCATTATCATCATCATCATCATAGTCATCATCCTCATCATCATCATTGTCATCATTCTCATCATCATCATCATCATTGTTCATCATCATAGTCATGACCATCATCATCATTCCATTGAAAATGCTTGAAAATAAAATCAAAGCAAAGTTTCAACTAAACCTATCATCATCATCATTGTTCCTCATCACCATCCTCACCATCATCAACATCATCATCACCATCACCATCATTGTTCATCATCATTGCCATCATCATTGTCATCATCCTCATCATCATCATCGTCGTCGTCGTCATCATCATAGTTATCATCATTGTCATCATCCTCATCATTATCACCATCATTGTTCATCATCATCGTCATCGTCATCGTCGTCATCATCATCATCATCATCCTCATCATCATCATAGTCATCATCCTCATCCTCATCATCATCATCTGCATCATCATCATCATCATCATCATCATCATCATAGTCATCATCATCATTGTCATCATCATCATCATTATCATCACCATCATAGTCATCGTCATCCTCATTATCGTCATCATCATCATAATCATCGTCATCATAGTCATACTTATCGTTATCATCATCAGCATTATTATCGTCGTCATCATCATCATCATCATCGTCATCATTGGTGTCATCATCATCATCATCATCATCATCGTCATGGTCATCATCATCATCATCGTCATCATCATCATCATCATCAACATCATCATCCTCATCATCGTAATCATCATCATCATCATCATAATCATCGTCATCATAGTCATAGTCATCGTGATCATCATCCTCATCATCATCATCACCATCATTGTTCATCATCATCGTCATTGCCATCATCATCATCATAGTCATCATCCTCATCATCATCATTGTCATCATCCTCCTCCTCATCATCATCATTGTTCATCATCATCGTCATGGTCATCATCATCATTCCATTGCAAATGCTTGAAAATAAAATCAAAGCAAAGTTTCAACTAAACCTATGTGCGCACGCATGTTTAACGCATACACACTTAGAAGCATGATTGCGCTTCTAGTGCGTGCATGTTATGTTTTAAACTACACGCACTTGTGATTTAAATTTAGAATTTTGGTGGGCACCCTTTTTCCAACCTACGTGGTGGATGACTTGGCTGCTTTAGGTTTAGGTTCAGGTTTCCAAACCAAGTGGTTTGGACTGTCTTATGACAGAAAACATGTTTTGTACCACTTCTCCTATTTCGTGCATGATTTTTCTTATGCCACGCTTGTCCACTGCTAATGAAAATTTACACACTTGTGTAACTCTGTCTGTAGATTCTGAATGTGTAATTTTTATTTAAATATGTTATCTTTTTCTATTTTTTATTTAATTTTTAATGGACTAACATCAATCTAAGAAAAAAGGTAGGCTATTTGCTTTGACTGTAACTTTTGATTGGCTCACCTATTTAGAAAACGGAAAATAACCCGCACAAGAAGACACAAAGACCTACATCCTAAAAAGAATTATCGTTCATTGACTATGTTAAGACCAAGATGTCGTGGATCAATGCCCGCCCTTGTCATTTTAGTGCGTCATTGACTTCCTTAATTTAAAAAAAAAAATATAACATAAATAAATATCGAAAAATAATGACACACTCGCTATCTACAACTCTATATAGGTTTTTTCACAAAATTCCACCATTTTCATACCAAACGAGTGGACCAACGCAAACATATGCATTATGTTTTGGGGAAAAAATGACATACCAACCTTAGAAGAACCTCGATTTTTGGGATTTATACTTAGTTTCCATAAATAAAAGTTATATATTCCGGAAGGTAATCTGATTGTTCACGTTTCATATTGTTACGCCATATTCCAAAAAGTTGTGTAGGTACCTCTAATATTTCTTTTTGACATTGAGATTTCTGTATTTCCGTAATTCCATTGCAACGAACGCGTCATCAGTGACTAGCATTAGCTTGCACCAGCCCATATATATATATATATATAGATAGATAGATAGATAGATAGATAGATAGATAGATAGATAGATATAGATATAGATATAGACATAGATAGGGAATTTCTAATAAAAATAGATCGTGTTAATAAAAATAATTGTTATTATATATTATATAACTATATGTGTAATGTCAAGAGGATTGTCATTCATAAATGATTTTATTCTCATGGTTACAAGGGACAAAGATAATTAGTAACATCGGTTTTTTAGCTTTTATTATTATTTTTTCTTTTCATTTCCTTTTGTTGCTTCTTTTTTCTTTGGGTGTATATTTTTGGGTTTAGAATGATCTCTTAGGTGTGTGTCTTTAAATTTTCCATATCTTCATTTTAAATTGCTTATTAGGTGTGTATCTTTAAATTTTCCATATCTTGAGTTTAAATTGCTTTTGAGTTTAGTTGTGATTTTGTTGATTTCCTTTACATTCATTTTCTTTGACTTAGTTTTTCCATAGCTTAGTTAACCACAACAAGAATAAGCTATTGAAGATTGGAATAGAACTTCGGAGATAAGATTTTGTGATCCAATGGCTGCATCTTGTGGTGTTAGTTTTATTATTAATTTTTGCTCAATTCTTGTACTTCTCTGGTTTGCAGCAAAGCACTAAGTCAATTCTCAACTAACTTTCCTATGTATTAAGCTCATACTCAGCTAGTTTCTATAAATTTCAATAAAAATCTGAGTTGTTTTAATCTAACTTCTAATAATTTCTATGTTGTTTCAATTTAATTTTTGATAGTCTATTCAAGTATATCCATTTTCTTATTCTAGTCATTTTCAACATACATACAAATGTAAAAAAAAATCTAAATAAAATATGAGGATTTTTTTCGTGTATATTTCAACATAAGTTAGAATACAATAAATCAATAAATCATAAGAAGAATACATGATGCTAGTAGATGGTAGACAACCTCCTTAATCCAGTAGAACTTTTCCAACTTAGCCTCCTTAGTACTTAGCAACCGAATGAATAATCCACCCTCCCATCCAACTCTGATTGTGCTGGCCCTAGGAAATCGATAGAATTCCTATCCCTTGAGCCCACAAACTGATAGATTCAATAAGATTTTTCCCCTTCCTCTCTCCAACAGAAGTTTTCATCTTCCCTTTCAAAAATATTTTCCCCCCAAAAACCAAGATCCCCGACTACTCCCTCCCACCTTTCCTATATACCCAACTTCCTTATGCTTCCTTCATCCTTACTCTACCACCCTACCTCTATCTTCTCAAGACCCAAACTCATTAATCCCCTTTCTACTATTCAAGACAATTTAATATTAATATGTTTATTAGATCTTGTTTTTCTCTCAAGTAGTTTAAACAATAATGTTCATTAAGTTATTTTTGTCAGGCTAAATCCAATTATTTATTAATTTTTATGAATGACCACTACTGGTTTTCTTTACGAGTCTTATATTCTTAATTGATGGATCCATCTACCACTTATATTTTAAATTTTTTAGGATAGAATAATAATTAATAAGCATGACTTAACATAACAAAGATTCCAATGTCTTGATTACTTAATCAAATCATATTTTACAAGGATGTTCGGATTTCCAAATTTGTTTATTTATATTCATATAATATTATTCCATTTGGACAATTCACTCCCGGTTTGTTTAAAGTAATAATAATATTCCACTTATCCAAGGAGGTAGAATAATCCAGATATTTAAATAATTAATTTAACTAGCATAATGAAATTATTTATTTCACAATAGCTTAAAAATAACAATAATCATAATGATACTAATAATAACGATAATAATTATTGAATAGATAGTAATAATAATAATAAACATTCATTGCTTGTTTGTTTAGTTTTTAAGTGGCATATTACCAACATAGTACTCTTACACTTATAGACAAGTATCCTCGAGGGTAAAACTAATTGTAATTAATATTTCAACAGTATAATTTTATTGTCGAATATGGAACAATGTTCATGCATACTTACGACAATTTTTGGCAATAATTTCGACTGATGACACTTACTAAATAATTTATTATAGTGCTCACATACAATTTAAGGAACACTAAATGACTAGTTTAATACATTCCTTAAAAATCTTAACTTCCATTATCAATGTATAATAACTTACCATCTTGTAACAATTTACACAATTATTTAACCTTGTGAGCAATTGTATAACAATACTAATGTATATATGTAAAGTCTACATACATGGTCAGTGTATGCACAGATCACATATGTACTATAACTAAGCATATCATGCCTATGCATATTTGTTATTTAACAATAACAATGCATATGTAATAGTTATAGATAATTTAACATAATCAATTTATCAATATGAGTTATACAATGGTTTAAATAATCAAGATTCAACATTTTTATTCTTAGATTTACAAGAATTAATTAATGAGTTACATTCAGGGAAGGGATACCTACTACCACTGCATATTTCCATAAATACCCCAATCCCCCATAATACTGGCTAACACATCCTCTAATCATATCCTACTTCTTCATCCTCCCTATCCTTCCTCTACTAGTAAAGATGTGGTGTCGGCTTCACCGACTCGGACCCATATAGAAACTAAGAGCGTTAGCGTCAGCTAAAAAGCAGACCCAACCCCTCTTACCAGGCATCTGACCATCATCATCACACTTCTAAGGGAGTGTGACACATCACAACCCTCCACAACCTCAGGTATCATAAAAAACATAGGGTGGGAAATACCTCCATCCCTCTCAATATACTGGGTCTATGCCCTGCCAAAATCACACTATGATGTTATTGAGATTGTCGGTTTGTGTCATTGTATTATCTTGACAATTGATAAGATTTATTGCTTACCACACACTTATTCTTCATATCATCTCAAGTATCTGGTTATCTCGTAGCCTCTGTGTCCTGTGGATTAGCATTTTGAAACCATACATTTCAAACAAATATCTCCATTCAATTATCAGCTGATCCATATCATCAACATCAATTCATTTAATCACATAACATCAATAAATCGATAACAACATGGGTTGTTATCCACGTACCATATCATATATATTATATTTCATCAAGGACGATAAGTAAACGTACAATGTCATTATGAAAGAAAGGAATCTCATGATAACTACGACATCATAATCACGTAATCATAGTAAAATCTCATAATAATGGTAACATCATCACATCATACTCATAGCATCATCATAAGCATAGTGACATCATCAGTATAGTAGTGTTGCAGCTGCAACTATTTCCCAAAATTCAGGAAATTTTGGGACCCTCCTTTAATTCGTTTTTTGCTAAGTTTTTGGTTTTGTTTAATGTTTTAATTAATTTTGCCTTGCCATTGGAAGTGTTTGGACTTTTGAGTCGGGATTATAGTCATCTGCGCGTCCGCCGTTGCGGAAAAGAACTGGACATCAAGTCTGAGTTCAAGTGTATTTGGTCTCCAATGTATTTTTCTTTATCGGCAGTTATTTTGAAATCTCGTTGGAACCTTTGTCTATACATTTTCCACAATCGCGGAAATGGTTCTGCGAAGTTGTCCGAGAGTTGTTTCATCCTTTTCCGACCCCACCGTGTTGTTTCACAAGTCCTTGGTTTTTTTCAACTTTCACCGTTGCGGCTCTAGAAAGCACTAGACTTCCAATAGTTTGATTTTTATTGTCCGCTTGATCAATATTTTTCGCTTAAGACATGTTTATTCTTACTCCGTTTTGCTGGTCTGCGGAACTCATTCCTTTTACGGGTTCGCTGTTGCGGCTCTCTAATCATATTTTGACCCGAAGCCCTAGTCTTGCGAACTCGGATGCGAGTGCTAATTTGTTTCTCCCGTAAATGCCATTGCAGGCGCTCCAACGTTTTCTTCATTCGTCGTTGCGGAGGAGATAGTACCTTGGTCGTCGATCCCATAGTCTTTTTGCCACCTGATGATCTAATTTTTCCCGCCGATTGCATGTTGACCACGACGTATATATAACGGGGTTTGGGGTGTTTCATTTTTTATTGTTATTTTGGATTTTTCTCCGTGCTGTCGTTTTCGCTCGAGCAAACCAAGATTTTTGTTGTCGATACCTTCGCTCCTAGGTGGCTCCGCTGTGGAAGTTCATCGATTTTCCTCCACCAGTCGCGCAACACAGTGCCAGGTAGGCCCTTATGCCCATTTTTTCGTTCCGTTTGATTGGTAAAACTACTTTTGTTGTCCCTGTGGTCAGTGTTTCCTAGGTTTTCCCATCTCAGCCTATCTATATTTTCGATTTAAATAGTATGGCTTCTCGGTGGGGGGTTTATTAGTTTTTGATGATGACTCCCGCGGCCATTGAGGTTTTGCAGACCGCACTCGATTGCTGGGGAAACTAGTACAGACAGCCATTTCGTTGTCCGCACCAGTTTCCCCCAGTCTACGTGTGGCCATCCGGGGAGGCATTTTCATGGTTTTATGCCAGGATGCCGTGAGTCTGGTGACACTGTTCAAATTCGAATCCGAACCCTGAACCAGTCTAGGTTAGAATTGCAATACCCAGTCAGACCATGAAGTGAGCGTTTTACAGCAAGTAGCTTCCCCTTGTCTTCTAGTGCGCTACCATTTGCAGTGCCCTCATTTGAGATTAGGCACCTTTTGTATTTCACATAGCGTGTAGGTCGTAGCGGCGAGAGGGGGTTTCGGGATTGTGTTCATGTTGACAAGAGGAGGGGAATATTCGTCGTTCTTGGAAGGCCGTGATTTGCTAAGTTAAATCCGCAAATTGTTGGGCATGAGCTGGTTTTAGTTTTTGGGTAGGAGCATTTGGTTTTGAACATTGTTTGCTTATTTTTCATAACTGCACTCATGTTTAGCATAGATGAGGTAAAACTCTTATACTGTTGTCTTTATCTTTGAATGTTATCTGGAAATGACCCAACAGAACCTAAAAGAAATTCCTGTATATGACAGGGAAATTCCTCAGAATTCAAGATGTCTAAACGTTAGAAGAAGAAGGCTCTCGTAGTTGAAGAGGAACCGAAAGTCGAAATCGTTACCAGAGTCGAATACACCTACGAGGATACCAAATGCATAGTTGGTGTGGAACCTGAATATCAATGGGGGGGAATTTACAGATTGATAATGCGCCAAGAAGTACCTGACATAGGTTTTGAAGAAGAAACAATCTATGCCAATATAGAGAGATCTTCCTTGATAAAAATTGCTACTAGACCTGAGCTCTTTCCATGCTCAAAGGTGATTGGGTGGATTCTACCCAGGGCAGATGTAACCACCATGATTTTGGAAAATTTTGCTAAACAGGGTTATGCTGCTTATAGCCCTGGGTATGTGGCACTGGCCTACCACTTACCAGCAGCACAGGTGTACTTGACTAAGGACTGGCTGAAGGAAATCAAGTTGGACCTAGTCGAGACAATGAAGAGGATGCTCATGCCTGGAAATAACTTTAGAACGAGGCCGACCGGAGAATATGACACTGCAAGTCTAAGAACCCCTTACAGGTTCATTTCCTTGATGCTGAACAGGATTTTCTGGAGGGCCCACGGTAAAAGATTCAAGTTGGGGTGGGTGGTTATCATTTTCTATGTTGCAACACAGGGGACAGTGTTCAACTGGGCAAACATTGTGTCCAAAAACCTCTCGGCCTGCATTGCTTCAGCATTAGGAGGGGTGTCCCACAAGAGATCAGAGTTCTACATGAGCTCTATATTGATAGATTGCATACTATGCAACCAACCCTTCCCCAATCTGAGGTGTATCTGGGACCAGGAAAGAACACCAGTCTACTCAGCATACAAGCCACTATGGGCCCACAAATACCACAGTCACTATAGGGAAGTGTGTGAGCACTTCATTATGCCATTATATACCCTAATTTTCTTGAAAGAGTGCAACTGCATGTCGGAGGAGGCATTGCAGGTGATTGAAGAATATGCAGACTATTACTTGACTGAGGATGGATTATATTTCAGAATGTTTGGATGCTCCAGAGCACCCTCACTACTACCTAAGTATGCCACTGACTATGTAGTCCACAAAGAGGCAGTTAGACAAGTCTTTTTAGATGGCATTGGGAGCTTTCTGTTTGAACACAAGAAAGCAGCTTACCCTCCTTGCCATTCAGGTTGGGAAGCTACAAGTTTACTAGGGTGAAGAAATCCGATGAATTCGTGGAAGAGTTGGGGAAATTCCATTTTGGGGAAATGCATTTCCACATGAATGATTACCAGAATAAGGTTGCAGAGAACTGCAAAGAGGCAAATGTACATTTTGAATACACCAGCCATTGGGACAGAGAGGAATCCATTTTCTGCATTGCACAAAATATAACAGCCTTAAGAAGAAGGTTTAAGAATAAAATCAACACCAAAGGTGGAAAAGGACAGGATGAGCAAGCAAAGGCAGAGGAGGAAGAAACTAGAAAAATAAATTAAGATGCTAGGAGACTATCACAAGAGGCCGAAGGCTGGCTCAAAGGAGAAGAGGAGGAAAAGAGATGAACTGCACTAGAAGCAGCTAGAAAGGCAGAAGAATCTTCCAAGAGCGAGGAAGAGGAAAAGAAAAGAAAGATGGATGAGGAGCTGAAAAAGTAGGAAGCAGAAAAGCTAAAGCTAACAGAAACAATGACAGAGCAATCAAATTCTGATACAGCAGACAGTCAGGCTCAGGACTTAGGGGAACCCTGATATTCAAGATCTTGAGGTAGCCGCTGGCAGCACACAAGGACAGGCTATGGTCCCCACCCTTAGGCTAATTCATTTTGAACAGAAGAAAGGGGAGGAGGTACAAGATTTCAACACTATCTTTTATGATAGGGAAAGGAAAATGATAGTAAAGAGGACCAAGAGAAAGGTCCTCTTTACTGGGGGGTAGTCTGGTAAAAATGATTAATGATACAACTGTAGTATATGGGACAGACAGGGACCCCAGATTCATTATCAGAGTGGGGGCTACATTGATCCATGCTTCCGAGGACAATGTAGATCGAATAATGACTAATCTCAAACAGTCAAAGAAGTCCTCTTCCCAGCTCAAAGATACCCTAAGAAGAGAAAGAGAGGAAAATAATAGGTTGAAAAGAAAGTTTGAAGACATACAACAAGAAATAAAGTTTTCAAAAGCAGAGCTCCAGTTCCTCCAAGTAGAGAAGATATCTATGGAGGCTTCCCAAGAAAGTCTAGAGAAAGTGTAGCAAGAATGTCAAGGGTTGAGGGTAGAGAAGGAGCAGCTACTAGGCAGGATAGAGGAGTTGGAGCTGTAGAAGGATACCTTGGAGGGATCTGAGAGGAAATCTCAGGGACATAATGCGGAACTTAAAGAATAGATTACCTCATTGATAGTAGCCCTAGATGAAGCCAAGGAACAGCAGGCCAGTCTTTAGCCGTTCAAGGAGCACATTCTGGCACAGAGAAGCAAGATGCACCAGCTTCAAGTGGCCATAGAGGAAGATAGGTGCAAAGTCTTGCAGGTGGGTAATCGGTTGGAAGATATTTTGGAAACCTCTTCATATTTTGTTGACAGATCGTAGGACATCTTAGAAGTCCTGACAGGAAGGATGGCGAGATTAGAAGCGAATGAAGAAACCCCCGCAGATCTACCATCAAAGGATCAAAAAGCCCTAAGGCAAGACTATGATTTATTGGAGTTTCCCATAAACACAGCTGAGGAATTCAAGAAGGCTGTCAAGAAGAAAAAGGGGGCTTGTGCAGAATTCTTTAGAAGACTTTTGATCACTTATAATCACTGCCAGGTTGAGGCTGAATAGAGAATGGATGCCTTTCCAGACCATAGCCTGTTTTTGGATATCTTGCAAAGAAGATATCAAGGAGATGAACAAAGGATATAGCACATTAAATATTTAGATGAGCAGACCCTAAGGAATGAAGTAGATCATTCCGCAGTTAGTGTGCAGTTGTTAGAAGACCAAATTCACCTGAGCGCAGCCAGAATAGAAGTCATAAGAAATCAGGCTGCTAAATTCGAAATAAATATTCGTTTCCTAGAACCTTATGAATTCAAAAGTATTGCCTCAGAGGCTTTAGCATGGAAGAAATTTTTGAATAGTCAAGCGGGACCCTCCTCATGAGCATCTTATTCCTTTTTTTTGTAATATATTGTAAACACTTAATGAAAGAAAATGTGGGAGGTGAAGAGTTGGGGAAGCCCAAGAGTCATTGCGTGGGCAGCCCAACAGTTTTGTTCTTTTGCATAAATATAGAGTATCTAGACAAGAAGAGGGACTTTTTTCCCAGTTATATTGGAAGACATATTGTAAGAAGAACTATTTCCTTTTGCAATAAATAATTACAGTTTGCCTGTTGGAGAAAGCTTGGTGGAATGTTCAAATGTTATGCTATGGATTTGTTGAAGAGGAACTATTTCATTTTCAACTTTGTGTCCATTAACTATGAGATCGTTCTAACTCTTTGAACCTATGTTCTTGCATGAATGATCTCTGGTTTGTTTTATGAAAATTTCCACTATGAGTAATGAATGTTGTTCATAGACAATTGGCTATCTGGTTGTTCAAATATCTTTAAATGTTCATGTGTTTGAAAGAAGTATCAGCTATCTGTGATTTCTTTTTATAATGCATGCACAAAATACATTACTCATTAATAAGTGACAATATTGCTCCCTAGGCATAGGTTAGGTAGTTAGTTTTAATTTCTTGCTGTGTGTGAGATTTAGATGCAAGAGAGCCTAAGACGAGAGGTAAGAACCTGTGCGTCACATTGTGAACACTCATTGCATTCTCAATCAATCTGCATTTTAGATAGGAATTTGCATGTCATACTTAAAACTAAAAACACAAAAATATACACGGTGGACCAGGCCGCAACCAGTAAAACATTTTTTATTTTGTTACTTGACCTACGATAGCCGGACCAGAAATCGGACGGATTCCCTACACCAAACAGTCACGAGCTAGTTAGGAACATTGACTGGAGAGAATCCCTTGCTATTGTTGCCTGCGAATTTCTGGGCCTCAATAGTTTCTGGTGCTAGAAGGAGGGCTGCCAGTGCATGGCTGGTCAAGGAAACCTATTTTCTCGAAATAACCCCACCAATGATAATTTTGAAATCAGTTTGTGTCCTGATCCAAATACTCAAGAGAATAGGGAACATCTGTTTGCTATGGACAACCAAGTGATAAATGATCTAAGGAGACACACACGTGCCTATGTAAAGAGTATTGGAGGATTACCATCATCCCTGATTTACCCCAAAGAGAATACAAGAAAAAATACCATCCCATCTTGGAAGACTCAGTGTTGGTTGGAGATTTGGAAGAACTTGTAGAAACAGCCTTACAGGAAGTTGTACAACCTTTGAATCAAGAAGGCCTAGATACTCCTTACGGTTCTCCTGTTCATACTCCTATTCATTCACCACCTCACTCTCCACCCAAACTCATGGCAGGTGTAAATTCAAACCAGCCTAACCCACCAAATCCACCACCGGATTGGAAATCCAAATCACCCTTGAACCTAACACCTCCGTTGCATGACTTACCTCAAGCTTTTGAGAAGTTGCTACCTAAGTTTGATCCTAATGAGAGGGTTGTAGTAGATGACCACTTGCAAAGTTTATATTTGGCAATAGAAGGATTAAGAGCTGGGGAATATGAGGATGTTGTTTGTAGACTTTTCCCACATACCCTTAAAGGAGCAGCAGCATCCTGGTACTTTGGTTTTCCTGCAAACTCTATCCTAGATTGGGATACCTTTGAAAGTATTTTTAGAAGAAAATATGCAACCCAAAATATGCATGCAGCACTAATGAAAGGTCTGGGCACTTTAAAAAAAGAAAGGAATGAGAAGGTACACAATTTCACCCAAATATTTTCAGCTTACCTCAAGAACTTCTCTGCAACTGATAAGCCTTCCGATAAAGTTCTGATTGAGTATTATACCTCAGCTTTAGGTCCTGACTTGGCTATGTTCGCAAAAGCTCAAGTTAAGCCTATGTTAGCTGAGACTTATGAAGAAGCAGAAAGAGTAGAGGCTGAAAAGGAAAGTATAGAGGATTATCTGGAGCAATCTGGAGAAAAAGCTTCCGAGAAAAGAACCTTAACGCTGCCCAAACCTAGAGAGGAGAAATCACATGATTTTGAGGGAATGTTAAAGATGATGCAGAAGCTCTCCAACAGAATAATAGATTTGGAGAAAGACAAAGAAGCTTAGAAAGCTTATAAGCATTACTACAAAAAAAAAGAAGATAACAACCAATTCAAGACCTCTCCACACAATTCAGCATCAATGAATCTGACAGAGGTAGGGATGGATAATTTTTGCACTTTTCACCAACAACCCCATTCTGAAAAGAATTGTCCTCAATGGTTAAATTCAATGACATTGGTAATGAATCAGCTTTTGGACTCTAAATTTACTGAGGACAATGATGAAGAGGAAAAGGGTAATCAGACTATAGAAAAATAGGAAAATGATACCATGTTTTTATGGGATTATGTCTCACTGTTTGATACAGAAAAAAAGTATTCTAAAACCTGAGAATGTGCCAACGACAACAAAAAAATGAGCTTTGTAAATAAAGACAATTCCATAATTTCAAAAATTAAAAAGTTGCAAGAGAATGTCAGGAGACAACCAAAGAACAATGTTGAAGACAAAGTACTCGAAATTACCATTTTCAGCCAAGATACGGAGCAAATCAACAAGCCTGCTAAGCTCATGGAAGAACAAGTAGGTGTTAACAAAGAAAACACTGAAAATCCTAAAGAGCCAGAGGAAGAGATACCCACCGAAAACCAACCTTTGGAGGAAGATGTTGAATCAATTGGGGGAGAGAAAGCTAGAACCCCACCTTTCCTTTTGACTCTAGAAATGCTGAATCATAAGGTGCATAATTGTTTGGTAGACTCTGGATCATCAGTGAATGTTATGCCACTTGCAGTTTGCAAACAAATTAATGGACAGCCAAAACCTACTACTTGGGAAGTCACTCAACTAGACAAAACTAATGTCAAAGTAGTGGGAGAAATGGAGAATGTTCTCATTTGTTTATCTGCAAATAAAAAGATATGTCAATTTATTGATATTGTGGTGGCTGACATACTGGATGGATATGGACTTATTCTGAACCATGACTTGTCCACAAGGTTAAAAGGGTATTTTGCTTCAGATTGGTCACATTTGTGGTTGCCTCATAAGGGGATCCCAAATCAGATCAAAATCTTGAGAGAACCTTACATGAAACACAATATCACCAAGTTGGAAGAAGGTAATGAATCTGTTAATTTTGTTTTGGGGAATTATCTAATGGAGTTTGAACTAAGATATCATGCCTCAAAAAAATCCAACAATATGACTGACACTCAGCCTGATCTCCTTCAACTTTCTCAGGCTGATGAGATTGATTGTAAATCGGTAGACATGGTTTTTGTTTCAAAAATAGTATGTTGAATTTTCATATGCTTAGCTAAGACATCAGTATATCATTTCATTTTTCATGACAAAAGCATATAAACAGGATCACTGAAAGAAACAGTATCACAAGAACAACACAGATTTATCCTGGGAAAACTCTAAAGGGAAAAACCCAGCAAAATCTTCCTCAATATAGATGCCCCAAAAAGGTAAAAAGGTAAAACCAACAAGGAGATCAAAAACTTGATCCTCCTCCTTCTCCAGCTACTTCTCTCCTCCACAAGTGCACTACTCAAGTGAGTGTGTGTGTGTCAAATGAGGAGCACTACACCTCTATTTATATTCATCCGTTCACTTAAGTTAACTCATTTGACATGTAGGCTCAAGTTAAATCATGTAGGCTCGAGTTACACATGTAGGCTCAAGTAACAACACTGGGGTGCTAATGACCCACCTTTACAATTAGAGGGGACTACCTCATGAGTCTTATTAGTTCTTTCGATTAGGAGCATCGGGGTACAATGTAATACAAGTGGTTCTCCTGGTAGGACCATCGGGGGACCACAAAAAGATACATATAGAATATTCTTCGAAGTTACAATATTTCAACACTCCCCCTTAATGAGAAGGGTATTCTACAGCAACATCAACAACAACAAGAGTAGAGATAGGGGACATCATCAACATCAGTAGGGTAACACATCTATAAATCATTGGAAGCTTTTCAACATCATGTAGTCTTCATCTTCAATCTTCAGTCTTCATCATTAGCAACATCTTCAGTCTTTGATCAGCAACATCTTCAGCATTTTGATCTTTCAATTAGCAACGACATCTTCAGCACTTGGACCTTTCGATCAGCAACATCTTCAGCACTTTGGCTGTTTTATCAGCAACAACATCTTCAGCATTTTGACCTTTCGATCGACAACATCTTCAGCACTTTGACTTTTCGATCAGCAATAACATCTTCAGTATTTTGACCTTTCGATTAGCAACATCTTCAGCACTTTGAATTTTTGATCAGCAACAACATCTTCAGCACCTTAACCTTTCGATCAACAACAACATCTTCAGTACTTTGACCTCTCGATCAGCAATATCATCATCAACACTTTGCCCTTTCGATCAGCAGCAACATCATCATCATCATATTCTGATATTTCGATCAGAAACGTCATCATCATACTCTGATCTTTCGATCAGAAACATCATCAACATACTCTGATCTTTCGATTAGAAACATCATAATCATAGTGCGTCACCATCATACTCTAATATTTAGATCAGTACATCATCATCATCATACTCTGAACTTTCGATCAGTATGTCATCATCATCATACTCTGATATTTCGATCAGTACATCATCATCATACTCTGATCTTTCTATCAGTACGTCATCATACTCTGATCTTTTGATCAATACATCATCATCATCATACTCTGATCTTTCGATCAGTACGGCATCATCATCATCAACAACAACCTGCAATCCACAACTCAAAGACAAAAAGTCTTTGAATCACTTTTGGACTTAAATTCCAAGGATGATACATTCCCACCACATTCTCGACAACCGAAGTTACCGGATTGATTACGGGAGAATTAGTCCCTATCACTTTAGGACTAAGTCCAAGGACGATGCAATCCTACCACATTCTCGAGGACCGAAGCCACCGGATTGATTATGGGAGAATCATTCCCTATCACTTTAGGACTGTGTCCAAGGATGATGCCATCCTACCACATTCTAGAGGACCGAAGCCACCAGATTGATTATGGGAGAATCAATCCCTATCACTTTAGGACTATGTCCAAGGATGATGCAATCCTACCACATTCTCGAGGACCGAAGCCACCAGATTGATTACGGGAGAATCAATCCCTATCACTTTAGGACTATGTCCAAGGATTATGCAATCCTACCACATTCTTGAGGACCGAAGCCACCGGATTGATTACGGGAGAATCAGTCCCTATCACTTTAGGACAATGTCCAAGGATGATGCAATCCTACCACATTCTCGAGGACCGAGGTCACCGAATCTATTATGGACAGATGTCCTAGGATAATACAATCCCTCTTCATTCTCGAAGACCGAGGTCTCCGGATCACTTTAGGGAAAGTGCCCAGGTATGATACAATCCCACCATGTTCTCGAGGACCGAGGTCACCGAATCAATTATGGACAGATGTCCCAGGATGATACAATCCCTCTTCATTCTCGAAGATCGAGGTCTCTGGATCACTTTAGGGCAAGTGCCCAGGGATTATACAATCCCACCACGTTCTTGAGGACCGAGGTCACTGGATCTGTTGTGGACAGATGTCCTGGGATGATACAATCCCTCTTCATTCTCAAGGACCGAGGTCTCCGGATCACTTTAGGGTAAATGCCCAGGGATGATACAATCCCACTGCAACATCACTACTCCCCTTTTCGAGGAAGGTCTTTCCGAACAACACCAAGCTTGTCTCGAAAGTGTTCGAACTCTACTCGAGGCAGAGGCTTCATCAGTACATCATCATCCAAACCATCAGCATATACATCTTCAGTATGTGAATACTGAACTATCACCATCTGTATCTCCAGTATGTGAATACTGAAATATCATCTATATCTTCAGTATGGGAATACTGAAATCATCATCATCTATATCTCCAGTATGGGAATACTGAAACATCATCATCTCTATATTCAGTATAGAAATATTGAATCACCATCATATGCATCTACAGTATCATCATCTGCATCTTATCTTGTATGTAGAAATACCGGATTTCTATGTGTTACGTCGGAACACAGTGTTCTTTGTCATCACAACTATGGTTATCACATAGAATCATTGTAGTATCCATCTTCAGGTCAAAGAGACCTGATATTAGCTTTTGAAGCCATATGGCTTCACAACTTAGTAGAGCAATCTGCTATGTATTTTGCTTCAACCGTGCTAAGAGAAACACTGGACTGTTTCCTGCTAAACCATGAACTCATAGCAGACCTCAAACAAAAGCATCTACCTGATGTGCTTTTCCTGTCTGAGATACTTCCAGCCCAATCTGCATCTATGTAGACATATAATCTATACTCATGGCTACCATCATAGTATAGACCAAAGTCTATAGTCCCTTTCAGATATCTCATCACATGTTTTGCAGCTACTAGGTGAACCCGTCTTGGTTGAACAAGATATTGACTTAAGGTGTTCACAGCAAAAAAAATGTCTAGTCTAGTATTTGTTAATTACATCAATGACCCAATGATCTGTCTGTAGTGAGTCACATCCACTAACTCTAATGAGTCATCAGTAACAGCTTCAGGTTGGAGTCCATGGGTGTGGCCATGACTTTGCATTCCAACATATTGAATCTCTTCAATATCTCTATCGCATACTTTCCCTGGTTGAGAAATATTCCTTCTAAACTTTGCCATACTTCCAGACCTAGGAAATAATGCATTAACCCAAGGTCTTTCATCTCAAATTCTTCTGCTAGTTTCTTCTTGCTTTCCATGATCTGTTTCTCATTCCCTGTCAAGAATAAGTCATCCACATATAGTAATAGAATAATAGGTTCATCTTCTACAACCTTGTAGGAAGGTTAGGATCGACTTTACTCTTGGAAAATCCCATGCTCATCAGGAAGCTATCTATTCTTCCATACCAAGCTCTGGGAGCTTGCTTCAGGCCATAGAGGGCCTTCTTCAACTTGCATACTTTATTCCATCTGTATTCAACTTCAAATCCTAGTGACTATTCGATGTAAAACTCTTCCTCAATCATACCATTAAGGAAGGCTTGTCTTTACTTCATCATGAAAGAAACTACCATGATAGTTTTGAAGGAAGTGTACCTTGCTTCCTAGAGTAAGTGTCTCTTCAGAATTAAACCTCTAGCCACAAGTCTTACCTTACTTCTATTAGCAACATATCTTATCTTGCAAATCCATTTGGAAGATACCACATTCTTGCTTTCTGGTTTGAGTACTATATCCCAAACATCATTCTAGTATCATAACATCTTCTATGAGTTTGTCTTCTCAAGTCATCAACATATCCTAGTCTTCCACATTCAACCTTGAAGGTTGGAACCCAATTTACTCTTGGTAAAGTCTCGATCCATCATGAAGCTATCCATCATGTCGTACCATGTTGAACTCATATATAATTTTCTATAGTCACTCCCCCTGAAGTGGAGTATCATCTTCCCTCTTCATTATGTACAGGTGGTTCTATGCTTGATATATACCGGTCAATAGAGTATGTCATGTCTTAGTCTATTCTTTCTGAGGCAAATCACGAACCTTGCTTTGTACACTTGTTCTTGTAGATCCATATGGAATATACTACGTACTTCCCTTTATGTCTCGAAATCATATCGTATACATCATTCCCCATGATCAACTGTTATTCTTTGATCATAGCTTCTTTCATAGCATTCTTTTCTTCATCTTGAGTTATCTCTTGTACCCATGGTGGTCTTCATCCTTTAAGGTGGATCTACCACTCTCTGAAGCTCTTTCTTCTGTCATGGTGTCTCTGACCCTGGGAGCTTCAGATTCATGTTTATTGGAGTGAATCTTGAATTGTCATCACTTGTTCTTCGGAACAAGTCTCATCCTTCTTTTCTTGTAAGAGGTTGTACAAGACCTTTCCTACAATTCAAATGGACCAGTTGCATGGTTAGAACTATTTCATAAAACAACAAATTCTTATGCATCATGCAACTGTTTAGACAATACAACATTCATCCATATCTCACATAAACTTTCTAGATTCCTTCCATCTCTACCATGACATCATTAATATTGTGCACTAATCCAATATGTCAGCAAAGAGGTTTGATAAGTAGCAATGGAGAGTTGTATAGCACCATGAGATACTTACCCATCACATGCATATTAGTAGTATACAATCATTAATGCAAACAATCTATCATGCATAACACATCAACTGAATATAATCAAATGTATAACAAAACAATATCATGAAATGACAATTGAATACTTATCTTTTATTTGTTTCGTGGGTAGACTCCATCTTGATCATTCTGCTTTATCATATTCTTCATTCATGAAATCATCATTTCTTATCCAAATGATAAGATGAATAAGAGGTTCTTCAAGAATTGAGTTCTTCATATTCCTCATCGCTTGAGGGATCTTCTTTGAATGGTGAGAGCTTGATCTTCAATTGCTCCCATCTTCTTCTTCTCTTCTTATGAGTCGAGCTGAAAGCAATTACTTCCTTCTAACATACATTCTTTGCATGAATGAATCCCATGATCATGGGAGGCCATTCAAGGTGGCTATCACCACTTCTGTATTCTCCACTTCTTCTTCTACCGCTTCAAGTTGTTCTGCATTCTGGATCTTCACATTCTTCAACTGTTTTCTCAAATCCATCTTCTGATTTAAGTTCTTATCTTCAAATAGCTTGATCAAGGAATCAAACATCTTTGGTGTCTTTAGGGAAGACACTTGTGGTAAAATTTGATCCCTGATTGAATCAACAATGATCTTCTTGGCCTTGATCAAGTTCTTCTTGTGTAAGGCTTTGAGCCTCATCTCCTTATGGAACTGGAACCTCTCTACTTATGTAGGTGTCTAATTCATTTTTTTTAGAGAGATCAAATACTTCCATGCTTGGAAGTTGTCAAATTTACCAAGCTTATCATCAAGCTGGTGTGATAGATCACTTTAAAATGAGAACCTCAAATGAAAATAGCAAAAGATTAGATCTTACCGATTTGAGGTGTCTGTCCTGCTTCTAGAGCTAGCTGATTTAGGGTTTGTCAGAGAAACCGTAATTTTTAAAACTTGGAATATTTAAGATCTGATTAGATAGAAAGATAGATATGTTCAAATGGAGCTGTATAATGTACTCCTTTTCTGAAAACAGTGGAGGGAAGCTCCTGGAACAAGAAGCCCTAGTTTTCCAATTTCTTCTGCAGAAATTCCTGTCACTATTTCTATGATATCTATGAAATTATGGCTCCTTTATGTCTGAAATGTCTCACTGAGGTAACCTCGCATGTCCCTGATCCAACACCATAGGTTTCATCAGAATTGGTTTCATCAATTGGGATTTATGATCCTTTTCCCACGGTGACCTGTTACAGGACTGTTCAGAACAACGAAGTTGTACGGCCTGACATGTGTCGCTATTTCATCTTCTGGTTCTAAAATTAGGACCACAGAAAGTAGAGTCCGTGATATTTCTGGAACATCTTCAGGAATTTAATTTGGACCTCTGTATCCCATGCTATATCAATTTTCCCCAGGTGTCTTGTTTAGGGATGAATTCTGGAGGATGATGGAACCCTACCTTTGATGGATCATATCTCCCATAATATAGCGAATATGAGGCTGAATTTTGGACACAGTGTACATCAAGATTTTATCTTTGTCCCTGGAAATTTTCAGCTCCTAATCCTACTCCAATATTGGTATATAGCGAATGTACCAAAACATATCATTTTTAGTATTTAGGGTTTTTCTAGCTCGGGGTCAAACTAGGGTTTGACATTCCTGGAGTTTCACCCAACCAAAAATCTTGATCCAGGTCTCTAAACTTCAATTTTGATGAGGAAAGAAATCCTGTGCCAGGCTCACTCAAAAATTCCTCTTCAATAAGAAGCCCTAATTTCTCGCACCAAAAACTGAAAATGCTCGGAATCGAATTCTGCTTCGACAGAAAGACATACCCTTCAATGGAGAGTCAGCCTAGACTTCTTTTGCTGATTGATTGTGGAGAGAGAACCAAAAATTAAGAATCCCTAGCTTCTATATCTTTTAAAAGTTGTCCTATTTAGGTTAGCTCTGATTCCATGTTGGTTTTCATATGCTTAGCTAAGACATCAGTATATCATTTCATTTTTCATAACAAAAGCATATAAACAGGATCACTGAAAGAAACAATATCACAAGAACAACACAGATTTATCCTGGGAAAACCCTAAAGGGAAAAACCTAGCAAAATCTTCCTCAATATAGATGCCCCAAAAAGGTAAAAAGGTAAAACCAACAAGTTAAATCATGTAGGCTCGAGTTACCCATGTAGGCTCAAGTAACCACACTGGGGTGCTAATGACCCACCTTTACAATTAGAGGGGACTACCTCATGACTCTTATTAGTTCTTCCGATTAGGAGCATCGGGGTACAATGTAATACAAGTGGTTCTCCCGGTAGGACCATCAGGGGACCACAAAAAGATACACATAGAATATTCTTCGAAGTTACAATATTTCAACATAGTAGAATTAGACCATGGTTAGGTATCTCATGTCTGCAACCTAGCCTAACTCCTTAACTCATAAGGTGAAAGATTTTCTGGGGTGGGCACAATTTTATTTTTCTTTTGATTTAATGACCTTGTACATAAATAATTTGATGCAATTTTGCTTTGAATTACCGCTTTTATTTCTGGTTATTTTGGTTTTTTTTTTAATAAAAGAGGCAAACTTTTGGTTGCATGGAAAGCATCAGGGTTCTTGATTAACTGAAATCTTTTGGAAAAGATTGTGCGTTTATTTTGAAATAACAAAATTTCTTCTAGTAGGTAGTTTTCCTAAATGGCTATGCACTCATTGAAGTCCTGCTTAACCCCTGAAAATAACTCAGAATTAAGAGGTCTAGAATACTATTTTGAGGCTCCATCCATCTCACATCTAAGATGTCCTAGGGAGTGACAGCAAAAGACCCACAGAAAGGAAGCAAGGTAAATAGTTTATTATATATAAATGATCCCATGCCATGATTTCAAAAGCCTAAAGGCTGTTAAGAGTCAAAACTCCTAAAAGAAGCAATGCATATCAACTTAAAGTATCGGAAATATGAATACCAATCTACTAAAATTTCTTCTCCGTCTGTGAGCTAAAAAGTAAATACATCTCTCACACAAAAGGACACTATGGATGGAAGAGCCTGAATAAAAATTTTAGAAAGAAAAGCAAATGGAGGACTCATAAGAGCAAAAGTTCAAAAGGGCACAAAAGTGCAAGTGGCATGGGAATGAGGAACAAATGAATAGTTTTGTTTGCCATATGTTACGATCCTGTGGTGTCCAAGCTAGAAACTACCCAAAGACAGAGGTAAAATAAAACTCACCTATTAAGCCTCAAAAGAGTTATCCGGACTTTCAAATATTTTGGGTGTTCCCATTTCCAAATAATGGCTGTTCTCAATGATTTAAATGCATGTGATTGCCATCTTATGAATACAAGCATCTAGAAAAATTCAACTTATGAGCTGGATGATTAAACAGTATTTTACTGGAAGGAAGTTGATTCAGAAATCTGGGGTTCACCAGGTAGTTGCCAATTGTTGCAGCTACAACTATTTCCCAAAATTCAGAAAATTTTGGGACCCTCTTTTAATTCATTTTTTGCTCAGTTTTTGGTTTTGTTTAATGTTTGAATTAATTTTGCCTCGCCATCGAAAGTGTTTTGGAATTTTGAGTCGGGAGTCTAGTCATCTGCACGTCCATCGTTGCGGAAAAGAACCGAACATCAAGTCCGAGGTCAAGTGTATTTGGTCTCCGATGTAATTTTCTTTATCGGTAGTTATTTTGAAATCTCGTTGAAACCTTTGTCTATACGTGTTCCGCAATTGCGAAAATGGTTCTACGAAGTTGTCCGACAGTTGTTTCATCCTTTTCCGGCCTCGCCGTGTTGTTTTGCAGGTCCTTGGTTTTTTTCAACTTTCGTCGTTGCAGCTCTAGAAAGAACTAGGATTCCAATAGTTTGATTTTTATTGTCCGCTTGATCAATATTTTTCGCTTAAGACATGTTTATTCTTACTCCATTTTGCTGGTCTACGGAACTCGTTTCTTTTACGGGTTTGTCGTTGCAGCTCTCTAATCATCTTTTGACCTGAAGCCCTAGTCTCACGAACTCCAATGCGAGTGTTGATTTGTTTCTCCCGCAAACACCATTGTGGGCGCTCTGACATTTTCTTCATTCACCTTTGCAGAGGAGATAATACCTTGGTCACCGATCCCATAGTATTTTTGCCACCCGATGATCTAATTTTTCCCGCCGATTGCATGTTGACCGCGACATATATATAGCAGGATTTGGGGTGTTTCATTTTTTATTGTTATTTTGTATTTTTCTCCATGCTGTCGTTTTCGCTCGAGCAGACCAAGATTTTCGCTGTCGGTACCTTCGCTCCTAGGTGGCTCCGCCTTGGAAGTTCATCGGTTTTCCTCCACCAGTCGTGTAGCACAGTGCTAGGTAGGCCCTTATGCCCTTTTTTTCGTTCCGTTTGATTGGTCGAACTACTTTTGCTGTCCTTGCGGTTAGTGTTTCCTAGGTTTTCCCATCCCGGCCTGTATATATTTTCAAGTTAAATAGTATGGCTGCCAGGTGGGGGGTTTCTTAGTTTTTGATGATGACTCCCATGGCCATTGAGGTTTTGCAGACTGCACTTGATTGCTGGGGAAACCGGTGCAGATGGCCGTTACGCTGTCTGCACCAGTTTCCCCCAGTCTATGTGTGGCCGTCCGAGGAGGTGTTTTCATGGTTTTCTACCAGGATGTCGTGAGTTTGGTGACACTGTTCAAATTTGAATCCAAACCCTGAACCAGTATAGGTTAGAATTGCATTACCCAGTCAGACCGTGAAGTGAGCGCTTTATAGCAAGTAGCTTCCCCTTGTCTTCTAGTGCGCTACCACTTGCAGTGCCCTCATTTGAGATTAGGCGCCTTTGTCTTTTGCGTAGCGTGTAGGTCGTAGCGCCGAGAGGGGGTTTCAAGACTATGTTCATGTTGATGAGAGGAGGTGGATATTCGTCGTTCTTGGAAGGCCGTGATTTTCTAAGTTAAATACACAAATTGTTGGGCGTGAGCTGGTTTTAGTTTTTGGGTAGGAGCATTTGGTTTTGAACATTGTTTGCTTATTTTTCATAACTACACTCATGTTTAGCATAGATGAGGTAAAACGCTTATACTGTTGTCTTTATCTTTGAATGTTATTTGGAAATGACCCAACAGAACCTAAAAGAAATTCTTGTATATGACAAGGAAATTCCTCAGAATTCAAGATGTCTAAACATCAGAAGAAGAAGGCTCCCGTAGTTGAAGAGGAACCTGAAGTCAAAATCATTACCAGAGTCGAATAAACCTATGAGGACACCAAATGCATAGTTGGTGTGGAATTCGAATATCAATGGGGGGAAATTTACAAATTGATAGGGGAAATTTACAGATTGATAATGCGCCGAGAAGTACCTGACATAGGTTTTGAAGAAGAAACCATCTATGCCAATATAGAGAGATCTTCCTTGATGAAAATTGCTACTAGACCTGAGCTCTTTCCATGCTCAGAGGTGATTGGGTGGATTCTTCCCAGGGCAGATGTAACCACCATGATTTTGGAAAATGTTCGTAAATAGGGTTATGCTGCTTATAGCCCTGGGTATGTGGCACTGGCCTACCACTTACCAGAAGCACAGGTGTACTTGACTGAGGACTGGATGAAGGCAATCAGGATGGACCTAGTCGAGACACTGAAGAGGATGCTCATGCCTGGCAAGAACTTTGGAACTAGGCCGACCGAAGAATATGACACTGCAAGTCTAAGAACCCCTTACAGGTTCATTGCCCTGATGTTGAACAAGATTTTTGGGAGGACCCACTGTAAAAGCTTCAAATTGGAGTGGGTGCCTATCATTTTCTATGTTGCAACACAGGGGACAGTGTTCAATTGGGCAAACATTGTGTCCAACAGCCTCTCTTCCTACATTACTTCAGCATTAGGAGGGGTGTCCCAGAAGAGATCAGAGTTCTACATGAGCTCTATATTGATAGATTGCATACTGTGCAACCAACCCTTCCCCAATATGAGGTGTATCTGGGACCGGGAAAGAACAACAGTCTACTCAGCATACAAGCCACTGTGGGCCCACAAATACCACAGTCACTATAGGTAAGTGTGTTAGCACTTCATTATGCCATTGTATACCTTGATTTTCTTGAAAGAGTGCAACTGCATGTCGAAGGAGGAATTGCAGGTGATTGAAGAATATGCAGACTATTACTTGACTGAGGATGGATTATATTTCAGAATGTTTGGATGCTCTAGAGCACCCTCACTACTGCCTAAGTATGCCACTGACTATCTAGTCCACAAAGAGGAAGTTAGACAAGTCTTTTTAGATGGCATAGGGAGCTTTATGTTTGAACATAAGAAAGCAGCTTACCCTCCTTTCCCATTCGAGTTGGGAAGCTGCAAGTTTACTAGGGTGAAGAAAGCCGACGAATTCGTGGAAGAGTTGGGGAAATTCCATTTTGGGGAAATGCGTTTCCACAGGAATGATTCCCGGAATAAGGTTGCAGAGCACTGCAAAGAGGTGAATGTACATTTTGAATACACCAGCCTTTGGGACAGAGAGGAATCCATTTTCCACAGTGCACAAAATATAACAGCCTTAAGAAGAAGTTTTAAGAAGAAAATCAACACCAAAGGTGGAAAAGGACAAGATGAGCAAGCAAAGACAGAGGAGGAAGAAACTAGAAAAAGAAATGAAGATGCTAGGAGACTAGCACAAGAGGCCGAAGGCTGGATCAAAGGAGAAGAGGAGGAAAAGAGAAGAGCTGCACTAGAAGTAGCTAGAAAGGCAGAAGAAGCTGCCAAGAGTGAGGAAGAGGAAAAGAAAAGAAAGATGGATGAGGAGCTGAAAAAGAAGGAAGCAGAAAATCTAAAGCTGACAGAGACAGTGACAAAGCAATCAACTTCCGATACAGCAAACAGTCAGTCTCAAGACTTGGGGAACCCTGATATTCAAGATGCTGAGGCAGCCACTGGCAGCACACAAGGACAGGCTATGGCCCCCACCCTTAGGCTAATTCCTTTTGAACAGAATAAAGGGGAGGAGGTACCAGATTTCAACACTATCTTTTATGATAGGGAAAGGAAAATGATAGTAAAGAGGACCAAGAGAAAGGTCAAAACTTGGGGGCAGTCCGGTAAAATGATTAATGATACAACTGTAGTATATGGGACAGACAGGGACCCCAGATTCACTATCAGAGCGGGGGCTGCATTGATCCATTCTTCCGAGGACAATGTAGATAAAATAATGACTGATCTCGAACAGTCAAAGAAGTCCTCTTCCCAGCTCTAATATACCCTAAGAAGAGAAATAGAGGAAAATAATAGGTTGAAAAGAAAGTTTGAAGACATACAACAAGAAATAAAGTCTTTAAAAGCGGAGCTCTAGTCCCTCCAAGTAGAGAAGATATCTATGGAGGCTTCCCAAGAAAGTCTGGAGAAAGTGCAACAAGAATGTCAAGGGTTGAGGGTAGAGAAGGAGTAGCTGCTAGGCAGGATAGGGGAGTTGGAGCTGCAGAAGGCTACCTTGGAGGGATCTGAGAGGCAATCTCAAGGAAAGAATGCAGAACTTAAAGAACAGATTACCTCATTGACAGCAGCCCTGGAGGAAGCCAAGGAATAGCAGGTTAGTCTTCAGCCATTCAAGGAGCACATTCTGGCACAAAGAAGCAAGATGCACCAGTTGCAAGTGGCCATAGAGGAAGAGAGGTGCAAAGTCTTGTAGGTGGACAATCGGTTGGAAGAGATTTTAGAAACCTATTCATATTTTGTTGACAGATCGCAAGACATCTTAGAAGTCCTGACATGAAGGATGGAGAGATTAGAAGCGAATGAAGAAACCCCTATAGATCTACCATCAAAGGATCAACAAGCCCTAAGGCAAGACTATGATTTAATGGAGTTTTCCATAAACACAGCCGAGGAATTCAAGAAGGCTATCAAGAAGACAAAGGGGGCTTGTGCAGAATTATTCAAAAGACTTTTGATCACTTATAATCGCTGCCAGGTTGAGGCTGAACAGAGAATGGATACCTTTCCAGACCGAAACCTGTTTTTGGAGATTTTGCAAAGAAGATATCAAGGAGATGAACAAAGGATACAGTTTATTTAGCTGAGCAGACCCTGAGGAATGAAATAGATAATTCCACGGTTTGTGTGCAGTTATTAGAAGACCAACTTCGCCTAAGCGCAGCCAAAATAGAAGTCATAAGAAATCAGGCTGCTAAATTCAAAATAAATATTCATTTCCTAGAACCTTCTGAATTCGAAAGTATTGCCTCAGAGGCTTCAACATGGAAGAAATTTTTGAATAGTCAAGCGGGACCCTCCTCATGAGCATCTTATTAATTTTTTTGTAATATATTGTAAACACTTAATGAAATAAAATGTGGGAGGTGAAGAGTTGGGGAAGCCCAAGAGTCATTGCTTGGGAAACCCAACAATTTTGTTCTTTTGTATAAATATAGAGTATCTAGACAAGAAGAGGGACTTTTTTCCCAGTTAGATTGGAAGACATATTGTAAGAAGAACTATTTCCTTTTGCAATAAATAATTACAATTTTCCTGTTGGAGAAAGCCTGGTGGAATGTTCAAATGTTATGCTATGGATTTGTTGAAGAGGAACTATTTTGTTTTCAGCTTTGTGTCCATTAACTGTGATATCGTTCTAACTCTTTGAACCTATGTTCTTGCATGAATGATCTCTGGTTTGTTTTATGAAAATTACCACTATGAGTAATGAATATTGTTCATAAACAATTGGCTATCTGGTTGTCTAAATATCTTTAAATGTTCATGTGTTTGAAAGAAGTATCAGCTATCTGTGATTTCTTTTTATAATGCATGCACAAAATACATTACTCGTTAATAAGTTACCATATTGCTCCCTAGGGATAGGTTAGGTATTTAGTTTTAATTTCTTGCTATGTGTGTGATTTAGATGCAAGAGAGCCTAAGATGAGAGGTAAGAACCTGCGCATCACATTGTGAACACTCATTGCATTCTCAATCAATCTGCATTTTAGATAGGCATTTACATGTCATACTTAAAACTAAAAACACAAAAATATACACGGTGGACCGGGCCGCAACCGGTAAAACCTTTTTTATTTTTGTTACTTGACCTACGGTAGCCGGACCGCAAACCGGATGGATTCCCTACACCAAACAGTCATGGGCTAGTTGGAAACGTTGACTGGGGAGAATCCCTTGTTGTTGTTACCTGCGAATTTCCAGGCCTCAACAAGTAGTAACATACAATCAGGTCTAATGTGCCAAAATATAGTTTACTCAGTCTAGCTAAGTCCAACAAATAATAAGCAAATAAAGTACAGTGTGTCTAGCTGATAAATATGCCTAATCAAAATATGGGGCGTTATGATGTCTTATCAACACTTACTAGAATGCAACATGATCAAATAAATAAATAAATAAAAACCCATATATGTCTCCATACAAATCCGAAATCAAGTTGAAACCTAACATACTACAAATGTTAGTTATGGAAGGATCACCACCACACCTCCACTAGGTCAAGACTCTTACCTATTCCCATGCATAAGTACAAAGCTAGCACAAGTGCTTATGCTACTCTCACGAACCATGAACCTAACTCTTGTTGAACAACAAACTATGCAAAATATCCATAGTGTACTTTCACTTCCTATATATTACTTTCATTGTTTTTCACCATCACCTTTATTACTTATATTGCTATTACTTACTAAATTACTTACTTTGTTCAACATTTATTCCGTAATATTTTTTTATTTATTATTATATTATATCTCATATTCAAATCCATGGCTTCAAATCGCTAAACTTATGTGTGTGTGTGTATATATATATATATATATATATATGACAAAGTTGGAGGATTCTACATTGTATTAATGAAGACTTTAAAGTTTTAAGGAGTTTACACTTTATTAAATATCATTTCAATCAACAATACAGATTCGACTTGGAAATGAGTGCAAAATCATGACTTGAAGTTATGTCTAATTTATTTGCAAAACTCCAAATTTTTATTAGGGTTCTTGTGGCCACTAAACGTGAAGGGTTAAAATATTTATGGTGTCAACAAACTCGTATCAACAAACTCATAACTTTATTGAGGATTTAGCCCCAAGGGTTAGCTCAATTGGTAAGACGTGCGCACACTCTCTCGGTTCAGGGGGAGGTCACGGGTTTGAGCCTTGAGTCCTTTGGGGTTAGGTCTTCTGCTAGGATGGCCGACGGTTTACCACCTCTACCATTCACGAATGTGGGGAAGTATTGTTGGGTTTTCCGTACATGTTTCCATGTAAAAAAAAACTTTATTGAGGATTTAAATAATATAACAAATTGTATATTTCTTTTATTAAATATACTTATATTATCAAATTTTATCAATTGAATAAGTAGATATAGAATGGTTATCAACATTTATATTATAAAATATTCAAATTCTTGTATTTTTTTTCTTCTGATCTTTCTTAGCTATTTATGTTTTTGTCTTAAAATAACCCAAACTCTCAAAACCAACCCATATATATATTAAGATATTAAGAGATTTAAAATAATTAATTATTAATCAACATAATCATATTTAAAAAGGTAGTCAACAATTATAACTTTTTTTTACATTGAATCAACAATTACATCTCAAGGAACGTGTGTATATATACGATTAACAAATAAGAATACATGTTTATATAATAAAAAAAAGTTGAATGGTTTAACTCATGGACAGGTTGAATGGTTTATAAATTGTTTGCCCATTGGTTTGGTTTAAGTGATGGAGAAGTTGAATGGCACGACCCAACCACATAACTAGTGAAGTCAAGGTATGGAGAGGCTCCATAAGATGGGGTGTGATGTTTTAATAAGTGGACGTCCCACCAAAACATGAAATATGCATTGGCCCCTTGCGGCCCATCAGTCCCAACTCGATGGAAATAGTCATTCCACAACCTCATCGTATAAAGGAAATAGTCATTCCATGCGTGTCTTAAATGCATGTTCGTACAATTTAGTTTCAAATTTATTAACAAAATGTAAACAATTTCATTTAAAAGATTTTGAAGGCCAGGCCTCGAACTAAGTGGACACCTGGACACCTGCATGAAGGTCACGTGGTAGTCCTCCATGAGCCCTAAACTGAAACATAAGTACGGAAGAAATTTCACAAAATATGGTGCACTTCACTATTGGCTTCATTTTACTCTAATTTCCAAATGGAGCTCCATGGCAGGTAATACTTCTATGTCGGATAATAGTTGCACGAGTTTAGGGTTTCATCTTTAGTTTCTTTGGTTCTAAAATCCTTAACTTCTTGTTGTATCTAGTATAGTGGTTAAGCTCGAGGGTTATCCACACATAGTCTTCTGTAAACTCACGCGTGTGTCCCATACTCTACTCGAGAAGTGGAGACTTCTAAGGTTAGAAAATCCCCAAAGACTCAAGTGTAGTGCATTGGTATTATTCTTGGCTTGAGTGCTTAAAGCTTTGGTAGGTGGTGTGAATGTACAAAAAAAAGACACTTGGTAAAACTATCTTTCATTTATCTGCCCAAATATATGCATGAGTATGCTAGGGTCACTACAAAGTATGGAAACATTGGTATCTTTAGGATCACTGCAAAGTATGGAAACATTGGTATCTTTGTGACTTACAGACTAAGCCAAGCAACTCTCCTTGTAAGGGAACTTCCCTACGCCTAACACAACTACCCAATAACGCTTTGGTTAAATATCAATTTGAGTAATTGAGGGCTAGAAACCATTAAATATGATGACATAGAGGATAAACGGTATAATTATGGCATACTACTTGAGTTTACGTGAGTAAAAGTCCATCCAAATACCACTAAATCGAAGAAAGAAGATTGAAACCTCCTCGCTATTCATGTTGCACAAAATATGACATTCGACACTAAGCTTAGATGGATGGCACAATATAAAATGTGTCCTTAACATAAGCAAGTTCTGGGTGTTAATATTATCCTTTAGGATCTATGGGCTTGCTTTGCGATGCGGCTAGGCTATATGTTAGAGATTTGGATGGGTTTTGTGTTGGAGCTGTTAATTACTCCACAAGTGGCCACCACAATTCTAAAATGTCACAGCACCGCCACACCGCCTCACCGCCTGACAATTAATAATTTTTGAAAAGTCGCCTCACCGCCTGACAATTAATAATTTTTGAAAAGTCGTTTTTACTGAACATGATCGAGACAACCAACTATATCAGTTTCTGAAAAGGAAATAGAATTTCTCTGTCAGGCTGTAACATTGTAACAGAACAATCAAAGATAATTTTTGTATAAGCGAAGTGTCAGTTTGTAATTAATGATCGACTTAGTTAGAAATAGTATAAATACTAGCATTGTAATTGTGTTTAGACACACCAATACATAGTGAGACACATCGTAATAGAGAAAGAGAAATAGAGTTGAAACTCTGAAGTTTTCTGTGTAAATTTTACTTTTATTCTGTTTTTTAGTTGAAAAAATCAGTTTTATTTTTTATGTTAGTCTGTAGTAAGAGCTGAACAAAACTGATTTGATTTCATGTGAATGTTATTTATTAATTCAGTAGAATATTTGTGTTAAGTTTATGGACGTTGCAAAATAGTGAGCTGTGACTGAGATGTGAGTGTGTTGTAGGTGACTGTCAGTAGTCACAACTAGCTGAAATAGTCATGTTAATTGTTGTTAGCTGTAAAATCTAGTTGGAACACCATTTGTAGAGTACTGTCAGCTATAACATCCAGCTGCAACAGTCCTGTAGGTCTTTATTTGAGTTTTGTGAACTATGTCAGCAAGTCACAACTAGCTGTGAGTGTGAGTTATGGCAGTGATGTAAGTTGTGTTTTGAGTTATAAGTGAAGTTTTAAGTGCTGCTGAAGCAGAGAGTGGCATTCCCCTACCTTCCCCACAGTGGTATCAGAGCTTGGTTAAGTTTTTAAGAGTAATTTGTTTGAGATGGATACTAATAGCAGTGTAGTGCAGCCACAAATCCCTGTGTTGTTTGAAAGAAAGTATGACACATGGTTTATTAAAATGAGAACTATCCTACGTGCTCAGGATATTTAAGAGTTTGTTATGATTGGGTATCCAAAACCAGTTGATCAAGCTATTGAGTTGGCTATGTCAAATGTTGAGTGTGTTCTGTTGAAGGAAAATCGGAAGAAGGATAATAAAGTTCTTGGTCTTATTCAGCAAGGCCTAAGTGAATCCATTTTTCCAAATATATCAAGTGCTAAGTCTTTGAAGAAAGCTTAGGACACTCTTGAAACGTGCTATCAAGGTGTGACCAAGGTGAAGAATGTTAAGTTGCAGAATTTAAGAAGAGACTTTGAGAATCTGAAGATGAAGGACAGCGAGACTGTTGATTGTTTTATGACACAAGTCATGAATGTTGTAAACTGGTTACGACAGTATGGTGAAGACCTCCCAGATCAGCGTGTGATTGAAAAATTGTTGAGATGTTTGCCAAACAAGTTTGAAGCAGTGGTTGTTCTAATTGAAGAGTTTAAAAATATCAGTGAGATGCACATTGAAGAGCTGACTGGTTCATTGATTGCTCATGAATAAAAAATGAACATGTATGATGATACTCCATTAGAAAACGCTTTTAAATCTCAGTTAAATGTTACTAGAGGTAGAGGTAGAGGAGGAGCTAGGAATCGAGGAAGAGGAGGACGAAGTGCTGGTCATAGTGACATCAAAAATGATTCTGAAAATGAAGAGAAGTTATAGCAGAATACTCCCAGCGTAAGGGGGAGTAGCAGCAGAACATGGCAACCAGGAAATCAGAGGTATGACAAATCTAAAGTTCAGTGTTTTTTTTGTAAGAAATTTTGGCATTTTGCTAACAAGTGTTGGAAGAAGCAAGTAGATGCTAGTAAGTTGTCTACACACATTACAGAGGAGACTGAAAACGAAGAGAAGCCTATGTTTTTCACTTGTAATGTCACCCAGGAAAGTTCAAAAGATGTATGGTTTTTGGACAACGCATGCAGCAACCACATGAATGGAAATAAGGAATTATTTCCAAGTTTAGATACAAGCATTCAATCCGAAGTGAAGTTAGGTAATGACAGTAAGGTAAAATTTAATGGTAAAGGTGTGATTGTTGTGTATGCGCAAAATAGTAAAAGAAGAACTATTCATGATGCTTATTATGTTCCTGGTTTAATGTGTAATTTATTAAGTGTTGGATAATTGTTGGAGAAAGAATACAAAGTGTTCCATTCCATCGACTTCAGATCATTTATTCTGGGATAGAAGTCTAGAGTCGTTTGAGTGCCTTGAGACTTACAGTCATCAGTGTTAGGTTCTCTTGCCATCGACAGTATTGAGAATACATCAATGTCCCCTGATCGATGGATTCTTCCAAGTGTTCGACCTTGAAGCGAATAATTATTCGCTTACACAAACTAATATTACCAAAAGACTTGGAATATTAAATAAGCCATAATATATAAATGTATAATAGAATAGATATGATTATATATTACAAAGTGAGTGTTGTATATATATAAATTGGAAACGCACTTTGGATACTATCCATGAAAGGATGCGTCATTTTAGGATTGTTTATTAATAACTGTTTATTAATTATTAATATTAATATGTATTAATATTAATAATTCATATATATATATATATATATATATATATATTGTTTTTTATTATTATTTAAGTTTGTTGCATTGCCACTCCCTTAGAAAGGCTTTGTCCTCAAAGCCTTATAATGTTTCTGCATCATTATTTGTGGTGTCACAGCTGATGAGACATGTCGATACGAACTACTAAGAGTTGAGCACAACTTTCGATATGTGGATGAATCAATCCATCCCAAATTGATTTGTTGTGGACTGTTTGCATTCCATACTGATCTATCGTTAGGAGATTTGATCACATTGGTATTGCTATATTTCGACATTTTCCACTTTTTAGAATATCTATTTTTATGGTTGGGGTGTTGATATGGAATTTTCACAATGTCATTGTCTTTTACAAGTGTCATTTTTTTAGCATTGATCTGAGTAGAAAGTTGTTTTTCGTCTCTTGAGGTTTTAAGGTTTCATTCTGTATCTCTTCCAACTTGTTTTCTAATTGCATGTTATCATTTTGAAACTTCTTAATCACTTCTGCATGTGATTTTCTATCATCTTCAGACTTCTTAAGTTGTTCCTTAAGATCTTCATTATGCCTTCTGATACAACGATTTTCTTCCTATTTGTCTAGAAGTTTTCCTTCAATGTCTTCCGTAGATTGTTCAGTCTTCCGACTACTTTTCAACTTCTTAATTTTTGTGACTAGTGTCTTGTTATGATTACCTAATCTGAAAATTTCTTTGGAATGGATTGATAAAACCTTGTTGACGTTTGTCAGTTCTAACTTATGTGTCTTCTTACTGTCGTCATACTGCTGCTGGAGTTTTTCTTTTTGTTGTTTATGATCACATAACTCTGCTCCTTGATTTTCTAACCTCATCCGGACTTGCGCCAATTCAGCATCTTTTTCCATGATGAGTTTGTTTAGATGCTTTATTTCTTCTTCTAATTCATTATTGCATCCATATGGTGATTTGTTGTCATTTTTTGACTTTTTGATCTGGTCTTCTAGGTTTTGATTATGAATTTTTAAACATGATATTTCTTTATCCTGATCAAATAACATTTTCTTGTTATCTCTTCTGGTTCGTTCTAGCTGTCGATTCTGATTCCATAAGCAGTGATTCTCATCGTCTTTCCACTCTTTCAACCACTCTTTGATCTCAACCTCAGCTTGTAGACTTTTATTGATCGCCTTGTATTGTTCTAACTCGTCCACTGTTGTTTGTAGTTGTGCCTTCATTTCTGAATATGTAGTAGCCATTGTTTGTGACTATGTTTCTACTTCACTTTTGTCTTCGTTTCTTCTAGAAGGGTAGATACAAAAGCTTTAATAATTCTCAATATGTCTCTTTTGGAAAAAACTTACTTCGACTATTTCTTGTTAGGTCAAATAACCTTTCTTTTTTCCAAAAATAATTATTTTTTTAATAAAATAATAATAATAATAATTATTATTATTTTTAAACTTAAGTTATATAAATAATATATAACCTTCCAAATTCTAGTCCTTGACTTTTATTTTTTTCCAATACTTTTGTAAAATGCAAGTAGATTGGGTGGTTGGGAGGAATAAGTGTTACCTTCCCCACTTAGGTTCAAATCCCACTTGCTTCTTTGTAGTTATTATTATGCACTTTTTATACTTTTTACTTTATCTTTTCTTTTTTAACCTTTTTTTTTTCTTTCCCTTTTTTTTCCTCGTTCTTCTAATTTTTTTTCGTTTTTACTTTCACTTTTTTTTTAACTCTCTATTTTGGGGGGGAGTTACTTTTATCCCTTTTTTATTTTTTAAGGACAAAGTCCTTTTTTTTGGGAAATCCAAAAATTCAGGGAAACCTGGGTGATGGCTAAAAGCCAAAAATATGGCCAAAGGCCTGGATCTAGCCAGCGAGGCTCTGATACCACTTGAAGCGAATAATTATTCGCTTACACAAACTAATATTACTAAAAGACTTGGAATATTAAATAAGCCATAATATATAAGTGTATAATAGAATAGATATGATTATAGATTACAAAGTGAGTGCCATATATATATAAATTGGAAAGGCACTTTGGATACTATCCATGAAAGGATGTGTCATTTCAGGATTGTTTATTAATAACTATTTATTAATTATTAATTATAATTATTAATTATTAATATCAATATGTATTAATATTAATAATTCATATAT
>LPNX011076658.1:328637-399229 GCA_001517045.1 Pseudotsuga menziesii
GTAACTTGACTCCTATTTTCACTATCATTGTGTGATCTCACGTCTGTTAACGGTATACATCAATGACAGGTAATCAGACAATGGACTACTATGTTTGACCTCGACACCTCTATTCGCATGGTAGGACATGTACTCGTAGCAGTTTGTGTAGAATACCTTCCAGGTTGTGGCATTCCAGATATGGTAGCTCCTTGATCGTGCCAGTGTTCATGAGATTTCAGCTCTCGTGATTTGATTCTAGTGTATGTCAGATATCTTCATCCATTATGGAGATCTTGATCCATTGTATATCTTCAGTTTATATGGAGATCCTAATACATTGTATATCTTCATCATGAAGATTCTGATCTATTATATATTGTACGTGGTGATGACCACACATGTCACATTTTGTATATCATGCCTATTCATGGCCATTGTACTCTTATGTATCTGGGACTGCTATATGTATTTGCAGTCACATGCAAATATTGATTATTGTACTATACTGATGGATGGCTGGTTCTTCCACCTAGCTCTTCATCACTCCACTTCTGGGATGGATTTTATAATGTATTTCGGCGATCATGTTACCCCTCTAACCTCACACATTAGGAGGTATCTGTTATAGTTGATTTTAACACACATGGTTGATCACATATTTATGGCCTTCTCTGTCCCTCTGCGGACTCTTTAGAACCCATGGACTGATATTATACTTTGATGTTTCCAATTTCATCCCTAAAAATCCATGTTTATTTATGTACGTGACTTTTAAACCAATACTCACGTGTACATGCGACTTTTGACCTCAAACCTGTGTACATCGGGATGTGTGCATAAAGCCAAATGATTTTGGATTTTTCCTTGGATGAGTCCAAAGATCCCGACTCTTTTCCTTCCATATGCCTTGAGATCGCTCGAATTCGACCCTCCATTACCCCTTTGGAGTGCTATATAAGGAACCTCTTGGATACATTGAAAGAGAGGAATTGAAAAGCAACAAAACTATAGTCCATTGTTGCCATAGATTGCATATACTTGAGTCTGCATCCCTTTGTCCCTTTGGAGCACTTGGTGTTCTTCCCAAGCTTGCCTCTGCTTTTGAGCTTGCTATCGAGAGATGGAGGATTGAGGTAGTGGAGGCCCAGGTGGAGGACTCAATTTCTTCAGTTCGTAGATGTGCCGATAGAGGTTGTCACTTGTGTAATCTCTGATTTGATTAATAGAAATATATTATCATGTCCAATAATGTGCATTTGAATGTAAATATTGAATCCATGGATATGTTTAATTGCTTATACATTGTTGATTATATATGCTAGAGTAGATCTAACACCATATTATATAGCATGCTTGTCTTGTTTGTTGTTGTTGAGAGCAAATTGTTAGCGCAAGTAGGATTGGAAAAAGGTCAACGAGGATCTACTTCAATCGTCCAGAATAAGGTATGATTCGAGGTCCCTTAGTGTTATATGTTTGGTTTCTCTTGCATATTGGAAAAGGATTGATTTCTGTGTCTAGCTGTCTGTTGTGGTACACCCCAAGCCATATGAAGTTTCTCTCCATAACAGAATTGGCGACCATACTGGGGAGGTTCCTAGTTGTTTCTCTTTGGGGTTTTTGGTATTCAATGTACTTGAATTGCTCTGATTTCTCTATTTTTGTGTCGAGCCTGGGGGCATGTTTTCCGAGTAGGGTCCTGAAGGAGTAAATTTTGTCTTAGCTTGTCTGTTTGCCCTACTTTTCTTACTGTACGCATGTTTAGCTTTCACAGTCGCGTATACATGCTGGTTTTCCTTGAACAGTCGCGTATGTACGTTGGTTTACTGAGAATAGTTGCATATGCCTTGATTTTGAGCCTTAGTGGGAGGATTAAGTGTTGTTGGGTGAGTTTGGATGATTGTTGAGTCTTCTTGGATGCTTCTGGAGTCTGTATACACCCTCTTTTTCTAACTAGAGACTGCTTTTAGTTTGATTTTGTAGAAATGTTCTTGTCATTCATTTTCTACTTTTTGTTTTGGGATTAGTGCGTTAGGTCTCTTTTACCTTGGTGCTTTGCTTGGCTGTTGTTTGTGAGTGGTTGCAGAGTCTGAGGTATGTAGAGTCATATTTTTCCTTTCATATCTCATTTAATTCAAAAATACAAAAATATTTTTCATTTTACATAGTTATGCATTGCCTGCATTTTGCAATGGCACGGTACTTGCATTAAGTTTGCTTGGTGAATTATAGTCAGATTTTCATATAGGAATGATTGCACTTACATTTGAAGGAAAAATCTTGCATTTCATTTAGTGGCATTAACTGATTTTCATTCTACAAGATTTCACTAGGCATTGCTTGTTAGGTGTGCATATTTACTTTATTGCTGAGTCATAACTTCATAAGTTGCATGACCATTACCCTTTGAGTAATCACAGCCAAATAAAATTAACGCTTAATAAAATGTATTACACTCTTTTCTTTTTAGGGTGCATCAATAAGATTAGGTTTTAGGGTCTTGGAATAGTTTATTATGAGTTAATTCTCCAAGGCCACTAAACAAAACAATTAGGTGTCTGTCTAGGTGAGAGTGTAAAACCCTTGGTATAATTATTGTTTCTCAGGACACTCCTCTTACACGGGAGTTAAGCACAAGGCAGTGCACATTATTGTAATTGGGATGACCCCTGGTCACTTTATATGAGCACCGGAGATATTTCCAAGATTGTATTCATATCTTGGTGCCTTTGAGGTACGATTGGTGCACCCCTGGGGTACCAGTTTGTGCTTTCAGGATTCAGGCTTTGCTACCCTACCCATACGGTCAATCCTGCCTACGATTGGTCGCCTGAGCATTGGTTATATTGAGGTGACCTTAGTTTTCTTACCTAGGTATTGAGGGGGTATTTGTAGTGGTTATTCTGCAGGTGTCCTGTCCAAGTAGGGGTCAGACAACACAGCCACTATATGCATTGAAGCTGAGGGCCACTATAGTTGGTTACAAACCTCCGCTTATCGTGTATGGGAGTCTCAAGCCTCTCCTAGGAGAGATGTACCTTCTTCATTCGAGAGTTAATATATCCTACCCTTGGTTTGCTTGCTTGTTGGTTGTAGTTTTTCTTAGGTATATGCTCTTTGCATGCTAGATTACTTTAGGTTGTGTAGTTAAGATCGAGTTTTTTATTTGTTGAGTCGTTGTGGATTTGGGTGCAACTCCCCATCGCTCTCATTGTTTAGTAGGTCTTCCACCTTCTAATTCTCCTCCTCCCTTGGGAGAGAGAGCGAGACATTCTAGGTGGACTAGTCATCACTTTGATTCACACAGAGATCTCACCATGAGTCATCATGGGTTTGAGGTTTCGGAGCTTCCCCCTTCCCTGCCTCCGGCGATGAAAGTTGAACCTTCAAGCATATATGGGACTCCATCTAAGTCTGGTCCTTATGGGGCTGGACCATCACAAGAAGATCTATCATAGTTTCATGATTACATTAGCTTAGACCCCATGTATTGGTTATACTATCCGGGTGAAGAGACCCACCATTCACCCACCAGCACTAGCCACAATAGCTATGGCATACCTTATATTCTTGAGACCGATCCGACACCTAATGTCGAATCGGTTGGTGACCCTGGTACTGCGCCTAGGGGAACTTCCATTCCTTTCCATGCAGAGAGGTTTGGTAATAGTAGTCACATTGCACCTTCCACCCTAGTGGTGGAAATTCCTTCACACACACAACCCAAACCTAGCACTAGTGTTCCTATTCGAGGACCTCAATTTATACATGTGAATATTAGGGGTACAAGCTATTTTCCTTCACATATTCCATCGCCTTCTCAACCCGTTCCTTCAAATTCCTTTTTGACGCATCCTCTTCCTAAATCTAGTGGTCCTTAGGGTCGGATTTCTACTGTAAGCCATGTCCATCCGGCGTCTTCTAACACCGTAGTGTCACAAGTCCACGTACCTCCTTATGTGTCAGTAGGTCATGTACCTACTTATGGATCGTATCATGGAGTATCTCGTGGACCATCTCATGGTCCAGCTCATGGAGTTTCCTATATACCTACCTATGGACCATCTCATGGAACATCTCGTGGATCATCTTATGGTCCAACCTATGGAGCTTCCTAGGGACCTTCTTATGGACCGTATTACGAAAAAAACTATCAACCATATGGGTATGGGTATCAACAACCCACTTACTCTCCTAACTATGGATTTTTAGCACCTCATCCTCAAGGTACTCTGCATTACAATGATTCCATGCATCCCTTCATGGGTCAAATGGGAGGAGGTTAATATCCCACTGGCCAAGGCCATGGTGTATATAGAAATCAATCTTATCCGAACCAGTCCTATCAGGGAGCATGGCATTGACAATCTCAACCTAGGCACCATTTATTTTCAACCTTGAACCTACCTGATTTGTTGAGATTGGCGAATGATCCTGTGTCTCATGATATGGCATGGCCGATAGTCCCTACCAAGCTTCCTTCGAATATTCCCAAGTTCGAAGGTAAGGATGGTGAAGATACTGGTGAGCATGTCACAACCTTCCACCTTTGGTTCTATTCTAATTCCTTAATCAATGATTCCATCCATTTGAGGCTATTTCAACACACCCTCATGGGTCCTACAATGAAATGGTATATAGAGTTACCAGGGGGGGCCTATACTACGTTTGATGACCTTGCCATGAATTTTCTTAATCACTTCCAGCTACCTGTACATTACGATGTCGGTACTGAACTCTTGTTGACCTTCTGAACAAGACAAAGCCAGGCATATTTTGGATCATATTCAAGAGTGGTGTAAACGAAAACGATTAATTAAAGCATTTATCCCACCGGAGTTTCTTCTAGAGTGGTTCCTCAAGTCATTGTTACCTTATATTGGGAAGGATGTTTCCACGTCTGGAGTTCAAAATGAGGACCAAGCTATTTTTAGGGATCAAGAGTTGGATTTGATCTATGCTCAGTCCGGACTCTTGTATGAGATTATCCCAAATGCTCCAAGATACAATTTCAACCCCAAGATTAACCCTGGGCCACATGCCGATGGTATTGTTGCCTCCACAAGTACCAAACCTACAGATTCAGTTACAAAACAAGTGAGCCAGTTATCTCTTAACTAGCCTCTGTTGGGACAATCCACGGCATCGTCTCATCCTACCCAATCGACGAGTGTGCTTTCAGTGCAATCGTCGAACCCAAAAGGCAACCAACAGCCTGAAAGGAATAAAAGGAAAGGAAAAAATAATTGTAAGGGTGGGAATAATAAAAATGAAAATGGTAATAATAACGACAAGAACAAGAATAATGCTGGGGGGATAAGCAGCCTAAGCGTAAGGTTAATTTTCCTTATAAGTTGTGTAAGGACGATCACCTCACTCACTTGTGCCCTCATATGGAGGATGCATCGAAGTTCATAGCATAGGGCCCAACTGTGTTTACTAATCCTTTACCTAATAATCAAAATATGAACTCAAGGACCGTTGATCCTAATATTGCTTCTAGTGGGTCTCCAAACCCGTCAGATGATTCTAGTGGTCACGGTTGCATCAACATGGTGAATGCTACAAATGTTGTGGCGCATGGGAAAGACTATGGTTCATCACAATCTGACCTTGGGAAAGAGCCTGCTCCACCCAAGAGCTCTTTGTGAATTGAAAAGCCTACATATAATCCTGAAGCTCCACCTCACATTCCTAAGGGAGTCTTGAAGCGCTCAGGGCACAATCCTAATGCTCGAGCCACCCAGAACTATTCAATTGTCAAGGATTTGGGCCTGACTCCAGTGTGCGATGTCTACATTAGAAGTGATTCAGACTTGTCCTTCACAAAGGAAGGCCTTGTTGTCTGCCCTTGGGGTTAGTGACAATAGCTCTCCTTCCGTGATCAAATTTTAAACTCATGGAATCCAGCCTCGCTTTCCTTACTACGTGTCTCTTTTGATTCATGTAGAGTGTCTCAACAACACCATCATGCATACTGTGATTGATGAAGGCGTTGCCGCTTCTATGATTTCTTTGGCTTGTTGGAAGGGCTTAGGTTCTCCCACATTGTCTCATTCTTCCAACATGTTGTTTTCTTTCGATGGAAGATCATTTCAGCCACACGATATACTTCCTTCTCTAGAGGTCCAATTGGGAGGGAAGACTGTTGCGATCGAGGTCGAGGTGGTTGATGCGCCCCTTGACTATAATATTTTACCGGGTTGGAAATGGATGTAAAATATGCTAGCTGTACCCTCTTCCCTATTCTGAGTGGTTTTTTTTCCTTTGGATGGGAAGATCATTACTATCGATCAGAAGTCTTTCCAAAATCTGAGTGTGTTAGCATCATCAGGAGTTTCTATATCGATTATTAATCATTCTCAGCTGGCAGCTGAGAATGTGGGTGTGGGTATGTATCCTTCTCTCATGGGAGCCTTTAGTTGTCATGCGCTCGTTCTTATGATTGGTTCTAGTCTTGGTGGGGCTTCGACATCGTCGAATTCGGTATCTTTCGCACTTCTCATATGGAGGATCCTTGGTTTCTTCCTTCATCGAGTACTTCGAGTGATAATTCTATGCCTTCCGAGATAGACATGTTGTTTCCTACAACATTGGTGGCGTATCAAGCGAATATTGATCATGTTGTAGAGCCTAGTCCTTCATCTTTGTGGACGAAGAAGGAGGACCCTTATGTGCTTCTTGCATGGGTAATAGAGTCATCTCACTCTTGAGATTGCCTTGATGATGTTTTTCCATCAGATGAAGCTATTCTTGAGGCCATGTCTGGGATAGAAAAACCTTGGGAAGAGTTGCACCATAGATCATATTTCCTTCCTAAGCTTGATAATTTAGAGTGTGATGACTTTAGGGTGATTCTAAGAGAAAATTTTGGTAGCCCCGTGGTCCCATTAATCTCTCCTAGTTAGATTGCTAAAGGGAACATGGCTAACCTGTCACCAACAATTTCTATCAACATTTCTCGTGATCCTGGTAAGATTGAGAACATTTACATTAGGGCAGATTGTTCCCCTGATGAGATTAAAGAGTATAAAGAGATTTTTAAGGAGTTTTGTGATGTTTTTGCTTGGTCATATGAAGAAATTCCAAGTATAGACCCTCGTATTTTTGAACACAAAATCAAAACCTATCCAGATGAAAAACCGGTTCGACAACATTTGCGTGCCATGAATCCTAGGAAAGCACCCGCCATTAAAGCATAGATAGAGAAACTGCTCAAAGCTGGTTTTATCTATCATGTTCCCTTGATAGAGTGGGTTTCAAATCCCGTTCATGTAGATAAGAAGCAGGGAGTGATCTGAATATGCACTGATTTCCATGATTTAAATCGAGCCTGTCCTAAAGATAATTTCCCTACACCATTTATTGATCAAATTTTGGATGAGTGTGCAGGAAGTGAGGTATTTTATTTTATGGATGGATTTTCTGGATATAATCAGATACAAATCAAACCCGAGGATCAACATAAGACTTCATTTATTTGTCCTTGGGGAAATTTTGCATATGGGAAGATGCCCTTCGACCCTAAAAACGTCGGAGCTGCATTTCAGCGGGTCATGACCTGGATATTTCATGATCTTTCATGATTATTGAAGTGTATTTGGATGATCTAGCTGCTCACTCTCATTTGAGAGTGTATCATCCTTATCATTTGTGATTAGTGTTCAAAATATTCCATCATTATCAAGTTTGTTTAAATCCTCACAAGTGCGTCTTTTGTGTGAAGGTTGGTTGTTTACTAGGATTCATCGTATCCAAGGAGGGTATTAGAGTCGATCCCTTGAAGGTTGAGGCAATACTTCAATTGTCTCCCCCACGTAACATTTGACATCTTCAATGTTTACAAGGAATGGATAACTTCTTACAAAGGTTTGTGTTCAACTTCATCGATTTGACTAAAGGCTTCATACGTTTGTTGAAGAAGGACACAGGCTTTTTACTAGGATGAGCGAGTCCAGGAGTCTTTCGATGCCTTGAAGAAAGCCTTAGCAATGACCTCCATGGTTAGTTCACCAGACTTTAGCCGTGACTTTTTTATTTATGTGTCCACATCTTAAGAGACGATTGGTATGGTATTGGTTCAGGAGGATGAGGAGCTCCATGAGCATGTCATATATTATCTGAGCCGAAACCTTATTGATGCGGAATTTTGTTATTCCCATGTTGAGAAGCTAGCCTTGGCCATCGTTCATGTGGTTCAACATTTGAGACATTACATCCTCCTTCACCAAACTTTGGTCGTAGCTCACATCAATCCATTTCAATTCGGCCTCACAAGAAGGATGATTGGGGGAAGTATAATAAATGGATTGTGATATTGGAAGAGTTTGATCTCGAGTTTGTTTCGATGAAATCGAAGAAATCATTAATATTTGCTGAGCTCATATCAGATTTTCCAAATTTGGATGAAGAGGAGGTTTATGAGGATTCTTTTGTTGATGAACATATCTTCCTCATCTCAACTATGGACCCTTGGTAAGGGGATATTATCATGTATTTGCAAACATTGAAGGTCCCTACTCACCTCTCACAGGATGAGCGGCGACGACTATGTCACGTAGCAAAGAAATACCTCATAGTAGATGATACTTTGTATCGTCGTGGGGTTGATTCCATTTTACGTCATTGTTTAACTCATGATGAGGCTGAGGTCGTGCTTAATGATTGCCATGGAGGGGCGTGTGGTGGTCATTTATCTGTTATAAAAAAGGACCGCAAAGCAATAACAGATATACAGTTAAATCAATAAACAAGATGCAAAACACATTAAAACATTATAGAGAGACACAGATATAACGTGGTTCACCCAAACGATGGGCTACATCCACAAAGAAATTACCAGTCCTCTTATTACAGTCTAGAAAGATGAAGGGATACACCCTACAGCAAAATCATTGCACTTCCTCTTCACGCTCTCACAGTGTCTCTTCCAATACAATACAATACCATACATAGTCGTGTTACAATGCTTTCTTTTATAGGGGAAATACAATGGGAAAATTCTAGGGTTAACCCAATACCATGGGTCCGCAATACTGTTGGACAACACACATCCCAAAAAAAAAATTCTCGGGGGCTCCGCCCCCTAACCCCCTTTTTCGAGGTGCTACACCGAACCCCAAGGCAGGGGGAATGGGTGTACAATAGATCTGGGTTACAAACGTGACTGAATAATATCTCTACATTTGGAAGATTAGGCTCCATAACCAACAATCTCCCACTTAGAGACTAATCATAGCAACTCCACTGCTACTGCAATTTCTGGACTATGCTCTGGACCTTGGACTTGAAAAATTTCTTCTTTTCACCTTCATGCTTGAAGGCCAACAAAAATCGAGCAGGAACTCAGTTTCTCTTTGGTTATTCCATTTGTCAACATGTCTGCAGGATTTTGGCTAGTGTGTATCTTTTCTAGTTTTAATAGTTCTTCATCTAGAACAAATCTTATGAAGTGGTACTTGAGTTGTATATGTTTAGTCCTCGAATGAAAGGCTGATTTCTTTTCAAGATGAATGGCACTTTGGCTGTCACTGTACAACCTACTATTCTCCTGTTTCTTACCCAATTCTTTCATGAACCTCTGCAATCAAATCATCTCCTTACTAGCCTCTGTAGCAGCAACATACTCTGCTTCCATTGTTGAAAGTGCAACAACCTGTTGCAGTTTTGAAATCCAACTTACTGTTATTCCACCCACAGTAAACACATACCCTATGGTGCTCCTCCTATTGTCTTTATCACCAGCCATATCTGCATCAACATATCCCTGTAGAACAATGTCTGAACCTCAAAAACATAATGCATGAGAAGTGGTACATCTCAAATACCTGAGAATCCACTGTACTGATTTCCAATGTTCTTTACCTAGATTATTCATATACCTGCTCACAACTCCCACTACATGTGCAATATCTCGTCTTATGCACACCATGGAATACATCAAGCTTCCAACCGTTGATGAATAGGGAATCTTGGACATGCAATCTATCTCTTCCTGTGTCTTTGGACACATATCCTTTCTTAGTTTGAAATGGCTGGCCCAAGGTGTACTGACTGGTTTTGCATTCTACATTCTAAACCTTTGCAACACCTTTTCTATGTACTCACCTTGAGACGACGTCAATTTGTGATTTTTCTTGTCTCTTGTTATTCTCATACCAAGGATTTGCTTTGCAGCACCCAAATCCTTCATCGCAAATGATTTAGCTAGTTTTTCTTTTGAGCACATTTATATCCTGCATGTTAGACCCTGCAACAAGCATGTCATCCACATACAATAACAAGATAATATATCTTCCATTATCTAGCCGCTTGAAATAAACACAGTGGTCAGAATGACATCTATCATAACCTTGTTCTGTCATAAACTTATCAAATTTTAAATACCACTGCCTTGGAGCTTGCTTCATGCCATACAAGCTCTTCTTCAATCTGCAAACCAAATTCTCCTTCCCTTTCACCTCATACCCTTGTGGCTGCTGCATATAAATCTATTCCTCCAAATCCCCATGGAGAAAGGATGTTTTTACATCTAATTGTTCAAGATGCAAATATTCTACTACCACTAGACTTGAAATAGTTATAATTGAAGAAATTTTAACAACAGGATAAAATATTTCATCAAATTCTATACCTTTCTTTTGTGCAAACCCCTTTACAACAAGTCTAGCCTTGTATCGCTTCTTGCCTCCATCTTCTTCCTTCAACCTGTAAACCCATTTATTCTGCAATGCCCTTTTTTCTACAGGAAACTTAACCAGATCCCAAGTCTAGTTTCTTACCAATGAGTCCATCTCCTCATCCATGCCTTGCTCCCACTTCTTTCTAGTTTCTACCTGCATTGCTTCTTCATAACATTCTGGTTCACCAGAATCAGTCATTAATAAATAATATAGTGAAGGAGAGAATCGTTCAGGGGGTCTACTTAACCTGGTAGACTTTCTTACAGTTGCAGGGGTTTCAGGTACCTGCTGCTACTCTCAATTTTTTGGTGCCTTTGGAACTTCATTTTCTTTGATTTCATCAAGCACTGTGTACTATGTGTTTCCTTTTTCTTCTTTCTTTCCCTGCAATTGATCTTTGTACATGACCTTTTCATTGAATACTACATCTCTACTCCTAATGATTTTGTGATTTTTAAGATCCCATAAGCGATAACCAAAATCATCAACCTCATATCCAATAAAGGTACATTTCTTGGATTTAGCCTCAAGCTTTGTTCTATCATATTTATCAATATGGACAAATGCTTCACAACCAAAAGTTCTCAGAAACGAGTATTTTACCTGTTTACCTGTCCATGTCTCCTCTGGAATGCCACCATCTAAAGTGCTTGAAGGACTTCTGTTTATTAAATAAACAACAGTGTTTACAGCATCAGCCCAAAACTGTAAGGGCAACCCTGCATGTAATCTCATACACCTTTCATACTCCATGATCGTTCTGTTCATCCTTTCTAACACACCATTTTCTTGTGGTGTTCTAGGGACCGTCTTCTCTCTGTGAATCCCATTGTGTGAACAGTAACTTTCAAACTCCTTGCTACAGTACTCGCCTCCATTATCAGATTTGAGACATTTCAACCTTTTTCCTGTCTCATTCTCAACCAAATCTTTCCACTTCTTAAAAGTATCAAACACATCATATTTCTATCTAATGCAATAAACCCAAGTGTTTCTAGTTGCATCATTAATAAAAGTAACATAATAACAAGAGCCACCAAGAGATTGTACCTGAGCTAGTCCCCATACATCTGTATGGACAAGCTCTAACTTTTCAATCTTCTTTTGTTTCCCAACCCTGAGAAATATAACTCTCTTCTATTTTCCATAAACACAGTTCTCACAGAATTCCAAACTTACTTGCTTCAGATCTGGAAGCAGTTTCCTTGAGTGGAGAATCTGCATCCCCTTCTCACTCATGTGGCCAAGCCCATGATGCCACAATGTCGCACCTATTTCTATGGAAGCTACAAAGATAGAATGATCAGGATTATGAGGACATAAATATAATGTACCTACCCTATCTCCTTTTGCTATTACCAGTGATCCTTTAGTGATCTTCCACCACGTTTCTCCAAACATAGACAAATATCCACTATCTCCCAACTACCCTGTTGAGATCAGATTTATTTTCATAGCAGGAATGTGCCTTACATCCTTTAGCAGCAAGTCATTTCCATTATTTAACTTAATCCATACCTTATCCTTTCCAACAATTTTACATGGTTCATCATCCCCCAATAGCACATGCCCAAAATCACCTTGAACATAATCATGAAAGCATTTCCTATGGGGTGTAGCATGACATGAAGCCCCCGAATCTACTACCCAGCAATCACTAGTAGTATCTAATGCAAGAATCAAAGCATCTTGTAACACATCACCTGCTACATTCGCTTCCTGAGTAGTCTCTTGTTGTCTGTCTCCTTTCTTCTTTGGAGCTCTGCAGTCTTTCTTCAAATGTCCTTTCTTACCATACTTCTAGCACTCTATTTTTCCGAATCTGGACTTGGATCTGCCCGTTTTAGACTTGCCGCAATTTCCTAGGCTCCTTCCTCTCTCATTTTGTCTCCCTTTGCTCTCCATGGTCAACGCATTACTTGATGTCTCACCTGTGATTTTTCTTCGCATTTCCTCACTAATAATAACACCAACAACATCATCAAACTTAAGAGTGTTTGAACTAGGGACAGAGTTACTTACAGACATGACTAAGCTATTCCAGCTTTCTGGCAATGAGCACAAGATTAGAAGAGCCCTAACCTCATCATCAAAGTTCACTTTTACAGAACTTAACTGACTGGTAAGTGTATTAAACTCATTTAAATGGTTAGCAACAGATCCACCTTCTGACATCTTCATCTTAAATAGACACTTCATTAAAAATACCTTGTTAGAAGCCGAGGCTTTTTCATAGAGCTTACTCAATGCGCTCATCACACCCTCTGTTGTTTTTTCTTTCAAAATATTGAAGGCTACCGATGAAGCCAGGCATGGCCATATTGTTCCCAGTTCCTTTCTATCAAGAACCTCCCATTCTTCATCCTTCATAGCCACCGATTGTTTTTCTTTTTCACCCAACGACAGGTACAGATCCTTCTGGTAAAGATAGTCCTCCATTTGCATCTTCCATAACTGATAGTTTTGGCCATTAAATTTCTCGTCCCTAAACTTTCCTTCTTCCGCTATTGCTCCCACTCAAAATAGGAACCCTTCTTTCTTGCGAGTTTACCAACCAAATAGACCTTTTGGCTCTGATACCAATTGTTAGAAAACAGGACTGCAAAGCAATAATATATATACAGTTATATCAATAAACAAGATGAAAAACACATTAAAACATTACAGAGAGACACAGATATAACGTGGTTCACCCAAAAAATGGGCTATGTCCACAAAGAAATTGTCAGTCCTTTTATTACAGTCCAAAAAGATGAAGGGATACACCCTGCAACAAAACCGTTGCACTTCATCTTCACGCTCTCACAGTGTCTCTTCCAATACAATACAATACCATACACAATCATGTTACAATGCTTTCATTTATAGGGGAAATACAATGGGAAAATTCTAGGGTTAACCCAATACCATGGGTCCGTAATACTGTTGGCCAACACACATCCCAAAAAATTTTTTATCAGGGGCTCCGCCCTCGAACCCCTATTTTCTCAAGGGCACTACCCCCGTGTCTCAGGGGCATTGCCCGCAAACCCCAAGGCAGGGGGAATGAGTGTACAGTACACTTGGGTTACAAACATGACTGAATAATATCTCTGCATCTGGAAGATTAGGCTCCATAACCAACATTATCTAGGCTTTCTACATCCCAAAAAATCTTAAGAGCGAGCTATTTTTTGTCATCCATCTTTAAATATTGCGTTAATGTGGTCAAGAAGTGCCACCCTTGACAAGCGTTTGCACATAATATGTGCTTGCGTCCCACCCCTTTGCATCCTTTTTTCACTGGCAGTCCCTTCACCAAGTGGGGGATTTATTTTATGGATTGCAACCCAGCTTCGGCTGGGGGACACCATCATATTATTTTGGTTGTCGGTTACTTCACGAAATGGGAAGAGGCTATGCCCACAATTAAATCTGACAGTGAAACACATTTCGTATTTAACCAAATTATCACCCAGTTTGGCATTCCAAGAGAGCTTGTCACTGACCATGGTAGGCACTTTCAGAATAAAATTATGGAAGAGTTGTCTTTGAAGTTAGGATATAAGCAAGAGCACTCCTCTTCTCATTACCCTCAAGCAAATGGATAGGTTGAAGCAGTGAACAAGTCACTTAAGTCCATTCTCCAATGAACCATCGCACAAAGTAAGAATAGTTGGCATATCATGTTGTATCCTACTTTGTGGGCCTATAGAACCGCAGTCAAGACTTCCACCAGTTTTTCTCCCTATTAGCTTGTGCATGGGGTGGATTCAATATTGCCGGTTGAATGTGAAATCCCTTCTTTGAAGCTAGCTATGGAGATTTTACCAGAGACTTTCGCATTGGAATAACGTCTCGTCCACTTGGAGCAGCTTGATGAGCAGCGTCGAGATGCTTTAGTGGATCTTAAGGTTAACAAGCATTGCGTTAAGGTCCAGTATGATAAGTTTTTCCGTCCTAGGAGGTTTAGTGAAGGTGACTTGGTTCTTTTGTGGGATCAAGCTAAGGAACCCTTGGGGATAGGAAAGTTTAATCCTATGTGGCATGGTCCTTACATGGTTAAGCGTGTCTTAGAGAAAAGCACCTATGAGCTAGTTGATTATGAAGGGATAGCCTTATTGGAGCCTAGAAATGGGCTCTATCTTAAAAAATACTATGCATGATCTTCAGCCAGGGATGATTTTTGTATATTATTGTACATTTTTGCATTGCATAGTTAGGTTTTATTATGGTGATCGAGTTTGTTTATTAACTTTCGTTTGTTATGGTAGATGTCGATGGATTCTTTTGTTTACATAGGATTCGCTGATGGTGCTGGCTACCACACTCAAAACTCAGCTTCGATTGATCGGGTGATATATACTCCTATGGGTCAAGTATTGTGTTCAGGAGGCATATGTTTACAACCTTCATCAAATAATGTTGCTGAATATAGTGTCGTCATTGAGTTATTGCATGATGCCATTTCACATGGTGTTCTTTCTCTTGAGGTACATCTTGATTCGTAATTAGTGGTTTTGTAGCTTAATGGATTGTATCTTATTAGGGATCCAACATTATTACGAAGATTCTTACGTGTTAGATTGCTAGAACGACAATTTGAGAGTATAACATACATTCATGTTCCAAGAAATTTTAATCAAGACGTTAATTCATATGCTAACTATGTACTAGATTGGAATTTGGTTCACATACCATAAGCATTTCACAAACACATTTTACACATGTAAATAGAATAATAATCAATCATCATAAATATTTGTCATTAAGTTCAAAAAAGGTGACGTCATAATACATAAGTGTCATATACAAAATTGGGGCTTTCGAGCCACCAAAATATACTACATAATCCTACAAAAAATATACACCCAGGTCTCTAAGCTTGAGGGGGAGGAGGGTGTTGATCATGGTAGCACACCACAGCTCTTGCTAGTTAGCTAAATAATCGAACCCATGCCCATGGTACTCCAACCACCTGGCATTGCATGGCCTCATGTAAGTCCTCGACTTGCGCCATGGGAATTCTCTATGTCAATCGAACGAAGTTCGTGTGGATGCTTTGGAGTGTTTTCTTCGCATCCCCACCCATGATCTCATCACCTCTTCCCCTCCGTCGATGACAAGGAAATCCATTTGGTCGTCATGGTCCTACATCTGCATATACATGACAGAGTATCAATATGTGTCGTCACACCAAAAACATGTCTTTTGATTTCATATATCAAAAAACACAAAAAAAAAAATTTAATAATTCAAAAATTAAAAGTGGGTTTGGGATTCGTTACCTATATATCCATAATCCGCTCTTGGTGGTAGGGGCATGTTTGGGTCTCCGCGGAAGTCAATCCCTGCATAGGGATAGTCATCTATGGCAACGATCTATCTCCACCACCATCGAAAGAAATCTATTGGGTAGGGGTTAGCCACCCTTCAACCTCCCAATCTATGCATGACATTGGCTCAACGTCGCTGAGCCAGATCCCAGACTCCATGTGGATCAATGTCTACTCTAGATCTTTGCCTTGGCACTCGCTCAAAAAAGAATGTGCTCAGTATGCTGCCAAACCCAAAGTTCCGCACCCTACCCATCTTGTAGTCACTGAACTATTGTTTCATGTTGCTCAGCAGCGTAGTACTCTAGTCATATATCATAGGCCGCATACACTCTACTACATAGAACATCAGTGGACTTGAGGCCTGGTGGAGTGATACCAAACCTGCGATCCTGCCTAATTCCAATAGTATGTCTTTCAACCCTAGAATCTGAACCGTGTTTGTCGGGATTTGACTCCCAACCTTCTGTATATTGGGAAGGCAGTACACAACTATGTAGTCCTCTATAGTCAGCCCACCTCCTGGCCCACGGCATCGGAGGTTCACCACCTCCCCTCATCGGGACAAACCTATGATAAAGTATATGTCCTCAACTTCAATGCTGAGTGACATCCCATCTATCTGAAAGGTCTTAGACTCTGGATCCCAGTCATCTACCATCAGCTGGAGTAGTCTTTTCTTTTCGCTCAAGCTACCAAGGCACCAAAACTTGTATAGCTCGTATTCCCGTAATGTTTTTTGAGCCATGAGATCAGCCTGAACAGCTTCCTCAACATAACCATGTTCCCTCTCTCTCCATTCTAGCACCATCCTGCACATAAAAACCATGTTCACAGCCCTATATGCAACTGTTTGCAAAACAGCCACATACATACGTGGATTTCGTGGCATTTTCCACGTATAGTCATCCCTATACGCAAAAAAATGCCCGATATCCACGTGGGCCGAAACACCCAAGTTGGGATGGCCTTAAAAAATAAATTGACCGTGAAAATTCAAAATTTTTACATGAAAATGAAGGGGAGGGGCAAGGGAATTTACCTGGATCAAGCGTAGAGTGATTCTGCCAGACGATGCTCACAGAATTCGCTTCTGAAGTTCTGGACTCAAATGCACTATGGTGGGTAAAAATTCAAAATGGTATGAAAATTTTTAATTTTTCACTATTTTATAGAAATGTTTTGAAATTTTACCCACTTCCTATAGTTTTTTACTGTTTCTGACCATTTTGGACTATTTGAACTAATCTGATGTTGTAAGAGCCCATTTTGAGTGCATTTTGATCATTTCTTCAACTCGTTCGTGCATATTTCAGGTATTATGTCTAAACTGGCATATAGGTTAGGATTTCACATCCACTTGCATTTTGCATGGCCTTATGACCGTTTCATCTTAACCCTAGGTATGAACCCATTCCATCGTGTCACGGAATCTTCATGTTGCTTTTAGAAGTGACATTATGTGAATGGTAGAGCTTTTCCATACATGGGTACCCTAGTTAGATCCTGTATTGCATTTGGTGCCCATGCTGACATTTCTCCTTTAGGGTGTGAGAGTCCTTTGTATAGTACCTCCATGTCTTTGAGCAAGAGCCTCATACTCCTCTTGAACTTTATGTTGGCCATTCCCTCAGGACTCCCTTATATATGTCAAGTTGTAATTACATTATCATGAGTTTTGCTTGTCGTATTGAGCCTTATGCCGGCTTCTTGAGTTGCATTATCAGCCATATAGCCTGAGGTTGTCTCATGTCTAGCCAAGTAGAGCCTTTTTACATATATTTTGCAGCTTGATTCCCCATTTTTTACCGGGAGGGGACCTTCCCCCTGAGTGTTGTTATCCTACACATATTTCCTTGCATTGAGCATAGGCGTGTTCCGTTTCTTGGAACTAGTTTGTTTGTCCCCTGACACTCATCTCCTCCTATATTTGTAAATATAAATCACTTTTATTCCTTTTCAAGCTTTTCAAAATATCTGAAAAAATCCAAAAAAAATAAAAAACCAAAAAGTCGGATAGGAAAAGATGTTATCTTTGGAAGCAGTCGAGTCGTGTTGCCTTCGAACAAAGCACTGTATATCACATCCGTTGGTTGGGTTATTAGTTTGAATTTAGGAGCTGTACTCATTACTCTGAGTTTATCTCCACTGACTAGTTAAGCTTCCAGTCCCTATGGAGCCTCTGTTGATGCCTCCTATGTCACAGAGATGTCCTAGTTTGCATATTGAGTCCATGATGCCTACCTTCAGTCACCATTCGCCTTTATGCTCTTGTTCGAAGGAAGTTGAAGCCTAAGTCAGCCATTCCACAATTATCTTGACTATGCATGTCAACCATTCCCAGTACTGTTATTGGTTCATGAACATCTTGTTCAAGTCTTCCAAATTATACAGCGTTGCTGAGTGCCTCGTGTTGGTTGATGGGGGATGCCTTAATGCCCTCCTTCCAGTGGATTCCATTCCATCAACTTCAGATAATTTATTCTGGGATAAGAGTCTATAGTTGTTTGAGTTCCTTGAGACTTATAGTCATCAGTGGTAGGTTCTCTCACCATTGACAGTTTTGGGAATACATCAATGTCCCCTAATCGATGGATTCTTCCAAGTGTTCAACCTCAACTCATCTATCCCACACCTGTTGGATTGCACTTTGTACGTTGATTCCCATTTTCATTATCGGTGGGTGATCTCGCATCTGTTAATGGTATACATTAATGACCGGTAATCAGACAATCGACTACTATGTTCGACCTCGACAACTCTATTCACATAGTAGTACATGTACTCGTAGCGGTTTGTGTAGAAGACCTTCCAAGTTGGTGGCATTCCACATATGCTACCTCCTTGATCATGCCAGCATTCATGAGATTTCAGCTCTTGTGATTTGATTCTAGTGTATGTCAGATATCTTCAACCATTATGGAGATCTTGATCCATTGTATATATTTAGTCTCTATGGAGATCCTGATCCATTGTATATCTTCATCATGAAGATTCTGATCTATTATATATTGTACGTGGTGATGACCACACATGTCACATTTTGTATATCATGCCTATTCATGGCCATTGTACTCTTATGTATCCGAGACTGCTATATGTATTTGTAGTCACATGCAGAGATTGATTATTGTACATATACTAATGGATGGTTGGTTCTTCCACCTGGTTCTTCATCACTCCACTTTTGGGATGGATTTTATAATGTATTTCGGCCATCATGTTACCCCTCTGACCTCACACATTAGGGGGCATCTGTTATAGCTGATTTTACCACATATGGTTGATCACATATTTATGGCCTTCCATGCCCCTCTGCAGACTCTTTAGACCCCATGGACTGATATTATACTTTGATGTTTCCAATTTCATACCTAAAACCCCATGTTTATTGTTGTACGCAACTTTTAAACCAATACTCGTGTGTACACGTGACTTTTGACCTCAAACCTACGTACATCGAGATGTGTGCATAAAACCAAATGATTTTGGATTTTTCCTTGGATGAGTCTGAAGATATTAACTCTTGTCCTTCCATATGCCTTGAGATCACTTGGATTCAACCCTCCATTACCCCTTTGGAGTGCTATATAAGGAAACCCTTGGATACATTGAAAGAGAGGAATTGAAGAGCAACGAAACTATAGTCCATTGTTGCCATAGCTTACATATACTTGAGTCTGCATCCCTTTGACCCTTTGGAGCACTTGGTGTTCTTCACAAGCTTTCCTTTGCTTGTGAGCTTGCTATCGAGAGATGGAGGATTGAGGTAGTGGAAGCCCAAGTGGAGGACTCGGTTTCTCCGGTTCGTAGACGTGCTGATAGAGGTTGTCACTTGTGTAATCTCTGATTTGATTAATAGAAATATATTTTCTTGTCCAATAATGTGCATTTGAATGTAAATATTGAATCCATGGATATGTTTAATTTCTTATACATTGTTGATTATATATGCTAGAGTAGATCTAACACCATATTATATATCATGCTTGTCTTGTTTGCCAGTGTTGTTGATAGCAAATTGTTAGTGTAAGCGAGATTGGAAAAATGTCAATGGGGATCTACATCAATCATCCGGATTAAGGTATGATTCGGGGTCCCTTAGTGTTAGATGTTTGGTTTCTCTTGCATATTGGGAAAGGATTGATTTCTCATGTCTAGCTGTCTCTTGTGGTACACCCCAAGCCATAGGAAGTTTCTCTCTGTAACACCAACAGTAACTCCAATTACAACTGGAAAAAAACTCAGTAAAGGATGATGATGGGTCAAAAGTGTATCCAACGTTGTATAAGAGACTGGTTGGAATTCTCATGTACTTAATTGCAACAAGACCTGATATAATGTTTGCAGTAAGTTTGATTTCAAGATTTATGGAATTGGCAAGGAGTACCCACTGGAAAGCTGGAAAGATGATTCTTAGATATATTGCTGGAACAACAAATTTTGGTATCCAGTATACTCACATTCAAATTTTAAATTGATTGGATATACTGACAGTGATTTTGCAGGTTCTATAGATGATAGAAAGAGCACATCTAAATAAGTGTCCAATTTTGGATCGGGATCAGTAGCATGGGAATCAAAGAAGCAACCCATAGTAACAATATCCTCTGCTAAGGCAGAGTATGTTGTAGCAACAGCAGCTGCATGTCAAACTGTATGGATGAGAAGAAATCTTTCTGAGTTACAGCATGAACAGACTAAACCAACTCAAATTTTCTGTGACAATATATTAGCTATTACAATATCAAGAAATCACGTCTTTCATAAAAGAAGTAAGCATATTGATACAAGGTATCATTTTATCTGAGAACTGATAAACAACAATGAAATCAGCATCGAATTTTGCATATCAGAAAATCAGTTTGCAGACTTATTTACAAAACCATTGGGAAAAGAATTGTTTGAGCTTCATAGGAAAAACATTGGGGTTTGTAAGCTGTAACAGAAAGTTAGTATCACAAAATTTTGTTTTTTTTAGTGTAGTAATTAATGGGGAGAATGTTGGAACTGTTAATTACTCCAAAGAGTGGTCACCGAAATTCTGAAAGGTCGCAGCACCACCTCACCGCCTGACAAACATCAGATCAATAATTTTTGAAAAGTCATTTTTATTTAACAGGATCGAGACAACCAACTATATCAGTTTCTGAGAAGGAAACATAATTTCCTTGTCAAGCTCTAAACATTGTAACAGAACAATCAAAGATAATTTTTGTATAAGCGAAGGGTCAGTTTGTAATTAATGACCAACTTAGTTAGAAATAGTATAAATACTAGCATGCCCGCAGGGGTGTAGACTAACTGGAAAGTGCCGTGTAAATGAAGGAATGTTGTAAAGGAGGTCTCAAGTTCAAATCTCATGCCGACTTATCCATGCCCCATGCTTGCGAGCTGTGTGGACGCACCTGGGGTTATAGTGGCAGCTGACGGGAATGGACCCCGTGCCACGTGAGTACCAGAACCGCCCAGTTACCGATTCCCCCAGTACCAAAAAAAAAATTCCACACATCAACGTAATAGAGAAAGAGAAACAGAGTTGAAACTATGAAGTTTTTTGTGTAAATTTTATTTTTATTCTGTTTTTGAGTTGAAAAACTCAGTTTTATTTTTTATGTTAGTATGTAGTAACAACTGAATGAAACATATTTTATTTGATGTGAATGTTATTTATTAATTCAATAGAATATTTGTGTTAAGTTTATGGACGCAGGGGTTATCTGAAACTTGCAAAATAGTGAGTTGTGATTGAGCTATGAGTGTGTTGTAGGTGACTATCAGCAGTCACAGCTAGCTGAAATATTCATGTTAATTATTGTTAGATGTAAAAGCTAGTTGGAACACCATCTGTAGAGTACTGTCAGCTACAACAGTCTTGTAGGTGTTTATTTGAGTTTTGTGAGCTCTGTCAGCAAGTCACAACCAGTTGTGAGTGTGAGCTATGACAGTGTTGTAAGTTGTGTTTTGAGTTGTAAGTGAAGTTTTAAGTGCTACTGAATCAAAGAGCAGCACTCCCCTGCCTTCCCCACATTTTGCAGTATAAATCTTGTTTTACATATAATAATTTTTTGTTAATATTCATGTTTTTTTCTTAAAGACTATATTATTTTTTGGTTGTGGCTATCGAGTGTGGAATCCCCTTTCAATGTCCACATATGAGCTTTCCTTCACAAATCACTTATTATTTGTACAATCTCTGGCAAGGATCCTATGCAATGTTGTTTTTTTACAACCTGGTTTTGTTTTTATAAAGAGTTTGTATATCATCATTTTTTTTTATGTCTACATGTTTCAAGAATACTTTTATATTATCAATCTATATTTCTTTCTAATATGATTTGTACTCATATGGTAACTCACTAGAGTGCCACCTATACCAATGAAAACAAAATTGTTCACTTCTGAAATTCTGTCCTACACAACAACTCAATCCCATTCCAGTTCTTCATCGATGAGTTAGTTGCCTCTCTTTGTATCTTTGTTTGTATCTACCTCTGAATCTCTCTGTACCTTTGTTTTCCTCTACCATTTAGTTTTCCCCATTTAACCACTACTGGTTTATAGCCGAGCTCTTTGATGGTCGACAAGTCCGATTAGTAACTTAGATTGTTATATGGGTTTTTATTCTCTAGTTCTTCAAATTCAAGGCTCATAAATGATAAAATGTGCTTAGACTTGGGGTTAGTTTAACAATTCCACTAGAACTCTACTGACAAGTGAGCCACTAGCTATATAGCATTAATTCATGAATGCTTTCTCATGATTTTATGAACACTTCCATATTTTTATAAGTAGTAGTTTTAAGGACGCCCTACCAGGATATTAATGGTACAGTTCTAAGATGTGGTTGTGATTCCTTATCCTTTGTATCCATGTTTTGTGTATCAGCATCCTTATCTGGTTCTCTATTGTACATGTGTTGCAACCCTATGGATGCTAGCAATTATTGGCGATAAAGTAGAAACAGATACCTATTTCGATGTTTTAAGGTTGCTCGGTAAAGTCAAATATGTCAATCTCAATTTGTCCGTTTGGGTGCTCAGCTCTTTTTCTTTGTTAGCTATTCTTAAACCAATCCATCTGTCAGAGACATTAGTTTGTTTTTCTTAAACCACACCCCTATGTTATAGGCTGATGGACATTAATATTAAATTATTCTAATTTAATTTATGGTTGCTGCCACCATTGAAGCCTAAGCTAAGAAACTTGAGGACACGATATTCTTATCTGGTGTGATTTAATGGATTTATGTCTGATTTCTTATTTTCTTAACTACGCTTTCAATTATTTCTGATTCTTATATATAGGGTATGGACTTGGTAAGGGTAATGATTCCATTTAATGAATGAGATCAAATTTTTTAAATATTTATATCTAAAACTTCATTTTTCATCACCACACATGCTTGACCATGTTTTAGTAGTCCATATTGGTTCTTTCATAGTTGGTATAATATATATATACTACTTTATTTTCTGTGCAGCCATCTTCATATACCATTTCTTTAACATATATAAAACTCTTTCATTTGTTCAATATATGGATACAAAGTCCCCCCCACCCTCTTTTTTTGTTTCTAGTATAGATTGATATATTATTTTGCTTGTAAATACCATAGAATTGTTTGTTTAGAACCAATATTTTGAGGGTTGAAATATTAATAATAGGAAATCTAACTTTATCTCTATTTTTTTTGCAGGTCTACAAGAGTTTACAGGGGTAACTACTACGATTTCCTATATATATTTAAGTTTGAGTTTTAGATATCATTTTAGCCTTTAAATTTCATGGTTTTTCTAGATGTAAAAAGGCCCTTCAAGGTCCTAGCGTTTGAGCTAGTGGCTCTAATACCATGTGTAGTGCTCTGGTTTGCATCAAAGCACTAAGTCAATTCTCAGCTAAGTTATTTTAATCTAATTTCTAATAATTTCTATGTTGTTTCAATGTAATTTCTGATAGTCTATTCAAGTATATTCATTTTCTTATTCTGGTAATTATCAACATCTATTCAAGTATATTCATTTTCTTATTCTGGTCATTTTCAACATACATACTGATGTTAAAAAAAATCTAAATAAAATATTAGGATTTTCTTTCGTGTATATTTCAACATAAGTTAGACTATGATAAATCAATATATAACAAGAATAATACCTGATGCTACTAGATGGTAGACAGTCTCCTTTATTCCTGTAGAACTTTTCCAAATTAGCCTCCTTAGTACTTGGCAACCGACTGAATAATCCACATTACCGACCAGTTATAATCATGCTAGCCCTAGGAAATCGATAGACTTCCTAGCCCCCTAGCCCACCAACCAATAATCCAATAACAACTTCACTTTTTTTCATAAAACAAGAGTTTTCCCCTTCCTCTCTCCAACAGGAGTTTTTCTCTTCCATTTCAAATATATTCCCCATAAAAACCAATGGAGCGTAGAGGATGAATCAAGTGAAGCCCAACATCCGATATCGCCCATATTGAATGGCGTTGGTGCGAATTAAGGCTTCCAGGAGGGTGTTTAATGGCAATCGGGCTGTGACAAGACGACCTAGTCCCTTTGGCATACCAGAAAGCAGCCACATCTCACGCAGCAATAAAGGCCCACAGTGACGGCATTGTCGATGAGGTTATGCTTGGGCAGGGAAGGCCTCGTCAGCCTCCCCCAAGTCCACGTGGTCGTCACTCACACCCACATCCAAGGGAAGATTCCAATGTCTTGATTACTTAATCAAATCATATTTGACAAGGATGTCCTAATTTCCAAATTTGTTTAAATATTAATATAATATTATTCGATTTGGACAATTCACTCCCAATCTGTTTAAAATAATAATAATATTCCACTTATCCAAGGAGGTAGAATAATCCAGATATTTAAATAATTAATTTAACTAGCATAATGAAATTACTTATTTCCATGAGGGGTTCAGTTGGTAGGAAATATCCTATCACGTCCATTCATATTGGGGGATAAAATATGATACAAAAATGATAAAATATATTGCCTTATATTAAAGGGAAAAGAGGGATTAATTATGTTATATTGCAATACAAATATTTAGGGTATATTTTATTGCATTTCGTTCAGAAGCGATGGAGGGGAGCCAGAGGGAAAACCATGGGACAAGAGAATGAGGTATTGAGTTTGATGGAGAAGGGATGCTCAATCAGGATGTAGGATGGTTGATGCTAGTGCTCTATTGAATGGTTTTCATGATGCTCATGTGCTTGCTTGGTTAATGGATGTTCAAAGTGTTAATGGAATTGAGGTAATGAAGGATTAGGATTTCTATCTTTTATGTGATTGTTATCAATTAGAAGTGTAGTTTAGGTGCATATTTTGAATCTAAAAAAATATGTTGTTTGTTGCCTTTCAATGTAGCTTTCCTCCTTGATTCCATTTGATTTTTTTTGCTCTAGAAATTTATTTTTTTGTGATCTCTAAAATCATCTCATCCACTAGAGAGCATATAGGTTTGTGCATTATGACCTTGTCCCTTTCTAATATTCCTAAACAAAGCCTCATGCAATCCTTGGTTAACAATAGTTGACCATTGTATAAAACACTAGTCTCTAATTCCTTCGTGACTCTTATATTTTACAAAAGCCAAAACACTTTGTTTTTCTAAAGTTACTCTTCACTTTTATTATGTACTCCAATGTTAAATTGTAGTATTCATACCCCAGGGACTCCACCTTTGATCTAGAGAAGAGATAGCTTAAAGAGACAATTTTTTTTTAGTTTTGGTGATAATGGCCTCCCTCTTAGTTGTCCATAAGCTACCATTAATTTTAGGAACTCAACCTTAAGATGCTGGTTTGTGTACTAACATGGAAGAAAAAACATCTCTAAGATGATGGATATATTCTTAATGGTAGAAAAATTGGTGGAGAAGGTTGAAATATACAGTTATTGGGTAGGAAACAATGGCTTATATGATCATTTACTTAATCTTACACAACTAGAAAAGGAGGATAGAGAACCTCCATTTCCTTTTAAATCTAATCATGACTGGTTGGATAAGAAATATTTTAGACTTCTTATTACAAAAACTGAAAATTTTATGATCCTTGTTGATGAGATTCAGTTATGCTTCAATTTGTCTCCAATCTCAAACAAGCTAAGAAGTTAGTTGTAGGGAGCGCAAAGATGAAAAAGGAAGAAAATCAAGTAGACCTAGAAAAGGTAGAAGAAATATAACCGCTCTTTTTTAAAACAATGTCAAAGGGACTTCTAATGATGAAGAGTTTCTAGACTCAAAGGAAATTGAGGATTAAAAAAGGAAATTTTAGACGAAAGGGAGGTAGAGTGGAGGCTCAAAAGTAGATCCATATGGTTAGAAGAAGGGCATTTTAACACTAAGTTCTTTCACAATTATGGAAATTTTAAGAAATGTGTAAATACAATTTGGTCAATTGGTCTTTTTGATGGGTCAAAGGAAAAATAATTTGAAGATATTGTAAAAGTTAACAAGGTTCACTTTCAATATATTTTCAAATATCCAAAATCTACAAACATAGAATAATTATGAAGGTGATAAGGATTTTCCTTAGAATTTTTTACCAAGGGGTGAATGAGAGCATAGAGGTAGAAGTTTTGACCATTTTATATAACCATTGTATAGGATCCATTTAGACCATCTAACACCGTTGACATAATAAACACAAGATCCAAAATTATATCAACACTTTATTCTCAATGATTGGATGTTCTAGCCAAAATCCATGTCATATTTTCTTCATACAATTTGAAATGTTTGAATTAATTGATATTTTGACCCTTAACTAAATAATAAATGTGGGGAGATGAAGGAGACTGTGCTGGACATGAAAGCAAAATGATGGATTACTTACACTGCCCTTTAGGAATTGCTACAATTCCTTCCTCGGATGTCGATTGAAAAATGATATGATCTTACAAAAAGAGATAGGATCTAATACAAGCACTATATGGAATGAAATAAAAAATTTACAAAGAACAACACATCCAATCTACAAATATCATGTACAAGTTTGGAAAAATATCCAAACCAGATGAAAGTGCCATAATGCAATAATGCTTCAATTTTCTTCTTGGCCTCTTAACTCATAGATTGTTGGCCATTCGAGAGGTTGGTAGATTTTTCTCATTGATCAAGATATTGCCATGCATTTGATACAATTTTGAGAGCTATGATCATGTGATCGTGTAGCTCTGGACTAGGGAGGTAAAGCACTCTAAGGCCACATGTAAGAGAAATTGCTTGTTGTATGGATCATAGATCTGAGTATGAAGGCAATGATCTACACAAAAAATAGAAATCAACATATCTGAAATTGTTGAGGATCAATTGAATTTGATATCTCAACAATTTAAAAATAATTTGCAACATGATCATACTTGAGGCTATTAGTTGATTAATCATAGATTTCGATGGTTGTATGAGTGGGGAAGTTAATCCCAAAAGAGAAGTTGTGATTGGACAAATTGAATGCAATATCCATGGTTACAGGGAAGGACACATCACTGATTGGTAAAAAGGACACAATAATTGTCAGGATTAACTCTAAGCCTACATAACCACTTGAAGCAACTTGATCAATGAATCACCCCCATTGAAATGGCTAGACAGGTTCACATCATTCTATTATGTATGTCTAGGATAGAGAAATCCACTAAACCCAAACAAATCCTATGTAGAAATCCACAAAACTGTAACAATCCTACATTTATAAAATATCAAATCTTTTTAAGATCATAAACTAATAAAAAACATGTTTATTACAATCTTGTGTTTATTTATTCTTATAAATATAATAGTTAGGATGGTATCGTAAGTATTAATTTAATGTCTTAGATGGGATGTAATAAAAATGAAAACATTGTAAAAGATATCACTTGAGTAGTCTAGGAACTATGTTGCATGGAAAATAATAATCCAAATTAAAAACATTAGTCCATGTTATGGACTCAAGTCCATCTATACATGTTGGCATTAATGTTTTAAACTCTTAATTCAATCCTTGGAATCGTGCACAAAAATTATCACATTATATTATAATGGTTTTGTTCTACATAATAATAAGTATAACATGAGATGTATTACAATACAAGAGCCATGAGGTGGCAATGTCACCATGCTATAAAAAAATACGTTATTATGAAATTCACAAAAGAATTTTAAGCTATCACTAATAAATCTTCAAGAATTGGTGAAGTACAATTTTTCATGTGTTCATACGTATAAGCTACCCACACATTCATTATGTTACTTTCTTTCCAAAAACGAACTCCCAAGCATTGTGGCATCATAAAGATCACTAATTTTTATTTTATAACATCCTCTTCTATTGTGATTGTGAGCATCATATATAATTTTTACATGCGAATCCACACATTCTAATATGAAAAAGCATACCTACTCTCCTCCGACAACACAAAGCTGTTTAATGTGATTATTATAATAAATTAAATACCCTAAATGCAAGCACGCATACTCATGCTCTCCTTGTGACAACTCGTACGCCACGATCTTAAGTTGGTGCATACAAATAAAGGTGTTGAAGTGACCCATATGGATATGGAGGATGTAAAGGTGTTGAAGTGACCCATATGGAGGATGTTATCGCGAGGATAAAAAAATTGTAACATGTATGATATTAGGCACTAGATGCTTATTGGCTGTAATAAAATCAAAGAGAGAAGATTTTATGATGTTCTTCCATTTTAGATTTACTTAGTTGTTGTAAGTAAAAAAGATATTGTTATTAGAAATAAATATTGTGAGTAAAAAAGATATTGTGGATAGATAGGGATAATTTCACAATATCTTTTTTACTCACAATACATGTTACAATTTTCGTTTTCTTATGTCATCAACCATTCGATCTTTACACTAATGATTTACAATTTTCGTTTTCTTATGTCATCAACCATTCGATCTTTACACTAATGACAGGGATAATTTTAGGAGTAAGCTACCCACGCGACGATTTTTCCCGGCGGCAATCGTCGCACCGGCCCTCCGGCGACCGTTCCGGCTTTTCTCTCCGTCGCCGGCCTCCGTTTACACACCCTCCTTGCGGCCCCGTTCATCCTCTTTCTATTGTCGTCAACGTCCATCTCCATCTCCCTCCGTTTGCAGCCGTCCATTCGTTTGCAGCCGTCCATTTATTTAATTCGCCACCTGACGATCTCGAATTCAAACCCGATCCTGCCCGACGATCGCCCCTGCAGCAACCAGCAACCAATTTTGAGTAAAATGTTTTTCCTTTTGTTCTCTACAGGCTGTGCATCAAAACATCGTAGGCTGGAAACACTATGGACTATATTTTGCAGAGATATACATCTCAGACATTTCCGCGAGCTGACCCTCAGCCTGCAGGGAATTCAAACCATCATCGTTGGAAACGAAGTGTTTGGGATAGACTATTTACTTACAAGACTTGCTTCCAATAGAGCTCAGAAGCTTATCTACAGTGATCACAATATGCAATTGAGTTTTCCAGCACAAATTTTGTCCATTCCATTTATATGGAAGCAATTCCCAAATCTGAAACAGGTTGTTGTGAGGATCAGATAATACTGAGCAAGGATTTATAGAAGCAAATTCGTAGTGCAATTGACTTATATTTTGTGAGATTTTTGTATGGAGACGTGTCATGTTTTGGTGAATGTACTAATTCCAATGAGGATCCATCTAGTACAGAAGCAGAAGTTGCTAATGCAGTTTGTATATTTTTGTATGTTTCTATCACAATGATACCCCTTGAGAATGTCATGACTGGACTGGCATATACAACTGAACTTGTTCCTACTCTTTGGCAGTACATGAAATGGTGTCACTTGAGCCAAAAGTTTCCATCTATGGGGCTTTGATATCATTTTCACAGCAACATGGGGATGCTAATAATGTTCCAAGCATTCATACAGAGGAAACGCAGAAAGTAGATCTGGTCATGACGTCACAGCCACAGAATTTTAATTTTTCTGCGGTGTAAACATTTAAATGGACAATGTGGTGGTACCCTGATTCTCCCCTCCACTCAATTCAATATTTGTGAGAGGTAAATTAGAGTCCCGATTACTGTTTTAGGAGGTAAATTAGTTTGCAGGCAATATATTATTAGCTCGGTCTTTGGGAGTGTTCAGTATCTGAATAAGTGTTTTGTTGCAGAAATTGGACCGTTTTTAATCCCTACAGAGTTATTTGTGAGAGAATTCTGATTTTGGATGCAGTTTTCTACATGCCCACATTATATTTTATCATTGAATCCAATGTGGGCAGTTGCAGAAATTTTATGTAAATCACTGCACAGTTTAGCAGATTCATTGAGATAGCCCGGGAGGGTGTTTGTGGGGGCAGACGTCTGCAAGGTGGAGAGCTTGCATTTCTATCTGGTTCTCACTTTGGTTTCAGATCGGCAAAATTGAGAGTAATTCACTGAATTTTGTGTGTGTTTTTGCTTGTGGGTACATCTGTATATATAAAAAAGATGCTGCTTGGGAAGCATGCGAGGCCTTCAATGAGAAGAACTACAAGCATGTCATCGCTTGGTTCGGATTCTTTCCTTGAGCTGAATCCCAAATAGAAGCATAGACCATCTCAGGATTACCCTTCAATTAAGGGCATAGCCCTAGGAGAGACTGCGCAAGGGCAAGCTGTGGCCTTGGGTATACCAATCAAAAAGGGTATTTGGTGGCCATTGAATGGATTTGGTTTTCCTAAGCCTATTAGAAGAAAGAATCCAGAGCCTGCCCACTTCCTGCATGCTTGTTTTCTCTGCAAACGTCGGCTGGTCCATGTCAGGGACATCTACATGTACAGGTAGGACTCTAAAACCATTGCCCGTTAGAATATATTGCAGCTAGGGATTATGAATGGCTTGAATTTTATTTTGTTGGTTTTATAGTTGCAGCTAGGGATTATGAATGGCTTGAATTTTATTTTGTTGGTTTTACAGTTTGAATAATTTTTATTTTTTATTTTGTTTTGTTAGGGGTGACAGTGCATTCTGTAGCATTGAATGCTGGCACCAGCAAATTCTTTTAGATGAACGCAAAGAGAAACGCTCTGTGGTCGCCATGAAGAAAGAATCAGTGCCCTCAAATCAGCATCAGAACAGTAGTAATCAGGGTTCCCATTCTGAGACTGCTGCAGCAGCTTAGTGCAGATGGTGTTTATGAGGATGCAAAGTAGTCCTTTATTTGTTCTCTATTGTTGTTTATTTGATAAGAATGGGTTCAGTGATTCAAACCCTGTAGCAAGGATAAGAATCAAGATCATGCAATCTTTATATGATGTTTTTTGTCAGGCCCATCTGTTGCTGATTGAATATATAAAGGCAATTAACCTGTTCTTTCAGATTGATTGTTATGGGTTTTGGCATCTTTACATATTCGATCTTAGCTATTATGGCTATGTTTTCTAGTCTCCTTATCAAACGTCCTTGCTCTGTACACAGGCAGTTTTAGCTAACTGTGAAGTGTAAAGAAAGACAGGATCCTCGAATAGAAATGGTATCCAATTTATCATGATTATGATCTAATTTATCATTTGTCTACAGATTCTAGTTGATGATTAGGAATTGATCTTAACCTTCTCTACACTTTCATATTCTATCGGCAACCCTCCATTTTTATTTGTTTGATTCATGTCTATGAATGGGGATTATGATATTCTAATGGCTTTGTTAGGTTTATGGATACATTGGGCTGTTGTTGCATAGCTTCTTCTGTTAACTAGTACATCATTATTTGCCACATTATTGAGCTTTAATGGTGGCTTATATAGAGTCTTAGCATGATTAAATCTGTTATGTGTAGATTCACAATCACTTCTTCCAACTGACTGGTATTTGATCCCTCCCCCCCCAAAAATTGAGGTGGCCAAGCTAGGGATTTTAGATGTAACTACATGCTAAATTAGACACTGGTCGGTAAGTCTGCACCAGCTGCTTTAGGCAAGATAAGCTAACGTTGAACTAATATCAAAATATAGAGGTAGCAGAGTTTAGGGCTTAGATGCAACTACATGCTTGTTAGATACTAGTTGGGAAGCCCGCACCAGCTGCTTGAGGTAAGATAGACTAATGTTGAACTAATATCAAAATATAGAGGATGCAGAGTTCACCCAAAGGACACAGCTTATGTCCTATGGCTTGAAATTTGCCCCAAGCTCTTGAATGGATTTGGGGTTTGGTAAACACTGCGTTGTATCATTTTTAAAATCTACATAGTAAGCCGAAATTAAACCCTTAACTCTCAGAATGTGCTGGAGTTTCTACTCCCTTCTAGTTGAGATGATTCAATTGAATTATTGGTGGGTAAACCATCTTTTCATTACAGGAATATCTTTCACCAACTCTGGCTTTTCTCTAGAGGGAGCTGAAGGGGACATGGTGGTCCAAAAGTTTAGGTTTCGGTTGAGAGGCAAGCCATTTATAACCGGGTCCCAGTTTTGTTACAGCTCTTTCTTTGCACAGTGACTATAACATTGTCTATATTATATGAATTGTACTTCACTCATTTCACCGGGACTACAATAATGGGTTGTGTTATATGAATTGTAATCCACTCATTACATTTCAATGATGTCATAGTTTTCCAAATTGTCCAAACGCATATACTCCTGAGTCCTAAGCATTCATGTTATTTTGTTTCTGGTGTTGTATAGAGAGTACAAACTAGCCAGGTTTTATGTGAAGAATCTATATTTTAAAGGAGAATGCTTTAGAAAATATATCTAGGATTCTCTTCAAAAGAAAGGCCCCTCTCAAAACTTACAAAGTTGAGATATGACAGGTAGACCCTACTGCAGTGGGAGGTATCTAGCATAAAGTAGAGTTGTAGTGAGGATGAAGCCTTTTCTTGCCCTGGCCTCTAGGAAGGCCCACCAACAGTTTCCCCTCTCCCTGCCTAGGCCAAACTGAGTTAATTTCATATAGCATAAAGTAGAGTTGCAGTGAGGATGAAGCCTTTTTTTCGCCCTGGCCCTCTAGGAAGGCCCACCAACAGTTTCCACTTTCCCCGCCTAGGCCAAACTGAGTTAATTTCATATAGCATAAAGTAGAGTTGCAGTGAGGATGAAGCAGGGGACTAGGCTGCTCAGACATTCTCAGAGTGAAGAATCATTGTTGTTAAGGAGCCTAAACATGCCCAGGAATCTGCCCAAATCTAAAGATTCATGGTTGTTATGGCTGCATTAGGCTGGAAATTGCACTGCTGACCAAAAAATAATTGACCATCATCACATGAAGGTAGAAAAAATAAAATATATTAGGCTGAAAGAAGGCATTGGAAAATTTTATAATTGCTATCTAGTTATTTCTTTAGGGTTAGCGTCACAAAGTAGTTGGCATTGTTGAAACACAAAGGGTAAAGGTATGACTATTCATTTAGTCAAATATTTGTAAGGTCAGATTTCCCTTATAATTTATTGACTAATGACATTCGGTTGAGTGTGTTGTCAACACTAGATCTGAAAGGATCTGACCTTATTTAGATATTTGGATAATATTAAAACATTAAAATATAAAATTCTTAGGCTAGAATAGATAAGAGAAACAGAAATAACCATTTGATTATGGCATTTCTTAATTTTTCCAACTGCATATTCATAATGCTACTATACCCTTTTGTATAATGCAGATGTTTCTATTACCAAATCCCAGTGTTGTTTCAGGGTATTCCTAGCCACTGGATTATTGCATAGTGAATAGCTAGTGATAAAGGGCAGAGATCAGTCGAGTCTCCGTGCTGGTGGCAATTAACTTTGGAGTGCATTTCTTCAGGGTCTATGAATATTCATAAAGGCAGTCATGAAGGCATCTTTGAAGTCCAACCAGGCACAATCTAGAGAAATAAGGGACAACATTCAGGTTCCAATTCCATAAAGGGACCTCTTGCGGGATCATTCTAGATCCAATGTTTCATTCTTCTCATTGGAATCCTATCTTCATCCATTGCTTTGACCATCCAGTTGACATGAAAAACACGCTAATTGCAATACACAATAGGAAACACAAGTGGTCATGATTACGCTTGGATCAATGCACCAAATCAATGGACAACTCTTACAACAGGAAACATCACAGACAAACAGTGGCTCACACACTAAAATGGACACACCATAACAGTCACTCACTATACTCTCATGAGAGAGTTAGGCCTGTATTAGCTCTGATATCATGTTCAGAAAGGGGAAAGAAGACATCATTTCCACACACCAAGGATGTAATGATTGATCTATTCAACAATGTGATAGGCCACATACAAATATATGAAGATTTCTGACAAGCGGCTCAATGACAAAAGATGTTGGGTCTTCAAATCCAAGGAAAGACTTACATATACATGGAAAGAAAATGGATAGTCAAAACCTGCCTAAATCTCAAAATAAACTATTTTGATTCAATAATGTTTTTGTAAATGACCAAACTGTCTAATGCTTGTACAATGTATATACTACATAGCCTTCATAAGTGGTTATTGCTTTCAGCTTACACCAATTCATTTATAAATTATGATCTAATGGAATATCAAACTTACATTTTTAAATTTTATCCCAATGCAACAACTCTGAAACATGGTCTGATTTTTTGTTCAAATACTCTGCTAAAAAAGTGAGTTATGACTGTGTCAAACCATAGATGATAGGTCAATGGTGGTGTTAAGTTTGCTAGAGGGAGTTGTGACTTTGCTCTGGTTGGAACTCTGCCTTGGCATGCATGCCCCGACTGGAACTCTACCCCGACATGCATGCCCCAGCTAGAACTTAACAAAGAAGATAGTGGATCCAATGTTGATCCTAGTTTGATCCTAGTTCCAGCCGACGCAGAAATACAACCATTGAGGTTAAGGTCAATATTTTCATCCAAATGATGAGAAAACAACAAGCTCCTAATCTTCTTACATATAATACCTAGTAGATGGGTTCTGCAAAACAAAGAAATCCAGCTGGGGCAGAGTTCCAGTCGTGGCAAAGTTCCTGGTGGGAAGAGTTCCAACTAGGGCAGAGTTCCAGGCGGGGCAGGGTTCAAGCCGAGGCAGGGTTTCAGCCGAGGCAAAGTTTTAGCTGGGGCAGAGTTCCAACCGAGGTAGAGTTCTTAGGGCTCAAAGGTCATGACAAGGCACCGTTACGAGGATTAGTGCACCAAGAATGGGTCTTGAGGCCTTGATCAAGGCTGAGGGAGGAAATCAAGGGACTTATATGCCACATGAACCTTCTACCCCGACTGGAACTTCACCCTGAATTGCAACATTGATCCCTTGAATTGTTCTTATCCGTGCCTCATGCTTTAGGAAAGCAAGTTAGCTATACTTACTCCATTTGGCAAAGCCGAGGCAGAGTTCCAGCTGGGGAAGAGCTCCAACCGGGGAAATTTCTAGCCGGGGCAGAGTTCTAGTCAAGGCAGATAATGGACACACCAAACTAGGAACCCTACATGCACAAACCTGCTTGGTCCCAGACCAAGAATGCCAGGAGAAAACTATGGGCCCTAGGGTACCTTATAGGGTCTTACTCCACCCTAGTTTACTGAATATGGTACCATCCTACTTGAGAATGGGTCTCGCATCTACATGAACTTTAACAGTTGTTAGCCCTAATGTTGTCACATACAGTGTACTTATAGATGTCCTTTGTAAAGAAGGAAAGTTCAACAACGCAAACATGCAAGTTCAGGGGCAGGTTTCCAATCGGAGCAAAGTTCCAGCTATGCAGATTTCTAGTCGGAGCAGAGTTCGAGCGGGGCAATGTTCCATCCTGGGCAGAGTTCCAACCGGGTCAAAGTTCCATTCGGGGCAGAGTTTCAGCCAAGGCAGAGTTCCCACCAGGGCAGAGTTCCAACAAGCGGCAGGGTTCCAACAAGCGGGGCAAAGTTCCAGCCCGAGCAAAGTTCCAACCCAGGTAGAGTTCCAGACCGGGCAGAGTTCCAACCTGGGCAGAGTTCCAGCTTGGGTAAAGTTCCAGCCGAGGCATAGTTCCAGCTGGGGCAGAGTTCCAACCAGGGAATAGTTCCAGCCAGGGCATAGTTCTAGTCGGGGTAGAGTTCCATCCAAGGGCATAGTTCCAATCGAAGCAGAGTTCCAGGGAACTCTGCTCCGACAGGAACTCTGCCTTGCTAGAACTCTGCCCCGACTAGAACCTTGCCCCTGGCTGGAACTCTACCTCCTTGAGAATCCAAATATCTAAATATTTGCTAGCTCAATACGTTCGACAATGCATGGACTTTTGTCTGAAATGTCCAACAAAATCGTATGGCCTAATGTTGTCACATGCAGTGTAATTGTTGATGGTCTTGGCAAAGAAGCCAAGTTTGAGGAGGGTATGAAAATTTTCCATGAAATGTTCGACAAAAAACATTTGCCCTAATGTTGTTGTGGCGATGAGTTCTTTGTGTTAGTAGCAATGAGGTCTTTATTCCCATGAGATGCAACTATCTCCAAATGGATCGGGAACCGCTTTAAGGATGCAAGGCCAGGTGTGGCTCTCTTTTCATAAAATTGTGGCATCAAGAACTTGTCAATCTCATATCCTAATGGAATTTAGCTCTATCAGTCTCATATCCGGGACCAAGATGTGGACCCAGTCCAACAATGGGAGGACTCAAATGTTGTGATGCATTGCATGAATGCATCGAGATAGTGCATGTGTCACATGGTTCAAATCTATGTATTCAGCTTGTAGATAAGGTAATAAATATTGTTGAGTGTCTATTTGTACCAGTCTATGTTCCACTATTTTTCAACCAAAATATATATGACGTCAATTGATGGTGTAGCTGATCTAGTTGGCTGGTATGAAGAAAATTTAACTGTAAGCTTTATGATTGAGTGCAGCCTGTTAACCTTATATTTGGTTATATGCCGCATTTGATTTCATTTGGGAACTGGCGGACATCATACATATCATGAAATGCAAAATGATAAATCTTAGGAAGATTGGTGTCATTTTTCAAAATAGTTTGTTAAGGAAATGTTCTTAACATAAAAGGGTTTAAGTTTCAGAGCAATTCTTTCCAACACCCATTCTTATGGTTGCCATCATTGACCTATCATATAGGGTTTAACGAGCAAAGTTCCAGTCGGAGCAAAGTTCCAGCTGCGTATATTTTTAGTCGGAGCAGAGTTTGTGCGGGGAAATGTTCCAGCCTGGGCAGAGTTCCAGCTGGGTCAAAGTTCCATCCGGGGCAGAGTTCCAGCTGGGGCAGAGTTCTAGCCAGGGCATAGTTACAACAAGGCAGAGTTCCAACAAGCGGCAGGGTTCCAACAAGCGGGGCAGAGATCCAGCCCAGGCAAAGTTCCAACCCGGGCAAAGTTCCAACCCGGGCAGAGTTCCAGACTGGGCAGAGTTCCAACAGGGGAACACTTCCAGCCAGGGCATAGTTCCAGTCGGGGCAGAGTTCCATCCGAGGGCATAGTTCCAACTGGGTTGGTTTAATACCACCATTGACCTATCATATAGGGTTTAACGAGCAAAGTTCCAGTCGGAGCAAAGTTCCAGCTGCGTAGATTTCTAGTCGGAGTAGAGTTTGAGCAGGGAAATGTTCCAGCCCGGGCAGAGTTTCAGCCGGGTCAAAGTTCCATCTGGGGCAAAGTTCCAGCTGGGGCAGAGTTCTAGCCAGGCCAGAGTTCCAACAAGGCAGAGTTCCAACAAGGTAGAGTTCCAACAAGCGGCAGGGTTCCAACAAGCGGGACAGAGATCCATCCCGGGCAAAGTTCCAACCCGGGCAGAGTTCCAGACCGGGCAGAGTTCCAACTCGGACAGAGTTCCAGCCGGGGCAGAGTTCCAATTGGGGAACAGTTCCAGCCAGGGCATAGTTCCAGCCGAGGCAGAGTTCCATCCGAGGGCATAGTTTCTTGACGAACTGCTTCAACTATTTTGGAATCAACAGTATTTCCTGCTGCATTAGTAACATAAAATGCATTTGTTGCCTTTTCTTCACGGGTGGTGACTTATGCTCTAGTAATTGACAAGCCATTCTCACAAAATATACGGGTCACGTCTGATAGAAGGACAGGCCTATCGCTAGTGCATAGGTCAAGTCTCAATCCCTGTAATGACCAAGTTGAACATAAAAAATTAGCAAATAAATATTTCTTGCCTTAAGCAAAAAGAGTCCCAGAGAATTGTAAATATGATCAATGCTGCAGAGACAAAAGATAGGTAGCCAAGATTTCAACAAATCCTGCATTTGATGTGTCCATTCTCTGCCCTGGTTGGAAGTCCTCCCCAATTGGAACTTTGCCCCAGCTATAACTTTGCCCCTGTTGGAACTCTGCCCCGACTGGAACTTTGCCCTGGCTGGAACTCTGCCCCAGCTAGATCTTTGCTCGGGCTGGAACTCTGCCCAGTTGGAACTCTGCCTCACTTGTTGGAACTCTACCCTGGCTGGAACTCTGCCCTGGTTGGAACTCTACCCAGTTGGAACTTTGCCCCGGCTGGAACTTTGCCCTGGCTGGAACTTTGCCCCCTTGGAACTCTCCTCTGACTAGAACTCTGCCTTGGTGGAACTTTCACCCGACTGGAAACCTGCCCCAGAACTTGCATGTTTGCATTGTTGAACTTGCCTTCTTTGCAAAGGCCATCTATAAGTACACTTTATGTGACAACATTAGGGCTAACAACTATTAAAGTTCATGTAGATGTGAGACCCATTCTCAAGTAGGATGGTACCATATTCAATTAACTAGGGTGGAGTAAAACCCTATAAGGTGCCCTAGGGCCCTTAGTTGTCTCCTGGCATTCTTGGTTTGGGATCAAGCAGGTTGATGCATGTAGGGTTCCTGGGTTGGTGTGTCCATTCTTTGCCTCGGCTGGAAATCCTCCCCGATTGGAACTCTGCCCCGGCCAGGGCATAGTTCCAACCGGGGCATGCATGCCAAGGCAGAGCTCCAGTCGGGGCAGAGGTAATTTTATAGGAAATGACCAAAAAATTAACTCCTCCCCTATAGCAATTTTCTATGATAACAACCACAATCATGGTGCTGACCAACAAATTCTTATTTCTGCATCTATTTTTGCAAAATCATTGTGACTGGAAACAAAACAATAATTGTGACATTCAAGCCAATCCAAATAATCTTGAAAGTATCTAACAAACAATACGCATGAAGTCAATATACCGAGTCCCAATGTGAAAGAGCAACTAATAAATTGTTTAATATTAGCCAATTATACAAATCTGAAAAAGCTTCTGAACATCTTAGAGCTTCTCATCTAGTGAAAATGTACACATCTCTGTCAAACTCCTGCTTGTTTCTCCAAAACTGATGAACATGACATTATATCAGATAGAAATCTCCCCCATGACTTATCCAATATTATATTATTGGATCATGCCTCTATGCTCTTCCTTGAAAAATGCCAGAAAACAATGTAGGTAGTCTTGATCCCACTGATTGACTTCCATGACCATGAGCTTAAGTATTTTAACAATGTTTTTCTAGCAGCAGATAAATGACACCTTCTATGGGATGAAATTAATACTATTGTCACCATTTTTTATGCTTATGAGAATCTTGAGAGACACTTATAGCATAAAAATGGAAATGGCCACAAATAGCATAAAAATGGGGATACAAATCACTTCAACCTTAATCAACTAAACTTAATTTGTCCAAGAAATCTAAAACACAGACAGTCATAAATCTCAGCCAATGACTTTTTTACAGGTCACATAATTTTGTTTGTGCTCAAAATATTTTTGGAAGTCAAGACATTTTTTCTTGTGCAACAACTACCCTCATATCTTAACGACCCTATCTATAAGAATCTGTCCAATAATTAATTTTGTAGAATGCACCTCCCCTACTGAGCTGTAGAATGCACCTCTTCTTCGGTGCAATAAAAGTGATATGCCATGCATTGGATATATGCATTTTGCATCATATCAAATTGGGAATGGTACCAAAACTTCGAGGCCTATTTGAAATTTCATATTGACACATCTTTACTGTAAATATGAAATTCTTACCTAAAATAATCTCTCGTTCTCATTGAGAATAAGCTCGGAAGGGTCTCTACCCTAGCCCTAACAAGGTGGAAGAAATATCTCAATTTTTTTAACATTGTGGAAGAAATATCTCCATCAATTGATATAATGGTTGAGATCATGTTTGAATTGATACAATGGTTGATCCAAACAGGAGACTCATCTTTGGTGGATCACTCTTGGCCTAACCTTGACCACGAACTAGCTTCATAGGTGTTTTTCCTTGTTTGACATGGATTGCTTTTTTTTTGTGTATATCTCCATTGTGCTCAAATTCCGTTGAGTTTTGCACTGATTTTACTTTTAAAAACTCAATTTGATAGGTTTTGCACTATTTTCAGAAAAACAGAATTTCCCTTTGCATCAAATAGCCCAAATTTTCATCTTTGTCCTTAACTTATTTGGAGTCAGCAGGAAATGGAAAAATTCTACCCCGGTTGGAACTTTGCCTCGGCTGGAACTCTGCCCCGGCTGGAACTCTGCCTCGGCTGGAACTCTGCCTTGGTTGAAACGTTGCCAGGGGCAAGGTTCTGGTCGGGGCAGAGTTCCAGTAGGGAAGAATTCCAATCAGAGCAGAGTTCCAGTCGAGGCATAGTTCTAGCCAAAGCAGAGTTCCAGTCGAGGCATGCATGCCAGGGCAGAGTTCCAGCTGGAACTTTGCGAAGACATCTATTTGATGGCATAATGGAAATGCTTGAGTTTCTATTTTGTCAATTTATTCTTGGTATCTGGTTGATCTTTTTGGTTCGTTGATCTCTTTCTTGTTTCACTTATATGGTGGTTTGAAACCTCGTTCATGGCCCATGAATCCTAGAAGCTTTAATGAAAGCCTATAGCCCTTGATCTTCAACATGGGGCTATTTTGTAAGACATATCATAATGATCCCGTAAGAGGTCCCTCTGTGGAATTGGAACCTGAATGCTGTCCCTTATTTTTCTATATTGTGCCTAGGTGGACTTCGAAGATGCCTTCATGACTATCTTTATGAATATTCATAGACCTTGGAGAAATGCCCTCCGAATTTAATTGCCACCAGCACAGAGACTCGAATACCCTTTATCACTAGTTATTCACTATGCAATAATCCAGTTGGTAGGAATACCCTGAAACAACACTGGGATCTGGTAATAGGAACTTCTGCATTATACAAAAGGGTATAGTAGCGTTATGAATATGCAGTTGGAAAAATTAAGAAATGCCAAATGGTTATTTATGTTTCTGTTATCTATTCTAACCTAAGAATTTTATATTTTAATGTTTTAAAAATCTGTTAATATCCAAATATCTAAATAAGGTCATATCCACTCAGACTACTTTCTTAGGTCTCCTGAGTTAGAAACAACGTTGGGATTATTAGTCTTTTCTTAGAATTACAAATGATGCAATCTTGGTGTTAATATTGTTCCTTTCCCCAATTCTTAAAGGGTTCTATCTCAATGGAAGAGCATCTGCTTTACAAGAAGGAGGTTGAGGGTTCGATTCCTTCGTGCCCTAATGATATTGCAGTAATGATATTTAAAAAAATATATTTTATTACGATTTATTATGGCTACAAGGGGGGTTCTAAACTGACTTCTACGTTGGTAATGTTGAATGGGTAAAGTTCCAGTCGAGGAAGAGTTCCAACCGGGGCACAGTTCCAACCAGGGCATAGTTCCAGCTGGGGCAGAGTTCTAGTTGGAGCAGGGTTCCAGCGGGGCAAAGTTTCAGCCGAGGTAGAGTTACAAACATGATTAGGGGCATCTTTTCCATAATTGTGTCCTCTGAAGAATGTGATTTTTCAGAAGGACACCATATTCATGATGTAATAGGGATTACCCAGTAAGCTTTACACAAATTCAAGATGAAGAACTTATCTGCATTCATTATTAAATTGATTTCTCCAAAGCATATGACTGGGTCAATTGAAACCCCCCTCATAGACACTTACGAGGAAAGTTCAAAACCCTCGTTAAAACTCCATCTTACAAACCTTTGGGGGTGATTATAAACCTCCCTCATAGAAATCGTGACAGAGAGGGTTTTGAACCCCCCTTGTTGTAACATACAAGGTCAATTTTGAACCCCCTCATAGTGATGTACAAGGTCAATTTAAATCCCCCTCATAGTGACATATGAAGGCAGTGTAGAACCCCCCTGATAGTGACATATGAAGGCAGTGTAGAACCCCCCTCATAGCAACATACAAAGACGGTTTGAAAACCCCTATAGCCATAATAAATCATAATAAAATATATTTTATTAAAAACCAATATTGTTATATCATTAAAGCATGGAGGAATCGAACCACCAACCTCCTGCTTGTAAAGCAAGCGCTCTTCCATTGAGCTAGAACCCTTTAAAAATTGGAGAAATGAGAAATATTAACACCTAAATTGCATCATTTGTAATTCTAAAAAAAGACAATAAGATCTAAATACAACCATGCTTAAAATCCAATTGATATTTCCAAAGACAACCATGCTTAAAATCCAATTTATTTTTCGAAAGAATGTTGTTACATATGCATCTTTGTTATACATTTATGCAAAGGTTGGTGGGAGGGATGAGGTAGCTAGATAGAGGTCAAGAATAGTTTTCATACATTTGTTGTTGAGGATAGGTCACACTTTCAAGCAGAAAAAAATATGTGGATTGTTTGAAATTTTGTAAAACAGATGAAGAGAGCAGGCTATGTCCCTGACATGAATTTTGTAGCACATGATATGGAGTATCCTTCTAAGAAAAACACATTCTACCATCACAGTGAAATTTGACCATTGCTTTTGGACTTATGGTCTCACCCCTTAGGTAAACCTTATTAGGTGTCTTTAAAGTCTCAAGGAATAATACTGGGGTGAACCTTCAAGGTCCTCCAGCTACATAATAATATTCTGCTGAATGAAAGGAATAGCGAGGGTGGCTGAAGATAGTCTGGACCACTAAAAAGAGCACCCCAGCAAGAAGTTCAGATACAGCTGAATAAAGAGAAAGAGCATATACCCTTGTTCTGCTGAAAGGAAGGAATTGACTCGGTTTACAAAATACAAAGGAAGAAGTAAGAAAGGCATCAGCATTTTATTTAAGATATTTCTCATCTGTGTTGTGTGCGACGATGTTGCTATATTCCAATAGGTATTAAATTATTAATAGAGTGATTAAGAAAGATATATGTTGACAATTTATCTAGGTTGCTTAGGTTTCTCTCTCTCTTTACATATTATCCCCAGGCTAGCATTTTAAGCAATACATTTCTTACAAATTATCACACATATGATAATAAAACACCTACATAATAATACTATATGTACTTTGCAACAACCACATTATCAAATTTATTAGCTCCATTTCATATTTCCTTTGGAACACACCCTTAAAATTATGGGCAGTATCTATAATCTCAGTAAGTGACCTACATCAAGCTACAAGAATTTTAGACGGTGTTTTAGTTGGAAATAGTATCAGAAAAACCCTCTTATAACCCAGAGCAGTGGTGAAATGATATCAACAGTAGTAAGTAAGTGGTCATACCCAACAGCAAGATGGTCTTTCTATGGTTGAATGCTTCATATGGTTAGATCCTATCCATAGTCCAACAAATGTACTGGTACACATTGATTAATAGTTTCCCTATTATGGTCAAACCCTTGTTCTAAAGACCATGTATGGGTCACCTCTTATCCATAGACCCTTGGGTAAATAGCCATGATGTATGCTGGTTTTCTAGAAGAGACACCTAGGTATGGCATATCTCCAGTTACTTTGTTACAACCAACATTTATGGGTTCTTTTCCAGGCCAACTAAATCATCTTAAGAACCCAACAATCTTGTCCACTGCACCTAAAAATAATCATATCTTGCTCTTCAAAGATAATCTCAACCTTCTCTTCACAATTTTTACTTTATCCAACATTTTCTAACTAGCCTTCTTGAAGACAATCATCAAGTTGGATAGACCCAACATTATAAATATATAATTGCTTCAACTAGACTCCAAAAATACCTCTTCTCACCAAACATAAAAATCTTTATAGGCTTATTGTGATAAAAACAAACTTACAGTTTAAAAATGTTAAAACTCAATTTAGCTAAAAGACCATGTGAACCTGGACATTTCCATCCAATACCCACATTCTTGGGTTTAATATGTTTTAGGTACCTAAAAAAATTGTCTCTGACAAGTTTCAAAGAAATTAAAAAATACCTTTGGAGACATCTGCCCCACACTCTTATGCCTACACTACAACACAACATCTATCAATTGTGCAAATTGTTGCTGGAAAATGTCAAGATATATCCTGCTCTAGTCTTTTTGATAGTTCTAAATCCCACAGGCCTTGCACCTTATACAACACAAAATCATGGTTGTTGCTCTATTGTTCTTGTTGTATACAAGGGTCTACAATAACCATGTTTTTTGTTCTTCTCTCAACATTTGTTTCTCAGGATTCCACAAATTCGTCAGAAGTCTAGCAGTTTGCAAATCTTCTTCATTTCTCAAGCTCACATCTCATTGGGTATCAGATTGATGCTCTAGACATCTTTTTTCTTTTTTTTTCAGGCAGTTCTTTTCTTTCCTGCTCTATTCAACTACAGTAAACTGGGCTTAAGGATAGCGTTACACTTGAACCCTGAGCTTCTGCAGGTCAAAATTGAGGAAGAAAAGAAATGTGATTTGTAAGACTGTGCCTGCTTCTTCCCCTTTGTTTTATTTGTTTTATTTTTTATGGCTGTGCAGACCAAGGTTGTCTGTGAAACTGTAATATGGTGGTTTTCAGGACTGCAGAGAACAAAAATTCAATCACATGAGAAAAGGCACATAGAGGACATAGTGTTTGCAAGAAGGATGAGCTTCATCCTAGTTTTTTTTTAAGCCAACCGTACAAAGTGTTATCAATCCTTACAATATGTACAAATATTAAGTTGTAGATCAGTATGATGGTTGCAGAACCATTCTTGCTATGTTAATGGGCAATAGAATTTAATCTACAACTTCTGGTTGTTGCATGTAATTATGTATACCTTCTCTATGCACTTGCCTATAAACCTTAAAGCACAATCTTTTGTGATCACATCTGCTATTTCCCACAAGCCTCAATGTCAGCATCAACAAGTGCACTAAAACTTCCATAGCCATAAGCTTGTCCTTTGCAGATCATCTTGAATTTGCAAACCACCTTTGTGGCTCCTGCAAAATTACCATTTGCATCATTTGCAAATATCCTCCTTGCAGTATCTGAAACACCTGCTGTCAAACCTGCAACCTGCAAGCACCAACAGTGGATCTGCACTCTTTGTTGCAATATCTTGAAAGGTAGTTTGTAGTATCGTGAGCTCCCACGGACTTCTCAAAGAAAACTACATGCTTAGACTAAACATTGTAAATATTTAGATTGCCTATTGACAACAATGAACTTTATTCATATTGTAAGTACTATATATATCATGGGAAAAAACTCCTTGGCAGGATGGAAGAGAACAACTTCATTACCCTGCAGTATAAATCCAATTCTACAATAAACAATAATACAAGAAACGATTTTTACAAGAAAATGGGCATGCTCTTTCCTAGTGCATTTCCTAAAGCTCTTACTATAAACTTCATAAAAATCGATGTCAAAGTAACATTTTATCTGATATTTCGATGAGAAGGAATCCTCCCTGACATATGCTAACCTTTTTATCTCTAGTTTTTATACAGCCATTCTTTGAAGTATTGAAAGCTCTCACCGGTGCCAAGATATCCATGCCATGGCTTCCAGCATAATATATTTCTGCTAGTTGTACAAAATCATATACCTAAAAAGAAATTAGAAATACACAACCAGCTTAGTTATCTAACTGACTTCAGTTGAAACCCTAGGGCCGGCACAATTTGAAAACTTTTGTGAATTTTGAAGAGTGCATACAAAAAACCTATGCAGCGGGTAACTGCACTGCCTAATGTAGTCATGTTAAACAAGCATGTACCTTATCTCTGCACCGCCCACTAATTATTGCAGTTGGAAAATATCTTGCAACTTCTTGAACTGTGGAACGCATATGGAAATAGCAAGAATTGCATTTTGGAAAATTATACACAGGAAAAAAGATAACTATCATTGAGTGGGAGAAAACTTATATTGATTAAGCTATCAATAGGTACTGTGTCAGACATATACGCCCGCTCAAGATCCTCTACGATAGGAGAAAGTGTCCCATCATAATCTAAAAAGACTACAATATGCTTTCCTTTTGCTGCACTCATCATCTGCTCAAACATACCCAAAGTTGAAGGATGATCCACCTGCAATATAGCATGACGTTTCTAGATTTAAAAATACAGCCATAAATTTTGTAATAGGGAAATCGACGAAATCAATGTCATAACTCCAAATATGTAGAACTCTTTATTAATTGATAATAAAAATACTAATTTTACCATCCATGAACTATAAGTTGTATCTGCCATGTCCAGACGAAGTTCATCATGGTTGAATCGACTAGCCAATCTAATGTCTTCACTAAGATCTGAAGCTTTCATAGCATCAACCCAGTTGTCATTCTCGATATTGTTTGGAAATAATTTTCTCCGATAACTTGATGTGGAAATTGAAGACTGTGACAATGTTGACGCTGAAAATGAGACTGCAGGTGTAATTGGAAAAACAGGGGACAAAGAAGATAAGCTTAACCCTGGTTTTGCCAAAGATGAAGATTCTGCTAGTGCCACAGTGCTCTTAGAACCCAATTCCATGCCACAAGGGAATCACCCTTGAAATCTATTGTGCACAGATAATCCAAAACTTTCCTTGCTGACATATTGTAAGTACTATGAGAGATATGGGAGAACTCTGTAGGCTGAAGGCTACTTGTTACGAATAGAGGTCTCTCCCAAATACAGAGACGAGTCCCATTCTCGTTATAACGATCCATTTTTTCGGATCCTTTTCGAGCCGAAGCCATTGTGGTCTTTGTCTGGCCATGATAAAAACTTGCACACCTACAGAGAGGAGGGGTTGAGAATAGGCAGGGCAAGGCGTGAAGAAGAGGCGGGAATCAGGATGGTTTTTTGAATCGTGAAGGTAGGTGGCATTAATGCGTGGATAGGGATGGTGACTTCGACGGACGGAGGGGGATGGCGGAGGATGTAACGGCAATCCAGGGCGTGATGAAGGGTTGGAGAACGGGGTGACGGAGGTGGTGGTAGAACGGCCAATGGACAACAGGGAGGAAGGGGTCGCCGGTGGCCGGAGTGCTGGCGCGATGATTTCCGCTGGGAAAAATCATCGTGTCGGTAGCTTACTCCGTAATTTTATCTCTCAATTAAATCGTTGTGCACCTATTTAATGCTAGCACATACACCTTCAATGCAGATTGATTACTCGGTTTAATGAAGATCTACGAGATCCTTCTACACATGCTCCTTTCAGTGCACATCTCACAAATGAGGCGGTGCATTCTCAGCTCTATGAAGCTCAAGATATGCCTTTGTTCTATTTTTATTATGTTTTTAATTTAGTTTATAGTTGCATTGTTCAAAAAAAAATTATGTTCTTGACACAACAATGTTAGGATTTATAATCCTCCCTTGTCCATACTCGGTCTATTAGATTATATTTTCCTAACTTAAGAGTCATTAATTAATATTTGGGTCCATTAGTATCATTGGGTCCATTTGTGCTATTGGTGCCACTAATATCCAGTCACTAGAGTGTGGGGAACACATATAGAGGTTAATTGCAACTGACTACATGTTCATGCATCAGTTTATGTGCCTCTGAGACCAATCCCTACAATTTAGGAGCCACTGGGAGTACCACCACCAACGTCCTTCAGTTGTTGGTAGTTGGTAACTACTTAAGCTAAGTTATGCTCCAGTTACATTAAGTTAGATGTCCTCCAGTTCAGTTAGCGCCAGTATTGCATGGCTGCATGTGGGTAGGTGCCTATTCTCACCTACCTCATCAATTTAACTGTTTTAACTAACTATGAGACTGAATTAGACATCTAGAGTTAGACTAGTGAGATTCGATAGTGATTTAGACACTTTTAGTTAGCCATGGAGTCAGATTGAGTTGGTAGATTCGAATCATATCCACATGATTTGAATTCTCATTTATGTAACGCAGTTGTATACTATTGGGATTAATGAAGTTTATATTGTAATTATACTAAGCAATTCTTATCCATTTTCTGTAAAATTTGTCTTGTTCAGTGTGTATTTTTCATTCCATTACACTGCATAATAATACAATTCAATTGCACTCATTGCCTGAAGATCAATGGCACAATAATTTATCATGGTATCAAATCCTACTCAGGCATAAAGCAAGTTTGTACAATCTCCATTGTACACCAGAAGCAGATGGGTTTCCACATAAGTCCCACAAAGTGTGCATTGCTAACTCTGGATTCATTCAGAGAAGTCTCTGTGGGCGTGATGGACATTGAGAAAGTGTACATGTCGAGATGGAAGGCTTGATTCTGACATGATTGCGGATTGTTTTTTATTTTCTAGTGTTCCTTACAGGTGCTACATAGCTTAATTGAAGAAATGACTATTCAGAAGGAAGAATTGATGCATTCTATGGCTCTTGTACCCCGGATCCTTACAAGAGACTTCCAGCAATATTGTGAATAAGAGGGGATTATAAGGTGTAATGTCCTCGTCTGATTAGGCAACAAAACACCCGCTAACCTACTTAATACCCATAGGTTTAAGAAGGTACTGCATAAGAGGGGATTGACTGAGGACATTTGGTACTTAGAACAACTCAGGACACACATTCAGTACTAAAGTCAGCAGTAAGCTAAAGAAGCCTTTTCTCTTTAGGATTAAAAGTCAACATCAAATTAGAATTGCATGCATGCAAAAGTAAAAGCACAAACCATAAAAGTGACATGTGAAGCCTAAAAGTGCATAAGGATCTATTTAAGAAGGATGAGGGACCCTAAAGAGATACTGGATAATTATTATTGATTTTGGAGCTCTTGAGTAGCAGCACAGTGTGTGACCACAACAGTTGGGGTTGAAGACGACGTCTTCAGCTAACAGAGTTTCGGCAATGAGACATCTTCCCTAGTCTCATCCAGGTTCACCATTCGATCTTCAACTTATTCATCCAGTTGTAGTTATCCAGTATCCATTAGATATTGTTTGCATGAACACGTGTGCAGCCGTAGGGGGGGGTTTAGCTGGAAAACCCAAATCATTCACTGGGTCCTCAGATCTCAGTTGATCTTCAGAATATTGGCACCAATCTTATCATCAGTATCATCCTCCGACACCCGATCATTATCAGATCCTGTCTTGCTCATCCAGAGTAGTTCTCAGCAATTTGGGGATCAGGAGGGCGTGAGCAGTTAAACCTCCAAATTAATTCGCTAGCCTGCTTAGAGGTTTTAGAACTTCTGCATGTGTCAAGAATCCTCTCTGGAATGGGAAGACTACCACTACTGCAAATTCTCAGCTTCAACAAACACCTCCTTCACTGAAAACGTCACCCTTATCTGATTTTGGGTTCATGCTGTTGGGGTATCATTGGAGGCAGAAAGCACTAGTTCATCACCAGATCAGCTCTTGATGCATGCATATTCTCTCAGGAGCATTTCAGCCATCTTATTAGTGGTAAGTGTTACATTCTATCCTACAAACCCTAACACTAAAGTTAGCTATAATATAGGGCAATTTTGCATGACAGTTTGCATGCCCGATTATTTCACTAATTTTGCTTAGAATTAGAAAATATCAGTATTTGGGATATTACAGTGGTATCATAGCACGTTCTTTGCCAGTTGTGGGCTTGAACATGAGAAGTAGATGAATACAGAAGAGGACACTTTTGTAACCTATAGAAAAATAAGGAGTAGGTACACGAAGGACTTTGAGGATATCCAACTAGAAGATACCAACTCAGACATGGACCCAACATGTATACACTCTAATAGGGGAAAAGGAATAGGAGAAGATGAGGACAGGATGGAGTTTCACAACCTAGTAATGACATTGCAAGACTTAGCCAAAGGGAAAAAAGATGTACTTAATGAAATCAACAGATTATCAGCGAAACCGGAACCAATTAACAGTAGTACACCTTCTTCATCGATAGATAGAGGTCTACAAGAAGCAGTCGAAAGGTTGCATACACCAATATACAGAATACACCCCACATATATACAATACCTTCCAACAGGCCTACTATGCCTCACGTCTTGGCAGATGTAGTAGGAGGTCCAGTCATGCAGGTTTAGCCTACCGAACCCTTTGAGGCTTATTTGCAGGAATACGGGGACTTAGGGGATGAGTTTCATGCAGCCATGTATTTTTTGGATTTCAACAACATGAAGAGTAGGAACAGGCCAAGGAATTTCAACAAGGGATTAAATCATAACTATGAGTTGCAAAAAACCTTAGGCAGGTTGACCATCCCAAACTTTGATGGGACTCGCGGAGGTTCAACGAGGATATGGGTTCAGAATTTGGATACCTATTTCCAACTCAATCCCATGACAGAGACAGATGCCATTAAATTGGCTACACTCCACCTGGACAAAGAGGCTCATGAGTGGTGGTACCACAGATTAGTGACATTGGGTCACAACACCATCCATTCTTATAGTGATTTCACTCAGAAACTCACGGATCAGTTCGACAGGAAATATCCAGAAATACATTTCAGAGAGTTGGCTCAACTCAAACAGATAGGTGGCGCCGAGGCCTTCATCTCAGAATTCTAGAGGATAGCAGTCATGGTAACAGATGTGTCAGAGAGCAGGTTGACAATGTTTTTTACTGAGGCCCTAACAGAGCCACTATGGGGATGGGTGAAAGCCTATAAACCCCCCACTCTATAGGATGCCATTAGCTGAGCCAAAGATCTCCAAGACTCAGTCCCGAAGAACAGGTTCCCTCTCAAAACCAACTTTCCAGTTAGGGATAAGGACAAAAAACCTTTCCAACAGGATTTTCCAAAGAAAACATGGTTAGACGAGGACATTAGGAAAGACTTGAGGCGTAAGAAATTACGTTTTACTTGTCAGGAACCATGGGTTCTAGGACATAGGTGCGCATGAAAGGCCAAGGCTCACTACATTGAGGTATATTCGGACAGTGACGAGGAGGACTATGAGCAAGAGGTGAAAAAAGAATTACGAGCATTAGAGGAAGAGTCACTCCGGGGTGATACACTAGAGGGAGTCATTGCTACGTTATCCAGACTACCTAGGGTCCATACTCTCAGGGTCAGAGGAGTAGTGCAGGGCCACAGAGTGGGAGTATTGGTTGATGGGGGAGCAACCCACAATTTCATTGATGTAGCTTGGGTAGCCAAGAGAGGTATTCTGATAGAGAAGTTTGAGGGATTTACTGTAGCAGTAGCTGGAAACTCTAGCATGGAGTGCAACTATTGGATTCCAAAACTGAATATCACATTAGGCAACTACCAAATAACATATTCATTTTATGTAGTGGATGTGTCAAATACACATGTAGTATTAGGTGTTAAATGGCTTTATTTCATAGGCCCAATATAATACAGACTACCAAGCAATGGAAATGGAATTCCAAGGGGCAGATGGAAAACGGGTAGTTTTGAGGGGCATGAACACTTATCCCCCAAAACTGGTCTCTTCATAGAGAATGGAGGTAGTACTCAGACAAGATGACATAGAATGGGCTGCATAATGTTTGGTCAGCTTTAGGAAACCTCCAGATAACACCACACAACACCCAGATGACATTCAGGCTTTATTACAGAAACACGAAAAGATATTTCGAGACCTTCTAGCAGGTAGATCGCTAGACAAGGGCTTTGAGAACATCATTGAGCTAGAGAAGGGGACACAGGAAGTCATCACCACTCCTTATCGGCACCCCAAAAGATATAAGGACGAGATCGAGAAGACGATTAAGGAATTACTAGATCTTGGATACATTCGGCCCAACTCTAGCCCCTTTGCATCATCAATGGTCTTAGTCAAGAAAAAGGATGGCACACTGTGAATGTGTGTCGATTATAGAGAACTCAACAAGAATACCATCAAAAACAAGTATCCCATCCCTAGGATTGATGAACTCATGGATGAGCTCTGGGATGCCAAATATTTTTCAAAGATTGATCTTCACTCGGGGTACCATCAGATCCAAGTAAGGGATCAAGAGCTCCTGGTCATGGTCACTATGAATTCTTGGTCATGGCGTTTGGAGTTACCAATGCTCCAACCACTTTTCAGTCATGCATGAACCATACTTTCATAGCTTAGTTACGTAATTTTTTTCTAGTATTATTTGATGACATCTTTATTTACAGCAAAACATGGGAGGAACATCTGAAACATCTGGACGAAGTATTGAGTATTCTATAAGAACACTCGCTTTATGCGAAGATGTCCAAGTGTGAATTTGGCATGAAGAAAATGTTGCATCTAGGGCACATAATCAGTGCAGAAGGGGTACAGGTTGATATGGAGAAAATCCGAGCTATCAGGGATCGGCCCACGCCAAAAACAATCACAAAATTGAGAGGCTTCTTGGGCCTTTGCACATATTACCGGAGGTATGTTGAGGGGTTCTCCCAATTCACCCCACCCATCGCAGATCTCACAAAGAAGGGAGCCTTCACCTGGATAGAATTAGCACAGAAAAATTTTGAGGAGATGAAAGTCATCATGAGTTCTTGCCCGGTCTTAGCATTACCAGAATTCTCACAACCATTTTTAGTAGAATGTGATGCCTCAGGGGAAGGGCTAGGAGTAGTATTGATGCAAAACCATCACCCCATTGCATTTGAGAGCAGGAAACTGAAGAACTATGAGCGCGATTACTCCATATATGACACGGAGATGCTAGCCATCTTACATGCTCTCACGAAATTCAGACAGTACTTGGTGGGCAACAAGTTCAATATCAAGACAGATCATAACAGCCTCGAGATAGAGTATGTGAAGGGTAAGAAGAATATAGTAGCTGATGCATTATCCAGATGACCCGCTTCATTATCTCTCATGAGTATATCTACAGATTGGAGGGCTCTTCTCTTAGTAGAGTACTCCAAAAATAAATTCGCTTGCGAATTATTGGATGGGCAGGTTCATGATGATAGGTACAGAATTATCGATGACATCATCGATTACAAGAGCAGGATATACCTCATCCCAGAATCAGCTTTAAGAAAAAAATCATGCAAGTGGCACATGACTCTCCACTATCAGGACATCAGGGTTTCTTGAAGACCTATAGGAAGATCCAAGAGAGGTTCTCATGGAAGGGCCTTAAGGGGGAGGTTATGCAACACGTGCATGGATGTAGCATTTGTCAGCAGAACAAGATTGAGCACATCCATCCAGCAGGGTTGCTTCAACCACTACCAATTTTGGAACAGAAGTGGGAAAGTATCTCCATGGATTTCATTATAGGATTGCCCAAGGTCCAAGGGCGATATTTCTTATATGTCGTGGTTGATCGACTAACCAAATTCTCCCATTTATTTTCTAGATCATCTTATTACTCCGCAGCCTAGGTAGCTGAGTTATTTTTCAGAGAGGTCTTCAGGTTACACGGGTTACCCAAGACCATTGTTAGTGATCGGGATTGTAGATTCACCGGTGCCTTCTGGTAGGAGCTATTCAGGTTAGTGGGAATCAAGCTTGCTACCAGCACGAGTTATCATCCCCAGAGTGATGGACAGACCGAGATTGTCAACAAGTGGATTGAAGGGTATATGAGGAACTATGTAACATGGCAGCAGTGAACCTGGATTAAATGGCTACACTTAAGGGAATACTGCTACAATACTACCTACCACATGTCTATTAGGATGACACCTTTTAAGGCATTATATGGCTATAAGGCCTTGGACTTTGCAGATGTAGCATTCAGAGACAACAGGGATCCTAAGGCAAAGGATTGGATACAGGACAGTCAGGATATCCTTAAAATCCTGAAAGAGAACTTATAGACAACCCAAAATCAATAGAAGCTGTATGCAGACATGCACAGGGTTGAGCAGAGCTTTGAAGTAGGAGATCTGGTATAGTTATGACTCCAACCCTACAGACAGTCTTCACTTAATAATAAAGGAGTGGAAAAGTTAAAACCTCGCTTCTACGAACCCTATAGAGTTGTTAGAAAGGTGGAAGAGGTGGCGTATGAACTAGAAATGCCACAAGAGAGCAATATTCACAATGTATTCCATGTGTCCAACCTGAAAAAGACCATTGGACAACACATTGCTCCATCAATAGAGTTAGCTCCCTTAGATGATGAGGGACTATTGGTACTGATTCCAGAACAAATTGTACAAACTCGAGAAAGAAGACTCTGGAACCGAGTGATTAGAGAATACTTGGTCCAATGGAAAGAATTACCTTTGAAGGATGCCACATGGGAAGGAGAATAGGTATTGCAGCATCCCAGTTTGTAGTTGCTTGAGGACAAGCAATCTCAAGCGGGGAGGACTGTAATGTCTTCGTCCGATTAGGCAACAAAACACCCGCTAACCTACTTAATCCCCATAGGTTCAAGCAGGTATTGCATAAGAGGGGATTGACTGAGGACATTTGGTACTTAGAACAACTCAAGATACACATTCAGTACTAAAGTCAGCATTAGGCTAAAAGAAGCCTTTTCTCTTTAGGCTTAAAAGTCAACATCAAATTAGAATCTATAATCTCAATAACAACATAGTGTGATTTTGAAAGGGTATAGGCCCAGTATGTTGAGAGGGATGGAGGTATTTCCGACATTATGGTTTGTATGATACCTGAGGTCGTGGGAGGGATGTGTTGAGTCATGCTCCCCTAGACATGTGATGACGACGATCATATGCCTGCTACGAGGAATTGCTTCTGTTATTTAGTCGATGTTAACGCTCTCAGTTTCTATATGGGTCCAGGTCAGTGAAGCCAACACCACATCTTTACTAGTAGAGAAAGCATAGGAAGGATGCAAAAGTAGGATATGATGGGAGGATGTGTTAGCCAGTATTGTGGGGAATTGGGGGTTCTATGGAAATATGTAGTGGTAATAAGTATCCCTCCCCTGAATGTAACCTATTAATTGATTACTATAAATCTAAGTATAATGATGTTGAATATTGATTATTTAAACCATTAGATAACTCATATTGATAAATTGATTATGTTAAATTATCTATGACTATTATGCCTGCATTGTTATTGCTAATTAGCAGATATGCATAGGCATGATATGCTTACTTATAGTACATATGTGATTTGTGCATACACTAGCCACATATGTAGACTTTGCATATATACACTAGTATCGTTATACAATTGCTCACAATGTTAAATAATTGTGTAAGTTGTTACAAAATGGCAAGTTAATATAATTAATAATGGAAGTTAAGATTTGTAAGGTAAGTATAAAACTAGTCATTTAGTGTTCCTTAAATTGTATGTGATCACTATAATAAATGATTTATTAAGTGTTGTCAGTCGAAATTATTGTCATAAATTGTCATAAGTAAGCATGAACATTGTTCCATATTTGATAATAGAAGTGTACTATTGAATTATTAATTACAATTAGTTTTACCCTTAAGTATACTTGTCTATATGTGTAAGAGTACTATGTTGGTAATATGTCACTTAAAAACTAAACAAATGAGTAATGAATTTTGATTATTATTATTACTATCTATTCAATAATTATTATAGTTATTATTAATATCATTATGATTATTGTGATTACGGTGGGTTCACTTAGTTAACTTGTTACATAGTGTTATGGCTGACTTTACCACACATGGTTGATCACATATTTATGGCCTTCCTTGTCCATCTGCAGACTCTTTAGACCCCATGGACTTATATTATCCTTTGATGTTCCTAGTTCATCCCTTAAAAACCCATGTTTATTGATGTACGCAACTTTTAATCCCATACTTGTGTGTACACGTGACTTTTGACCTCAAACCTGCGTACAACGGGATGTGTGCATAAGTCCAAATATTTTTGGAGTTTTGCTCATAGGAGTCCGAATAACTTGACTCTTTGCCTTCCAAATTCCTTGAGAACGCTCGGATTCGACCCTCCATTACCCTTTTGGAGAGCTATATAAGGAACCCCTTGGATACATTAAAGAGGAGGAATTGAAGAGCAAGTAAACTATATTCCATTGTTGGCACAGTTTGCATATACTTGAGTCTACATCCCTTTGGAGCAATTTGTGTTATTCCCAAGCTTTCCTTTGCTTGTGAGCTTGCTATCGAGAGATGGAGGATTGAGGTGGTGGAGGCCCAGGTGGAGGACTCGGTTTCTCCGGTTCGTAGACGTGTCAACAGAGGCTGTCACTATTGTAATATTTGATTTTATTAATAGAAATATATTTTCCTGTCAATTATGTGCAATTGAATATGAATATTAAATCCATGGATTTGTTTAATTGTTTATGCATCATTGAATATATATGCTAGAGTAGGTCTAACACACTATTATATAGCATGCATTTCTTGTTTGTTGTTGTTCAGAGTGAATTGATAACACAAGCCTGAATTGGAAAGCTCAGCGGGGATCTACTTCAACCGTTCGAAACAAGGTACAATTTGATATCCCTTAGTGTTAGATGTTTGGTTTCTCTTGCATATTGGTTTTTCTTACATATTGGAAAGCTCAGTGGGGATCTACTTCAACCATTCGGAACAAGGTATGATTTGATATCCCTTAGTGTTAGATGTTTGGTTTTTCTAGTGTCAAAGCTGTCTGTTGTGGTACACCCCAAGCCATAGGAAGTTTCTCTCCGTAACACATAGCACGACCATTCACATGATATTAAAGAATAGCCCTAATTTCACTAAATATTGGAAACTTCATCCTAAAATTGTATTGTTAAACCCCCTCCCATTATACCCTTTCAATTAAGAAAACCCCTAGTTTCACCAGATATTGTAGGAATCCATTTTTATCAACCCATTTTTAAGATCTCTTTATATCATATTATCAAGTTGTAACAAACATGATCCCTATTGCATCTTAGTATAATCAAATATGATGCTAAATAAAATAATATTATAATGTTAATAATGATCCCTCCAGGATTATAGGGGAGACTGATCAATTTGTAGCGTTGGATAGTGGAAAAACCAATGAAATAGTAATGGAGAAGGAAAAATGTGTAAAAGAAAACCCACTCAAGAGATAAATGTAACCAATAATGTAAAAGGATATAAGAAATGATGTTTCTATTTTAAGGTACATAAAAGAAGAGAAGCATTCAAAGCATGGTAAGTGTTTGAATTATAAATGATAACAATATGTGTGTATATTTGTAAATAACGTATAAATGACTACCATAGGACAATAAATGCATTAAAGTGATTGCATGTAAAAAAAAGGAGATATACATAAATGTATAACATGACATATATTATAAGTAGCTATAATTAGAAAGAAAATGAGTTAAAGCAATGACATAAAATATAATTTGAAAGATGGTTTATCCATATTGAAAATTAACTAAAAAAAATGATAAAAAGGAAGTTTTTATACCTCTATAAAAAGGCATATACTTTTTAATAATATTAAACTTAATAATGTATACTTTTGTTTTCAACAATACTAAGTCTCAAGTACTTCAAATTTAAATGTAACTCCATCTTACCAAATGATCGGGGACCATATTTCATTTAAGTAACTTTTATGAAGTTTAAAGTCTTACTAGCTCTATGAATATTTTATAAATAAAAGATGTCCAAATATACTCAAAGAGTCTTACTAGCTCTATGAATATTTTATAAATAAAAGATGTCCAAATATACTCAAAGAGTCTTACTAGCTCTATGAATATTTTATAAATAAAAGATGTCCAAATATACTCAAAGGATCAAGATTTATACATTGTTTTGTTGACAAATATGTTAGATTGATAAAGTTGTGTTAAGGAGATAGGTTACTTTAGAAAGGATAAGATATAAGAATTAGTCAAAATTATTAGATTTTGATAAAATCATAAGATAATGAATGTTATCGGTGTCATACTAAATCAAGGGTATGATATACAAAATAAGATTAAGTTGCAAAGCAACATAGTCCCTGCCCTGCATAGGGGATAGAAACATGGTCACTTTAATAAATCGTCATAATCGGAATAGGCGTATTGGCCTATATGAATCCCCTTGTCTAGAAGTTATGAACCTCTTCTTCGTTGGTTATGTGGGAAAATGGGGGACGTGGTATAACAACAAAAGTCCATTGAAACCGTGTCACTACCTGTCCGAAGGCATCCCAAAGCGTGCACGGATCCATCCATGAGTATAATCACTCCCGTAGGGGTTTTTCATTTTTGGTGCTTTATTGAAGGCTATATCTCCTTCCCTTCCTCTGTTGGTGGTTCATATAGCCTAAAAAAGAGCTAGATCTTAAAAGTCTCACATATACCGCTTCAAAAGGAAAGATAGGAACTGGTTTTGTTGAGGTAGAAACTCTGGTCGGACATGGGAGGAGAGGCAAAGCTAGCAGCTGGAGAAAAAAAGCCATTCCCTTCCCTTCCTTTGTTAGGTATCCACAGATTACTCTCTTCCCAAGCGACCAGGACACTTTTGTTTTCGAGACCAATGTGGCAGGATAGAAACATGGTCACTTTAATAACAAAGGAATGATAGCAAACATTGTGCCATGCATAGGGGATAGAAACATGGTCACTTTAATAGCAAAGGAATGATAGCAAACATTGTAAGCATGGGTTGATCTTGTAATAATCATGGGTTGATCTTATAATAATGAAAACATATGCTTGGTTGATTTTTTGAAAAGTAAAAATATAGTTAAAAAATTAATCAATGAAAAATTATAAATGATGTGAAATAAATAACCAGTAACAACAAATAAGTGCAATAATTACTATTGATCATGATGATTTGAGGGCATTAATTACTATTGATCCTAATGATTTGCACTAGAAGTGTTTTATTCTTAATGAGCATTATTCATTGTTTCACCATTATATTTTACAACTCACAAATAATAAGACGTAACTGAAGGTAACCTATGTAGCAATTCAAGAAAAATAGGTTGGAAGAACCGATGAGACAAAAATGTCATCAAATTCCAAGGCTAAAAATTTATCAATTGAGTTATATTTTTTCTCTTGGAATCAGAAGCAGATATTCTCTTCAGATTATTCCATTCTTTCTTTGTCTATCTATGACATTTTATATTCACCTTTACACTGCTAAGTTATATGATCAATTGAGTTATGTTTTTTTCTCTTAAATAAACACATGGGTTTTAGAGACCTTTCAGAACGGTTGAATAAATGAATTTACGTCTCATTTTTCTACTCGTTCACATTACAACTGCCTTTTCTGTGATTGGAATATAGTTAACTCCAAACCTTTCATAAAAATAAAAAAATACAGGGATCTTTATGTCAACGGAAACAGTCGACAACAGTGAAAAATATATTAAAAGTAGACAAGGGATAGATATACAATGCACATATTAAGCATTGGACAAAATCTTCATGCCTAGTTTGTATTTGTCTATGAAATCTAAGCAGCTTGAAGTACTACGTAAATAGTGAATTTATGATTATGCAGTCATAATTTTTATGATGATAATCTAACGAATCTCATAACATTTGTGTTTGGTAAAAGCATGCAATCGTACAATACCAGTCAGGACTGTAATTTTTAATTTTTTGGTTGTAGTTAGGTTTATTGATGGTTTGGATTTTCTTCCTAGTATCTTTGTGTACATAAATACCTATTGTTTTTTAACACTGAAAATAGAAAACATATTTAATTGATCTGCGTCCCTTCCTTTAGATATCATCAATACCTATCTTAAATGAAATAATAGAGAACTGCTTTTCTGTCTGGCAATTGCTGCCCCATATGTTTTTGATGGGCTTAATTGCTAAAAATAAAATAAAAAAAAATAAGAATTGGAATTTCTGTACCAAATTAAACTAAACAAACAAAACACTCGCAATAATGTTGCGCTCAGCGCCATGGATCATGGGTAGTTGTAGAGCGAGTCGTCTAACAAGGCTAGTTTGGCGGTGTGTTTTTTCCACTGGATTTTTGTATATTGATATTATCTAATTATGGTTAATGAACTTTTCTCTTAGTTTCTACTCATTTGTCAATGCTTTAACTGACATTCACACCCTCCCATATCATCATTGTACACATTTTACAACAGTGTAGCTTATCTGCTGTCAGTCTGATTGTAAATGCAGTTGATGTGACCCATTTATCTTAAAATATACCACTCAATTTTAACTCAGCATAAATTTGTGTGATATTTCAATTATTAAAGGTAGATAGATTCTTTACTTTTCCAGGATACTACAACCCTAAGTTGAACTCTTATCTACCAGAATTTTGACCCAAACAAACATTAAAAATCATGCTTCTCGTGTTGATGGTTTTAACAGAAATATGGTTTTGTCAATGGATATGATTTGTGATTAAGAAATTTCATAATCAACTTTGGATGTGGAGGCTGAAGATGATGATTTCACATGGGCGTTCAGGAAGTTCTTAGAATACTTGGACCAAAACTCTAATTGTATCTGAAATCCCCAATGGAAGATCACATCTAACTAGTTAATAGCATTTTATTTACACAATATCTTTGAAGATTAACAACATACCATATATCACTAGTGATGCAATGACAAATTTGAAGAACAACGCCATAGATATGGCCACTCTGGCTACATTTGATTGTGATAGTTTCTTGTAAAATTTTCCCACATCTGGTTGTGATAGTTGCTTGTAAAAGTTTATTTTTCCCATGAGTAGGCCCCCCTTCAATCGCTCCAGCAGTGGCTCCACTTTTTTTTCTCTCCAGTGCAATTTGGGATATCCGGAGATATCAACACCGTGCATCTCTTCTCACTCATAGAAACCATTAATGTACAATCTTTGAAACTTTGTCAGCTGCACCAAACCTTGTATGCTGCTTTAGGTTAACATGTTCATATGCCCACAACACCTCCTAAGATACCAATGTTTTAAGCTATTTGTGCCGGCTAATAAAGATTAACGATTGAGAATAGCTATTTGTCTATGTTACACTTAGTAGAACCTTCCCACATATGGGGAAGCGAATATGAAATCTCCAAAGACTTCTAATCAAAGTTATAATAACGATAAGAAGGTGCAATAAGCATCTATTGAGTGGAAAAGAATAAAAATGCACCAGACTTATGTCAATGTGGTTGTCTTATTCCCATTGTTAACCAGGTTCTTAATGATAGGGTTGGAAAAAGGTTCTGCGACCTGGGATAGAGCACTCAATTCCTTGTGGCCCATGTTCGCCTTGTTCTGCCCCTCTTTTTCAACACGTCATAATCTTATCCCATCTTATCGCCCCATTTTTTTAGCCTACAATGTGATGCCATGCCATTCCACAAAAAAATAATCTATGAAAGTACCGGACTAGGAGAGGGAGCAAAGGCCTAGTCATCACAAAAGTAGGTCTACATAGCCTGCAAAGAATCTGGATTAAGGAAATTACTTACATTTCCCAATGGAGACTAAACTGAAATGTTGGGTGGATCACATAGTATGGCACAAATGCTAATGTCCTTAGAACACTCAATTATAATAATAATAAAAATCAAGTGAACTTCTTCCTGTTCAAATGTGGACAGGCTTGCATGCCATGTACATAAAAACCAACACTTAATATTTTGAGCTTAGTGGTGTCGACGTCCTTTTCAAATGTGGACATGCTTGGAAGCCATGCATAGAATAACCAACAGGTGACATTTTGAGCTTACAGATGCCAAGGTTTCTCCTAGGTTTCTTTCATGTTGTCATCATGCAACAATAAATGAAAACATAGAAGGCTAAACAAAAGATTTTGTTGAAAAATGTTTTCATCGTTCTGTTAACCTCGCCCGCTTATAAGCCACGTTCCAATGATTGAGATTGACTGGATTTGATATGGATTGAAAGGATGCATTGGAAATTTTCTGTTCATAGAACAAGCCTTCCAACTAGGGCTTTGATTGGCGATGTGCCGGCTACTGTCTCTCAACATAGTTTGGTGGCTGAGCTATATAACACACCAGATTTAAGGTCTAGTCGAAAAGGTATTAGAAGCCAATTTGAAGACTGTTTCTTATTCTATTGGTATAGAAACTATAGTTCATCCACCTTGTTAACAATTATAACCTGCTGCTCTTCTCTCCAATTAATTCTAGATGTTAAATATCATAATACAAATAGCATCCAATGACAAATCATTTAGAAATCGAAATGACAAAAAACATATTACAAATTGAAGCCAACAGGGTTTGGAAACATGGATAGAAGCTATTTCTTAAGGGACTCCATGTTTAGCTATTTTAGGGTTTTGTTATTACTATTTATTTTTTTCTTAAACGAGGAGTGAATAAATCATTTTTTCTTTGGTTATCTTGGAATTCCTGTTTGGTTTGCATTCGTCTAAATATCCTAATAACTACTTTTCTAGGGTTCATAACCCGTGTTTGATTTTGAGTCCATACTCCTGGTTTCCTTAGAATAATTGCACTACATATATTTTGAGTACTTGTAGAAATCCCTTGTGTTGGGGCTAGTTGGAAGGTGGATAATCCCTACCTCATAAAAGATCTAGGGCTACTAAGCTAAGGTCCAAAAATCTAATTTTTGGTTTTTCTTTGCCCCTTAATTATGTTTTCATATAAATTCTCTTTTATGTTTACAATAGTATGGAATTGAGAATTTATATTCTAGGTACTATAATTTATGGTAGAAAATAAACCAAGACCATTGCAGAACTTGAAAACAAAACTAGGGTAAAATTGTCATTACTGCACAAAAAAATACAACATATAGCTTTCATGCTTCGACTCGTGCTGGTGAAACACCCCTACAGTCAAGCTATAATGGGAGCTGCATCTGGATTTCGATTTGCAATTTGGAACAAGAACAAAGAAACAAAAGAATATTGATTATCTTACAAAGTAGTTTTTATTATCTTGTTCAGAGTCTGAGACTTAACTTGAAGGAAATGCAGCAAAAGCGGCGTGACGGTAGTGATGGTGTGAGACTGGAAATGTAGAGAAAGCGATGATTGTGTGGAGAGCATGAGAGTGAAGCAGCAAAGACTGTGGCTGCTCGTTGTGGAGGTGGTAGCATCTTTTGAAATACCAAAACCAAAAACATGCTAGCAACTAGTTCCATGCATGGAAAAACAACTTTCATAGTACCATTGGTGGAGTGAAACGATTGAGAATTAAAATTTAGGTTCTGCAACTGGAAAATCTATCATAATGGAATATCTAAACTCTGAATTCAAATTTTTAATGGATCGATATTTTTATTCGCCCAATAACTTCACAAAATGCACAGTTCTGTCACTAGAGAGTATATCAGAAGGGAACTTTGCAATATTTGTAAAAAAATTCTGAATCCAAATTTTTTATGGTACAACATAAGCATGCACTGCAAATCTTTGTATTGCTTGAATTATTAGTTTTGTAAAATCTTTGACTATTATAGCCTCTAGTTTTGATAGCAAACGTGATTGAAGATGAGGCTTCTACAGTTCCTAGATATTACATTCCTTTTGTACTTTGGAATATGGGGTAACGTTGCTTCTACAATTACCATTAGGTAGAGGATTATAGAAAGAAATATAAAATTATAGAATAAAACATCTGCTAGCATAGCCTAATGATTTGGCATAGGATCTACATGTTAATTGTGGTTGGTTTCTTTTGGCATTATCTTGTTCCCCTACTTGTTCTATCTTGACTTGGTGTTGTTGTTGATCTTATGGGTGGTTCATAGCGTTCAAACGGTGGTCCTTTAGGTTTGCATTTTTTTGTCTTTAGACTAACTAGTGAAGTTTTTCAAGAAGAATTCTGTGCAGATTAGATGTTTCGAATGAAGGATCAATTTTAGGATGCGAGTTAAGGATGGTCGTCCAACTATTGCGACATTGAGATATTGGAGAGGCTTTGGATATGCTTGTCTCGACTAACTATTGCATAAATGGTTGCAGGAAATATTATCATAATGTCAAGGAGGTATATCACTGTGTTTGAAGACAATTTTGATGCACAAGTAGAAACCAAAATTATATGATTTGTTATTTTGAATCCATTGTTTCTAGAGTAGTTTTCTGATATGATTCAATTTTGTTTTTGAAGAGACTACGAAATAACAATATCAAATTTAGGGGTTTGACTTGGAATTTGTTAGTAATGTCAATCTGCAGCAAGACCTAGCTTAGCTGCCTAAAGAAAAGCTAGAGAAATTAGAGAAATTAACTTAGAAGTTAGAACCTGCTTACCGGAAGAGAGGTCTCTATGTTTCTATGCTGCAAAATAATCTCTATGTTCATGTTGCATCTTCTTTCATCTAGAAAGAACTAGGTGAAAGACATAAGGCTGTCCAAATGGCGGTTGGTGAAGGCCGTGCCAGAGCATCAGGTAACGAAGCACATGACCTACAATGCCTTTTAAAATATTCTAAGTTTGTTGTAAAACATGCAGGAATCCACATAAATGTAAAACATGAAGGAATCCAAACACCAGAGGTGAACAGATGTAAAACATGCAATAAGAATAAGATAGAACACGGCCGAGAGGTGAACAGATGTAAAACATGCAACATGCAATAAGAATAAGATAGAACACCGCAGAAAGAGAGCACTAACATTTTATGTTAGTAAACTAATGCTATCTTTGAGATAGCATTAAGTTAAATGTAAATGATTTTACGAATACAATAGATCTCGATGCTCTTTGAACCATAGGTTGAAACATAGAAAAATCAAATTGGCCTCGATATGAGGCCAAATAACGCGTCAATAATTTTAATTGGTCCAAAAAACATGTCACTAAATTTTTTATTGATAAAAAACATCTCACCGAAAAAACATAGGATAAAATTGTCTTGGTTATTGTGTAGGCTGGTAAAAACGGCGGCAAGTCGATTACTAGAGTCCCTGCTAGCCTGAGGGCAAGGACTAATAACCCATAATAAAGTTTAATAAATTATTTTAGTGCAAAATAAAATTCCATAATTTATGTGAAATTAATGTATATCATACACATAAATTTCATAATAATATTTATAACATTTCTTTTTTCTATATATTGATAGAGGTAAGTAATGTATATATATATAGATAAATAATCAATATATATAGAAAATCTTTCCATATTTCTTAATGAAAGAGCTTATTAGAATATTCCTTGTATAGAGATAAAATAACTTATGAAAGTATTTCCATGAGAAATCTACTTTTTATGAGGAAACAAGGTCAAAGGATAGTCTAAAAGGGTTGTATTTCTCATCCTCACAAACTTAGTTTAAAGATGCTCTAAAGCATTAAAGCATAGAAGAAACAAGAGACAATATATGAATAAATATTCTAATTACTAAATGGAATAAATGATATTTTGTTTATCTCATTTCACAAGTCGACCAAGCCTTCTACATACCAAACAAGCATAGTGGGTTCTTGATGTAGGAGTATCTAAGCGTCAAAGCCAGCTTTCCATGAATCCCCACGATGTCCATTTTTTATTGGAAAGAAAAAGAAATTGAAAAGGACTTAGAGTCCATTTACACACGACCCCACGATGTAAAATTTGGACACTGCACGATTGTATTGAAAAGAAAAATAAACTGAAAAGGATGCATAGGCCATTTCCATGACCATGAGTTAGTTGAAGAGAATATATGAGAAATTATTAGAACTTGGAAAAAAATTGCCATTGTCATCATCAAGGTTTAACCTACATCAATCGACTCAGAAATGGAGCATAATTATAGTGATTTCATTCAATTTGCATCACAAGAGAAACCCGGGAAAGATGGAAACGCGATATATTTGAGGCTTCTTGATTCTCTCCTTCATTCAAAATAATTTGATGATGTGATCCTACGTGTGCTTGTATCGAAGTATTTCAATTACAAATATATTTTTTATTTCACATATTTCAACTTCAAAAGGTACACAAGCCAGTCCCAACATCCTTAAATTCTGAAGGATATTTATCATCTCATTAACGATGTATTAATGATTTATGTTTTTTTATGTGCTAGTAGATCCCTTTGGTGTCCAACAACGGGGTATTTATAAACCAGTAAAAAAAATATGGCAACGAAAAGAATATGAAGCTAAGGGAGAGGAGTCAAAGCAACCACTTTTCTATCTGAAAATGGGCTATTCATTCAAAGGTTTAAAGAGGGAGAATTGAAACATTTCATTGCATCATAAGTTGCAAATTCACCTATAATAACATGCCTGAAAGATTACGGATGTGAAACATACCTGAAGGATGAAGGATGAAGGATGTTATTTGCATATTAAATTGCAACAAAACTTGACTCTATCCACTACCATTTTTATCAGTTGTGAATTGATTGTTAAATTATTATGCTATTGATCTTCAGGAAATGAGTGTAATTGAATTGTATTATTATGCAGTGTAATGGAATGAGAAATACACACTGAAAAAGACAAATTTCACAGAAAATTGATAAGAATTGCTCAGTACAATTACAATATAAACTTCATTAATCCCAATAGTATATAACAGTGTTATTCAAAGGAGAATTCGAATCATGTGGATATGATTCGAGTCTACCAACTCAATATGACTGCATGGCTAACTAGAAGTGTCTAAATCACTATCGGAGCTCACTAGTCTAACTTTAGATGTCTAATTCAGTCTCACAGTCAGTTAAACCAGTTAAACTGATGAGGTAGGAGAGAATAGGTGCCTACCCACATGCAACCATGCAAGACTGGTGCTAACTGAAATGGAGGACATCTAACTAAATGTGACCAGAGCATAACTTAGCTTAACTAGTTACCAACTACTAACAACTGAAGGAGGTTGGTGGTGGCACTCCTAGTCGATCGTAAATTATAGGGATTGGTCTTAGAGGCACATAAATGGATGCATGAACATGCAGTCAATTGCAGTTAACCTCTAGATGTGTTCCCTACACTCTAGTGACTGGATATTGGTGGCGCTAATATCCCAAGTGGACCTGATGGTACTAGTGGGCCCAAATATTAATTAATGACTCCTAATTTAGGAAAATATAATATAATAGATGAAGTATGGATAAGGGAGGATTATGAATCCTAACACCCCCCCTTAATCCTAACTTAGACAACTATGGGCCCTGGCAACAACGCCAAAAGTCACCCATTACAATCTAAAAGAATTAAAAAATGTTGCTTAATAAATCGAGGAAATAGGGGAAACCTCATGGGAAACCCACCCCTCCCCTCAAAATAAGAAGAAACATGAAATACAAGCTATTCTTAGGAGAAAAAAACTTCTTCTTTGGGAAATAACTTGGAAAAAACTATGTTGCAATTTGCAACAACATGGTTCTTCTATGCAGCAGCATCCTGAAGCTGTGCATGTGAACCTCTCAATTTCCTTCTGATCTAATGGATGTAGTATGTGTTTCTTCTTGCTAGAGGAGGAAGGGAATGATCAAATTTCTTATTTTTTGGGCCAAGTGAGTGATCATTCGCTATCATTAGGTAGAGACTTTCCTGGAACCTTGTTGCACCACTATGTAGGGAGCGAATCTGTGAGAGAGAGAGAGAGAAACATGCTCATTCTGATACTGGGGCCTTGTTTTCTTACTGTCTTTTGGATTCCCAGCACCATCCCTAGATGCAACAATGAGATTTTGGGCCCATCTAGGCTTAGGCCTTTGGTTTGGAATGGATGTTGGATCTCGATCTAGAATCTCATGAGGTTCAGCCTCAATACCAAGATCATGTTGATCTTGTTCCTCTTCATCTGAATCTGAAACATGTGAGAAATCATCATCATTGAAAGCTAGTGGAAGAGTGGTTATACCTTCTTGTGCTTCGGATCATGGTAGATCAAATAATTGATCTTCTTCAAACTGAACATTGCACTCAATGAAGCATTTCCTAGTTACAATCTCCATCATCTTGTATGCTTTTGCATCCTTTGCATATCCCAACAGTATGCATTCTCTACTCTAGACTTGGAAGGCCTTTCTCTTATCAATGGGTATTATGGCCCAAGCTTTGGAACCAAAAACTCTCAAGTGATAAAAATTGGGCTTATGCCCATGTAGTGCTTCGAATGGAGTGTCCCCAACCATTGATTTATGAGGCACTCTATTCTATATGTATGAAGCACAGTTTACAGCTTCTGCCCAAATAGAAGGAGGAAGATTCTTGGCTTGGAGAAGACATGTTTCCATTTCCTTCAATGATCTATTTTTCCTCTCAGACACACCATTCTACTGTGGTGTGTATGGAACTGAGTGTTCCCTTTTGTAATATCCCAAATATTGATATTTTCTAATTCTAAGAAAAATTACTGAAATAGTCGGGCATGCAAACTGCCATGCGAAATTGCTCTATATTATAGCTGACTTTAGGGTTAGGGTTTGCAGGATAGAATGTAACACTTACCACTGATAAGCCGGCTGAAATGCTCCTGAGAGAATATGCATGCATTAAGATCCGATCTGGTGATGAACTAGTGCTTTTTGTCTCCGGTGATATACCCCAACAGCATGAACCCAAAATAAGCTAAGGGTGACGTTTTCAGTGAAGGGGGTGTCTATTGAAGCTGAGAATTTGTAGGAGTGGTAGTCTTCCCATGTTTGAGAGGATTCCTAACACATGCAAAAGTTCTGAAACCTCTAAGCATGCTAGTGAATTGATCTAGAGGTTTAGCTGCTCACGCCCCCATGATCCCCAAATGGCTGAGAACTGCTCCGGATGAGCAAGACAGGATCTAATAATCATTGGGTGCCGGAGGATGATGTTGATGATGAGATTGGTGCCAGTATTCTGAAGATAAACTGAGATCTAAGGACCTAGCAAATGATTTGGGGTTTTCCAGCTAAAAACCCCCCTACGGCTGCACATGTGTTCCTACAAACAATCTCTGATGGATACTGGATAACTGCAACTGGATGAATAAGTTGAAGAGCGGATGGTGAACCTGGATGGTTTACCCTGGATGAGACTAGGGAAAATATCTCATTGTCGAAACCCCATTAGCTGAAGACGCCGTCTTCAACCCCAAATGATGTGGCCACACGCTATGCTACTACTCAAGAGCTCCAAAATCAATAATAATCATCTAGTATCTCTTTAGGCTCCCTCATCCTTCTTAAATAGATCTTTATGCACTTTTAAGGTTTGCATGTCACTTTTAGGGTTTGTGCTTTTACTTTTGCATGCATGCGAGGTTTGTGTCATCGTATTATCCTGTGGATTCCTAAGATTTATTGCTTACCATGCACTTATTCCTCACATCATATCAAGTATCTGGCTATCTCGTAACCTTTGTGTCCCATGGATTGGTATTTTGAAGCCATACATTTCTAACAAATATCTCCATTCGATCATCAGTTGATCTATATCATCAACACCCTCTCATTTCATCACATAACATCATTAAATCGATCACATCATGGGTTGGTATCCACGTACCACATCATATATATCATATTTCATCAAGGACGGTAAGTAAACATACATTGTCATTATGAAAGAAATGAATCTCATGATAACAATAACATCGTAATCACATAATCATAGTAAAATTTCTTAAGAATGGTAACATCATCATATCATGTACTTATAGTATTATCATAAACATAGTAACATCATTAGTATAGTAGTAACATATAATTAGGTCTAATGTGCCAAAATATAGTTTACTCAGTCTAGTTGACTTCAATAAATAATAAACAAATAAAGTGCAATGTGTCTAAATGATAAATATGACTAATCAAAATATGGGGCATTACATACACCCACCCTTAGGGAAAGTTTGTCCCAAATTCATTATTATGCATGATTATAAGAAGGTATTATTATGCAAAATATATGTGTCTTACTACTAGAAGTCATTCATTACGGTTTTCCTACTTGGACCCTTACTTGATCAATCATGTCGATGTTATATTACAGTTTTACTTCTTTTATCATCTAATATGTGTTCTTATATTTCATCCTAAATCATATCCTAGTAATTAGTATGACCTCCTCGAGGCTTCCCATTTACAACACACATCAAGGTTCACTATTCCTTACAAAAGTGTTATCCACAACAATTTAGATACTTTCAAAATTTTTATAGTCCTTTATTATTTCTATTCATAAGAATATCTCATACATAACTAATTTCCTCGTGTGTGTGTGTGTGTGTGTGTGTGTGTAGAAAATGTCATGCTGCAACTAGGACATTCTTTTATTACAACTCTCATAGTAAATGTTTAAAATGTTCACTTAATAATGGGGTTAACATTCATACGACTCTCTTATTATTGCCCAAGGTCATCACTATAATATATGTGAATAACCTCAATTTTTGGACAACCTCCCACATCATTACCACATCATTTCTCTAATTTCTTAATGTTGAACTTTTAACTTATTTAGCATATATCCATGTTTCCCTTAATGTTCTACTTTTCTTAAGATCTATATCTAATTCCTATATATGTAACTCATCCCTTTAACCATTAATAAGAACTTTTTTTTTCTAAATATTTATTATCAATAAAAATTGAATTCAATTATCATTCTATCTTGACTGTTTTTACAAAATTTTCACCCTTCAAGCCATTGGCATACAACACATTCCTTTGTCCTAGGAACATTTAACTAATCAATGTCTAAGAATATTTATTCATTGATTTCATGGTGGTTAC